>CAUDMG010003564.1:0-265000 GCA_958450375.1 Homarus gammarus | reverse complement strand
AACTTAGGTAAGCTTTGTAAATGTTAATATAATTTTACCCATATTTATCAAGTCATATGGATGATGATGCAAGTGAGTTGCAATAGCTAAGAAGTTTATTATAATCTTAGCCGTCATTAAGCATAAGGATAATAATTAAAGAGTAAATTTCCTGATTAACACCCAACTCCCTTTGACGCTTAATACTTTCTTTTTCCTGGGGTTTTTAGTGATTCATTTGATTCTAACATCCATTAATGTCGGAAATCACTCGTCTCTTGAGTTATGACTCCCTCCCCCCTGACAATCATAAGGAAAGCTGGGTTTTGGGGTGATTTGTGGCAGAAATGGATGTTAGAATCAAATGATTCACACTAAAAACCTTAGGAAAAAGAAAATATTAAGCTTCAAAAGTAAAGTAACCTAACCTAACCTAACCTAACCTGACCTAACCTAACCTAACCTGACCTAACCTTCAGTGAATTGAGTGTTAATACGGAGAAGTACCAATTAGAGAACAGACTCACATGTTTGTCACAACTTCACTTTTTTATTTTTAAATGTATTTTAATACAGTATATTTCACAAGTTATAAGGACATGCATATCATATTTTCAGTTAGTTAATCATAATAACAATTGGTACTAACAAATTCATTTTGTGGCTCTCAGTAATACATCAATATATTTCGATATAACTACGGTTGTACTAAGATAATACAGGTAATGTAGTAAATAACATGTTCTCACATGACTAAAGATACGAAAAATTGTATACAGTACAGTAGGGGAATAGAGGCATACAATGATGAGTGATACAAAAATTAATTAGGAACAGCAAAATATTGACAACTCACTGGTATTTATTAAGACAATTGATGTATAAAAAAAAAAACCTTTTGCCCGTTCTATCTTGCCATAATGTATGTACTTACCAAGAGTGACGAGTAACATGGGAGTGGGGGGGGGGGGTGTTGAGGCTTCAAGTCTTCCCACAAACTGTTCTATATCTTTTTTTTTTTTCATAATTCATTGAAAAGTGAGATTAGAAGTGAAAATACTATAGACATCGTCAGGCATTTCAATGTGCGCTTCTCCTTGACTATTACCAAAGAGAAATTATCAGAAACACTGATTTCATTATGTCACTGTTACTTTTTGCTCTACCATTTAATAATTTAATTATTTCTGTGTTGTGGCATTTTCGAGAGAATTACAAGTATTGAATACTGAAATACTGTATAATGAAGATATATACCTGTTCATATACATTACTGTATGTGAATACACTGTAGACATGAATCCCACGTTATCATGTAATTTAGGACCTTTTTTTTTTACTTTTGATGATTCCATCATTACTTGCAACTATTATAAAACCTTGTGGGGATTACCTACTAGCATACAAAATTGAAAACTATAACTGTCAATACCACTTATGATTATGAACAATTAAATACTACTTTATATTGGTTTCAGTAAATTAATAGATTAAGTAATTTGCCTTCATTATCTCCATAGTTTTCCTTACTAATATTTATTTATTCTAATTTTGACGTTAAACACGTTATTTGTGTATTACAGTGAAAGATCTCAGGCGAAAACAGGCGGTGGTCCTCCAGATTTTCAACCTGCCAGTGAGGCAGTAGAGGACATTCTGACAGTTTTTTAACCAAAGATGTACCAGCCTATAGACACTGACATTGGGGACGATGAACCACTGCCACTTGGTATGTTATCATATAAGATAATAAATGTACAATAAAAATGTTTGCACAGACACAAATAAGAGCAATATTGACTTGTTATCCTCTTCTCTCTTGTACTACTTAATGGGAGCTTCTGACAAGTGTATATACTGAATGCTGTATTTATCAAGTTGAAATTATTATAACAAATAAATTTTTCTTGTAAAAAATATATATCACCTAGGCTATTCATATCGCTTTAACAATGCATTTTTATATTTGCTTGTTTTTGTCATAGTAAGAAAAAATCAGTAAATAAGACATTAAAATTGAAAAAATCTTCAGAACAATGAATACTTTATCAAGAAATTATGACCATTTACTTAATACTTTTATTTACTTTTATCCTCTTCACCACTGATCGGCTCGTTAGCCGGTTGGGAGATCAGTCACGTTTCTGTTACGCACAGTTGGCAAGTACTGGGCATCTGACCTAGCTTGGAGAAGGTCGTGCCCCTAAGTGATCGTGTTAGTGACCATAAGAAATGGCCGCCGTGGATCGTTGTGTTGTGGGGGAAGAGGGACGGTGTGTGAGGAAAATCGACCCCTTGGCCACTCTGCTAAGTCAGCTGGAGCAGCTGAGGAGAGAGATAACGCTCTAAAGGGGGAGAACGAAGCCCTCAAGACAGAACTCCTTCAGGTAGGTGTCCTGCCTAGCAGGACACATGCGAAGGAGGAGCAGGCGTGGAGAGTGGTTGTTTCCAAGGGGACTAGGGTCAGACTCAGGAAAGCTGACCAGTGTGTGGAGTGCAATAACCCCTACCAAATGTTGGAGGAAGCTGGCGAGGAAGAGAAGAAGTAGGGCGGTGTGGTGCCAGGAGAGAAAAGGGAAGTTGTTCAAACCCTGCCCAGTGGTAACGTTGTGGTAGTTGGGGACAGCCAGGTGAGGTTTTAGATAGGACTTTTTGTGCAACAGATAGGAAACCTAGGACTAGGGTGTTTTCCTGGGGCTGGGACAGGGCATGTAGCTGAGGGGATAGATAGGGTTTTATCAGGGGAGGGTGACCACAGTCCTGACTGAAAGAGCGAGGTCGGCGTCGAGCACATGGTCTTCTGGAGTAGGGCGGCTGACAGGAGAGCGGGATAAGGCATCAGGGATGCAGAGCTCCTTACCAGCACGCCACACTGCTGTGTAGATGTACGCCGAGAGCTTCTCCTTCAGACGCTGGAGGCGAGGGTTCTCGACGGCGTCCAGCGTGTAGTGGTTGAGGATCGGGACAAGCGGGCGATGGTCGGTCACTTGGTGAAATTGTTGTAGGCCTATGAGGTAAAACCTGCACTTGGACATCACCCAAACCACAGCCAACAGCTCCAACTCAATAGTGGCGTAGCGAGTCTCGGTGTCAGAGAGGAAACGCGACCCACACTGGACGAGCTGGAACTGCCTTCTACCGTGATCCTGCAATAGGGCGTATCCCACGCCGTACAAGCGTGAGGCATCTGTCTGCAGAACCGTCGGCAAGGCTGGGTCAAACGTGACGAGGACAGGTGGACTAGACAGGGCCTGTTTCACTTGCTGGAAGGCCTTGTCGTGGTCGGGGGTCCACAGGAATGTCCTCTTGGGGCTCATGAGGGGGCGAAGTGGTTGGGCAGCTGCGGAGATGTCCGACGAAAACTCTGCTAACTGGTTGACGAGACCGATGAAGGACCTCAAGTCGGTGAGGTTGGCAGGGGTGGGAAAATCCGTGATGGCACGGACCTTCTCCGGGTCAGCTGCAATACCATTCCCTGAGAGGGTTTACCCACAAAAGTCCGCTGCAGAGCTGGCCAGAACATACTTGTCAGCATTTAGGGTGATGCCGTGCTTCCGGCACCTCTTGAGTACCTCGTAGATACGGCAGAGGTGATCCATGTAACCCTCATCGTACACGAGTATGTCGTCGACCACTTTCACGCAGTTTGCCAGACCTTGTAGAGCCATATCACCTCGAAGGCAGAAAGCATCTCCTGTAGCGACGAATCCCATGGGGCCACGGCAATAACTGTAACGTCCATGCGGGGTGAGGAAAGTTGTAAGTGGTCAGTCTTCTTCGGCAAGCTCTATCTGCCAGTATCCACACAGGGCGTCCATCATCGTGAAGAAGCGCGCCTTTGGGTTCACACTACGTATAGCTGCAAAGGGTGTGGGAGAAGGGTGCGCAGGACGAGACACCTGGCTGTTGAGCTTGGAGAGGTCAGTGGTGATTCGAACACCACCTTTGGGTTTTGCGACGACTACCATAGGGTGACACCATGGAGACGGGTCATCACCGGCTGGTGCAATAATATCTTGGGCGACCATGGAGTCCAGCTCGTTTTTGACCGCATCACGGAAGGCCAGGGGGACCAGTCGAGGGGTGTAGATAGCGAAGGGCTTCGCGTCGTCCCTCAAGTGGATCCTCATCGGGGGGCCTACCATCTTCTTGAGAGGCTTGGATTCCAGAACGTCGCTGAATTCCGAAGGAGAGGTGTCACTGGCAAGAGGCAGGGGTAGGGCGGCAGCAGGGTAGTTGCTGCTCCCTTCGCGCACCCTGTTGGCGTGTTTTACCTCGAGAATAGGTTTTGGGAAGTCTTGGGAAATGATGGCCAACTCTTGACAATGTCTGTAGGACAGCAAAGGAGTAGGCACACCGTTATGCACATCAATCCAGGCTTGACACGACCTGTTGCCAAAGGTGACCTGTGCTTGGAGTGAACCTAGGACTGGGGCCATCTGTGAACCATCTGCCGTGAAGCGGAGGTCCTTGGGGGGCGGTCCTAGATCACTTGGAGAGAGCCCCAAGCATTGCAAATGCTGGGGACCGATGACTGTAGCATCAGCGCCTGTGTTGGGCAACATCTGAGGACGGGATGACACACTGCCGTAGGTCACAATGACGCTGATGTGCTTGGGAACTTTGGTCCTGGGACGCGAGGGGGAGTACACCTTCCTAATATGGCTCGAGCGTTGTCCAGGGTCGTCATGCTTCTGATTGGAAGACTGTGGGCAGCCCTCACTGGTGGAAGGGCGCTGAAGCTTCCGCCAACGCTGTCCCTTGGGTTTGTTGGTAGGGCAACACTTGTCGTAGTGGCCCGGACGCCCACCCACATTGCACTGGACGCGTTTGGCTGGGCACCGTACTGTGAGTGACCAGTGGCCCTTACGGTCACAACTGTTGCAGGTAGACTCAGCAGCTGGACACACCTGTGTTCCGTGCTTCTTACCACAGTTGTTACAGAAGGAACCGGGCGTGGGCGTGGTGGGCGAAGGCGTTGGAGTAGACTTCTTGTCCTTCTTGTACTGGGACACAGCGCGTACAGCTGTAGGGGGAGCTCGGATGGCAGAGGTGGCACACCTGGCAGCCTCATAGGAGCGACATATCGTCAACACATCCTTAAGAGAAGAGGAAGAGCCGAGGGAGGTGAGGCGTTGGACAAGCTCCTCGTCCTTAACACCCATCAGGATCACCTGCTTCAACTGGGTCTCCTCCCACTGCTGGTGGTTACCTGGGCATATATCTACCTCTTCCGAGGCTCTCTTGAGTCGTACATAAAAATCATCAAAAGTCTCGCCCTCCATCTGTCTGCAGCTAAACAATTCCCTCCTGCGTAGAGCTTTGTTCCGCTGCCCTTTGATGTACCGTTGTAGAATATCCAGTACCTCCTCTACAGATAACGAAGAGGTCGGAGGTACCTGCAACGTATGTTCCAAGACACGCTGAGTTTCCAAGGACAGGCACATACGCAGCTGAATAAGTTGTTTAGGCTGTGACAAGCTCTGGAGGTCCACCATTGTAGCATAATCAGTCCACTGTCGCTGCCATTCACGAAAAGTCTGGAAATTCACATCAGGCTTCAAGATGGGTGGTGTTTGAGCGGCCGCTTTAGGTGGGGCTGGGGGGCATGAAGAAAGTGTTGATGAGGTATCTGAACCAGTCGATACCGAGGCAGTGTTAGAGCCAGGGGCTTGGTTAACAGTGAGGCGAGATATCAAAGCTTCAAACCGTGCACTGTCTTCCAATCTCCGTTGGTGGTCTCTCTCTGTCTCAGCTTGCCTTCTTTCTTCATTCTCCACATGTCTTCTAGCTTCGTCCTGACGCCTCTCATCCCTCATAAACTTCATTAAAGCAATTATCTCTGAAGACAATGCTGAAGATCGAGGTGAAGGGCTGCGCGATGTGGTGGGAGCTGGAGTGTCCTGTTCAGCCTGGTCATCCATCTCGGCAGAATTGTCATCCAACTGACTCATCCAGGCGTTGGCTCCACGACTGCGTAAGGCATGAGACATAATTACTCAATCTGTGTGCTATGTCTTAAATCAGTGTTGACCGGTCAGCCTGTCGTATCAACAAGATCTGAGACAAAAAAATTTATTAAATGCACAGATAAGTAGATTATATATATAAAATATATATAAAGGAATGACTGCAGTCAGTGTGTTCGTGCATGTGTGTGTATGTCTGCGTGCCTCGGGCAGTGTCTCGCTGGGAGGGGGTGGAGGCCTCGACTCACAGTCAGTCAGTTACCCTCTAGGCACGACTGTGGTAAGAAGCACGGAACACAGGTGTGTCCAGCTGCTGAGTCTACCTGCAACAGTTGTGACCGTAAGGGCCACTGGTCACTCACAGTACGGTGCCCAGCCAAACGCGTCCAGTGCAATGTGGGTGGGCGTCCGGGCCACTACGACAAGTGTTGCCCTACCAACAAACCCAAGGGACAGCGTTGGCGGAAGCTTCAGCGCCCTTCCACCAGTGAGGGCTGCCCACAGTCTTCCAATCAGAAGTATGACGACCCTGGACAACGCTCGAGCCATATTAGGAAGGTGTACTCCCCCTCGCGTCCCAGGACCAAAGTTCCCAAGCACATCAGCGTCATTGTGACCTACGGCAGTGTGTCATCCCGTCCTCAGATGTTGCCCAACACAGGCGCTGATGCTACAGTCATCGGTCCCCAGAATTTGCAATGCTTGGGGCTCTCTCCAAGTGATCTAGGACCGCCCCCCAAGGACCTCCGCTTCATGGCAGATGGTTCACAGATGGCCCCAGTCCTAGGTTCACTCCAAGCACAGGTCACCTTTGGCAACAGGTCGTGTCAAGCCTGGATTGATGTGTATAACGGTGTGCCTACTCCTTTGCTGTCCTACAGACATTGTCAAGAGTTGGCCATCATTTCCCAAGACTTCCCAAAACCTATTCTCGAGGTAAAACACGCCAACAGGGTGCGCGAAGGGAGCAGCAACTACCCTGCTGCCGCCCTACCCCTGCCTCTTGCCAGTGACACCTCTCCTTCGGAATTCAGCGACGTTCTGGAATCCAAGCCTCTCAAGAAGATGGTAGGCCCCCCGATGAGGATCCACTTGAGGGACGACGCGAAGCCCTTCGCTATCTACACCCCTCGACTGGTCCCCCTGGCCTTCCGTGATGCGGTCAAAAACGAGCTGGACTCCATGGTCGCCCAAGATATTATTGCACCAGCCGGTGATGACCCGTCTCCATGGTGTCACCCTATGGTAGTCGTCGCAAAACCCAAAGGTGGTGTTCGAATCACCACTGACCTCTCCAAGCTCAACAGCCAGGTGTCTCGTCCTGCGCACCCTTCTCCCACACCCTTTGCAGCTATACGTAGTGTGAACCCAAAGGCGCGCTTCTTCACGATGATGGACGCCCTGTGTGGATACTGGCAGATAGAGCTTGCCGAAGAAGACTGACCACTTACAACTTTCCTCACCCCGCATGGACGTTACAGTTATTGCCGTGGCCCCATGGGATTCGTCGCTACAGGAGATACTTTCTGCCTTCGGGGTGATATGGCTCTACAAGGTCTGGCAAACTGCGTGAAAGTGGTCGACGACATACTCGTGTACGATGAGGGTTACATGGATCACCTCTGCCGTATCTACGAGGTACTCAAGAGGTGCCGGAAGCACGGCATCACCCTAAATGCTGACAAGTATGTTCTGGCCAGCTCTGCAGCGGACTTTTGTGGGTAAACCCTCTCAGGGAATGGTATTGCAGCTGACCCGGAGAAGGTCCGTGCCATCACGGATTTTCCCACCCCTGCCAACCTCACCGACTTGAGGTCCTTCATCGGTCTCGTCAACCAGTTAGCAGAGTTTTCGTCGGACATCTCCGCAGCTGCCCAACCACTTCGCCCCCTCATGAGCCCCAAGAGGACATTCCTGTGGACCCCCGACCACGACAAGGCCTTCCAGCAAGTGAAACAGGCCCTGTCTAGTCCACCTGTCCTCGTCACGTTTGACCCAGCCTTGCCGACGGTTCTGCAGACAGATGCCTCACGCTTGTACGGCGTGGGATACGCCCTATTGCAGGATCACGGTAGAAGGCAGTTCCAGCTCGTCCAGTGTGGGTCGCGTTTCCTCTCTGACACCGAGACTCGCTACGCCACTATTGAGTTGGAGCTGTTGGCTGTGGTTTGGGTGATGTCCAAGTGCAGGTTTTACCTCATAGGCCTACAACAATTTCACCAAGTGACCGACCATCGCCCGCTTGTCCCGATCCTCAACCACTACACGCTGGACGCCGTCGAGAACCCTCGCCTCCAGCGTCTGAAGGAGAAGCTCTCGGCGTACATCTACACAGCAGTGTGGCGTGCTGGTAAGGAGCTCTGCATCCCTGATGCCTTATCCCGCTCTCCTGTCAGCCGCCCTACTCCAGAAGACCATGTGCTCGACGCCGACCTCGCTCTTTCAGTCAGGACTGTGGTCACCCTACACGCCGTCCAAGCCCTTCGTTCGGACCTGTCACCAGATGACGACAAGGCAATGGAGGGCCTTCGAACAGCGGCCCGAGATGACCCTTCCTACGTCCGACTCGTCGAGTGTGTGAGGAATGGATTACCGAGCAACCGCTACGACCTTCACAACACCCTACTCCCGTATTGGAAACTCCGCAACAAACTCTACTGCGACGGGGACCTTGTTCTGTACGGAGCACGTGTAGTTGTCCCTGCTGCCTCACGTCCCCACGTCTTGGCTCGCCTTCACGACAGTCACCGTGGAGCTGAGGCCACCAAACGACGTGTACGGCAGACTGTGTTCTGGCCCGGCATCGACTCTGACATCTCCAATGTTGTCCGTGCGTGTGAGTCCTGCCAAGTATTACAACCCAGCCAGCAGCAGGAACCCTTCATGAGTGACGACAACCCCACCCGCCCCTTTGAGTGTGTGTCGGCCAACTTTTTTTGTATGTCAGGACAGTCCTTCCTTGTTATCGTCGACCGTCTCTCTGGTTCGCCGGTTGTCATCAAGTGCGGTAATGACACGACGTCTGCCGCCACCATCAGCAAGTTCCGCCACTACTTCCGTGACGTGGGCGTTCCTCTGCGCCTGCGAACCGATGGAGGGCCCCAGTTCACAAGCCGGGACTTTGCTGTGTTCCTTGACCGATGGGGAGTCCGGCATGTGTTGTCATCGCCCCATTACCCGCAGTCCAACGGCCACGCTGAGGCTGCTGTCAAATCCCTGAAGCACCTCATCCTTAAGGTGGCCCCTTCTGGGAATGTTGACTGCGAGGCCTTCGACAGGGGTCTTCTTGAACTCCGCAACACACCTAACTACACCGGACGCTCCCCTGCCCAGGTCTTGTATGGACGCCCCCTTCGTTCTTGTGTCCCTGCTCACCCTCAATCCTTCTCCAAGGAGTGGCAGGCCAAGACAGAGGATTGTGATCGCCGAGCCGCCGAGCGTGTTCATGATGTCGTCGCCCACTACAACGACCACGCCCGTCCTCTTCCCAAGTTGAGTGTTGGCTCCCACGTCCGTGTTCAGGACCCGACCTCCCTACGTTGGGACAAAGTGGGCGTAGTCATGGGTCTCGGTAGGTCACGGGACTACCAGGTGCGGTTACCCAGTGGTCGTGTGTGGTGGAGGAACCGCCGTTTTCTCCGCCCCGTAACAACGCCTTCTGCTGACCCCGCCACCAGTGTTGAGTCCCATACCCTCCCCAGTGATCAAGTCCCTCGACGCTCAGAATGGTTCCAAAAGAATAGGTCCGCTCAAGACTTTGGTATGAGAGTATAGGGGGGGAGGGAGGTGTATGTACATTATGTATGCTGTATGTATATTATTTATGTTGTATGTATATTATGTATGTATATTATGTATGTGCTCCATTTATATACATTATTTATTCAGCCTAGCTAGCAGCGTGTGGCAATGTATTTACCATGTCCTAAATGCTTAATTAATGTGCCTGGCGACATATGGAAGCTGCTAATGTATCACTTGCCACATGTCGCCTGAAAGGCTAGTTGACCCCCCAGACAGAGTAAGGAGCGCCGCCTCCCTTGTGTATCTCTGTTTGTCCAGTAAATAGAACCTACAAAAACTCTATAGGTGTTTGTGTTCTCTCCTGTAGATAGAACTTGGTACCCAGAACATATACAGTTTCGTAGTAGATGTTCCATCGCGGCATCTCTGATAATACTCTCAAGTACTTTACTTATTATGCTGGTTAGGTTCATCGGTCTATAGTTGTTCGTGGAGCGACTATCGGCCTTCTTGAAAATAGGACTCACATAAGCCACTTCCATTCACTGGGGACCTTTTATACATGTAGGCATTTACAAAACAATATCTTCAGGGGCTCGGCAAGCTCGTTGCACAACTCTCTTAGCTCTCTGGAATGCACCATGACCGGGCCGGGACTCTTATGGACCTTTAGCTTTGACAGCTCATTTCTAATACCCTCGTCTGTGAACACAATGTGGGTCAGTGCTGTGTCGAACCGTCTGTCCTCAAATGCAGGAAGGTTAATAGCATCCTCTCTTGTGAACATCGAGGGAAAGAAGCTGTTCAATGCCTCAGCTTTATCCTGGTCAGAATTTGCGTAAGTACCATCTTCATGCCTCAGGTCTGATACTCCTTCTCGCGTTTTAATTTCTACTTCGCATAGCGGTAAAACGCCTTTGTGTTTGACTTGACCTCGCCTGCAACCAGCTTCTGGAACTCCTTTTCAGCCCTTCTACACTCTAACTTTGCTTGGTTTCTGGCTCTTGCATCTATCCTCCTGGCCTGCTCATCGTTTCACCCAACCCACGTCTTGAATTTCTGGGTTTTCTTCTTAACTTTGTTGACCGCCGCATGGCTCATGTGTAGGGACCCCTTCGTATCCCTAGAGGCGCTGGGTTTGGTCTTGGGTATATATTTATCGATCAAATGGGTAACTTTACTAATTATGATATTCAGCGTAGTTGTCTGCTTTCTTGTGCCTTAGTGAGTCAGGCCGGTTGATACTCTTCATCCCGTTGTAATTTCCCTTGTAATATCTGCACCTTGGCCTGGCCTTATCTTGAACTAGGTAACAGTTAAATCTGAATGACAACTCTATATGGTGAATGGTGCCAACTGGCGCAAGGTGTTCCAGTTTGGCCACCATACACTCCTCATTTGTTATGATGAGGTCTAATGGCTTGGGTGTTTGCTCCCCTCTGTAGTGTGTCGGGTCTCTAGCATGTTGGAACAGAAAATTATCTCTCAGAGTTTCTACAAAAAATAGTAGCAGGGTAATTCAAGTCATTTGGGGTGAACTCGTTTCTTCAGTCGATGTCGCCATAGTTAAAGTCCCCCATAATAAGGAGGTGGCTAGGGTTGAGCATCGCCGCGTTGTCTATTAAGGCTTAAGTTCCTTTGATTTAGTGGGAAACAGTTTGGGGATCTGTAGATACACCCGACGATAATGAAGTCCCCTCCCTTTAATTTAATTTTACACCACTTGTACTCTTCAAAAGCATCCTCTCCCTGTACCCTCGCCTGGTTGGCTTTAAGGTCTTGCCTAACATAGATAACCACACCCCTCTTGCAAGTTTCTTGAGAAAGGTTCGTAAATGAGTCATATCCAACACTACTGAGCTCACATTCCTCTTGGTCAATTCTCCTGTTCTTGTACAATAGTTCTACAACTCCTACAATATCGGGTTGGTGTTCCTTCAGTAGTGTATCCAAATTTTATTTTCCCATTTAGATGCAATATTAGTATTTACTCTTGTATTTCAAGTTTGATTCAGTATTTAAAAATGCTTCAAAATGTACATTTACTAGACTCAATAGCAAACTGCAAAGTAAAACTAATTTTTTATTGCTTAATAAATAAAATAAAAGGTGTTGCAGTTCAAGCATAGGAAACCCTTGGGATAATCCAAGATGATGCTGTGATCATACGTAATTATGAAATAGTAGAGGATGACATGGGGAAATATTGAATGGCAGAGAAGGGACTTCAACCAATTTATATAACTCTAGGCCACATTCAAGTCTCGGCACTGAAAATGAAGTATCAAGACCTTACTTAGGGTGTAGTAGCAGGCATGAAACTTACAGACACCAGTACAGTATCAGACTCGCAAGAAAGTGGCAGCAAGGAATGTTGAGAAGTCTTGTGAGCTAGATGTACAACTGCTACATTTTAAGCTTAGAACAGAAAAATTGGCTCAAGAATATTATGATTTGAAGAGAGAAAAACAAAAGGAGTTACATCTTCAGGAAGAAAGTCATAGGAATAAACAAACATAATTTGATTGATAATTCATTTACTATTTACTTACATCACATTATAAAGTTGAATAAAAAATATGGAGTCCTTTGTAATGTACGATGTCATAAGTCAGTGCTCTATAAAGTACATTCTGTATGTATTTTGTCATTTCCAATGCTTTACAATTTTTCTTTTTAATGACATTATGAAACTGTTCCATTATGTGCTAATTTCCATAAGGGCTGTGGGATTTTCTTAGCAATTTTAATATACCTGTATAGGTTTATGGCATAGAGTATTATGTACAGTCAACCCTCACTTTACGCGGTTAATGTAACCCGCAGGGTCCCGCGGAAAGTGAGGAACGCGTAAAGTGAATAACATAACATATAGGATTAATTGAAATAGAGTCCGGGCCGACCCCCAAACTCCACTTTTTGACGACACACAACTATGTTGTAGTAAAAATTTTATCTTAACTTTATGATGGTATGAAAAAACAAGTAATATAGAAGCGGTTAGGTTAGGAAAAATAAAGGTTAACATAGGAAAAATAAATGTTAGGTTAGGAAAACTAAAATTTAGGTGGAACACTTACGTTAGTAGAAGAGATGGGTCGGCGTACGGGGATGGAGGCTGGTTCCGAGGCAGAGGGCAGGCTACTGGCCCTCCGGTGAATCACCATTACTAGGTGCATCACCATCACTGTCAGTTACAGTTGTCATGGCTTCCCTGACAAATCCCTCAAAGTCATCTTCACTGTCACTATCACTGGCTTGGTCTGGCTGTGGTGGGTTGCGGGCGAAGAAATCTGTTATGGTTTGCTGACGGCTGGTGTTGATGTTGTCGTGATACACCTTGATGTAGGGCTCCATAGTCTGCAACAGCTGGGTAGTGAAGATTTCATACCTGTTTGCGTCAGGGTCGTCGGAAAGGAGGAGCTTGACTTTCTCGATACACTCGATGGCACCCCTAACATTACTATGGGATAAGTGTTGTTCTTCTTGGGATGACGCACCACCTGCCTCTTCACTGACGTCGTCATCATCATGTACCATCTCCTCGGTAGTCACATCAGGTTCCATTATCAACTCCATGATGTCGTCGTTGGTGGTCTCGGAGAAGCCTGGAACTGTAACACTCTTCGCAGCTTCTCTGGCAAGGTCCACTGCTACTGCAACAGTCTGAACCTCACCAGTCACAGATTGACTCCTCCTCTCACCTGGTATTCCATGCAACACATGTCTCCATGCGTGACGAATTGTAGCAATAGACAGCTGATCCCATGACTCCACCAAGAAGTCCACAGCTTTCTTGATGTTAAATACTCTCCAGAATTGTTTGAACAGTATTTTTTGCTGTGCCAACTGTTGATCCTCATCTTCTTCGCTCTTGCTATCGGTGGTGGTGTCACTCAGGTTACGCAACTCTTCCCTGGTGTTGGTGTAGTCGTTCAGGAGTTTGAATTTTTTCGTAGAGAATGCAGCTTTTACATTACAGATTAACTCTTGGTCCATGGGCTGTAATATAGACGTAGTGTTGGGAGGAAGGAAGACCACTTTTACGTTGGGGTGACGATCTAACAGTAGGGGCGAGTGTCCTGGTGCGTTGTCCAGCAGCAACAAAATCTTGAATGGCACATTCTGTCGCTCACAGAATTTCTTTACATCGGGAACAAAACAGTCATCAAACCAGGAGAGGGACAGTGTAGAGAACATCCATGCCTTACGTGCTGTCAGCCAGTGGACATTTAGCTTGGTCATGTCCATGGTTTTGTAGGCGTGCGGCTTGCGTGCTGTGTGGATCACCGATAACTTGAGCTTACTGGTACCGGAGGCATTGGTGGTAAACAGGACGGTGATGCGTTCCTTCTGCATCTTCCGGCCCCGAATCTTGCTGGCATTCTTTACAATGAAGGACTTGGAAGGTAGCTTTTTCCAGAAAAGAACAAATTCGTCCATGTTAAACACCTGGTCGTCACTGTACTGTCCTTCCTCCATAATCTCACGTAAAAACGGAGGAAATTCCCTAGCCGCAGCACGGTCAGCACTCGCTTCTTCACCACCAATGTTTATATTGGTGATGTTGTTCCGGATCTTAAACCTCTGTAACCACCCAGAGGAAGCATTAAAGGGTTTGGGCTCTGTAATTCCCATCTTTCGTGCCACTGCAATGTACAGTTCACGTGCGTACTCCTTAACAGAGCGCGTGTCGACCGCCATGTTCCGTCGCGCCTGACGCACCAAGTACCTCACAAGTAATTTTTCTGTCTTGAGAAGCACCTGGTTGTGAAAATACTTGATCATAGAAGCACCTGTAGACTTTGTGATCTTCATGTACTCGTTAGGTTCTGGCAGGGCACCGCGTTAACGTGGAAACGCGGAATGTGGGACCGCGTAAAGCGAGGGTTGACTGTACAGTATCACATGACCACAAGACAACTAATTCAAGTTCAGTATTTTCTGTGTAATGAGACATTTTGTTATATTCAAATTGGACAATTATTCTGGAAGTTAGTGCCTATTTTCCTGAGTAAATTGGACATATTTTCTATTTATTACCAAGTTCAATATAGAATCCTATATTCTAATACTACAGTATATTGTGCCTTCCATACACAATTCTCATCACACTTATATTGTATATTCATTGGTCATAGGTTCATTATTACTTTGCATTACCTGTTACAATATTATCGATTGTTACTTTATTGCAGGTACTTATCAAAGGTTAAAAGGGAAAGGAAATGATAGATGATTTGTATTCCAAACTTTATGGAGGCTGTTATTACAAACTCACATAAATATGTTTGCATGTATACTGTACAGGGATATACTATTTTTAACCAATTAACACCTACATTACAATACAACATTTGTTATATCAGAATATACATTAATTTTATCCAAAGAAAAATCAGGAATAATTGACAATGGTCTAAAAAGAGGAAAACTGAGATGACATGTGGTTACATGATGGTGAGCAGGATATGTGGTCAAAGATTCTGACTTCATATTATCCTTCAGCAGAAAAAAGACACAAAAGGAATAGTGGAACAAGTAATCGGAAGAAACAATTTCTTATAAAAATAAAGCCTTTGAAGTTGACCAATATACACATGAAATGCAGGAGAAACTGATGTTATATTTTTCCCATATTTGTGACTTCTGAAATATAGACAAGTCACATGACAAAATAATGTGGAATAAAATGTCAAATGAACTAGAACTCCTAGCATAGCATGGAATATATTATTCAAAATACATGTATAGCAAATAGAATGAATTTAAACTGAAAATTACTTAATGGTAATGAATATCAGTAAGACTCATCTACATGCTCCTACATAAAATTTACAATTGCTAAAATTTTCATCCTATACAGGGTGATTCTCAATTGTGTACAGTAAATTGCGGGGTGTATTCCTGTAACAATTGTAAGGCAAAATCTCGGAATCTGCATAGTTTACTAGCTACAGCTCCTGAAAGATGTTGATGTAATGACAGTGAAATTGGAGTGAAATATCAGTAGATTTTTGTGTAATTTTATGTACGTAACTGCTCTGTGTGATACAGTTTGTTATTAGAGTAGAAGTTCAAAATTCCCTGCCTCTGCCTCTGTATCTTCCTGTGTAGAGTTGTGTGCATAAAATGACACAAAAATCTACTGATATTTCACTCCAATCTCACTGTCATTACATCAACATCTTTCAGGAGCTGTAGCTAGTAAACTATGCAGATTCCGAGATTTTGCCTTACAGTTGTCCCAGGAATACACCCTGCAAAAACTGTATCCAATTGAGACTCACCCTGTACACTGACCTGTTGGCTATGGTTCATCTCTACCTCCCATTCGTCAGCTGATGATTGCCTTGAGATTCTTCGCAATGAATAGTTTCCGAGTAAGAAAGATTCTGGTTGCTGAATGAGTTATGGTAATGTGTTACAACACTCTCGTGTTTAGGGTCCATGAAGATCAAGAGGGTAAATGTTAAGAACGCTGACGCTTCTTTAATTTGAGTGTTTTTCTTTAGGAATCTATTGGTCATTTTCGTTATCCACCCATCACCTTTTTTCACATGAAAAATATATATTTTCGCTAGTTTTCTTGCTGTTTTAAATGATTCTGAAATTTATCTTTGGGGCAAATCACTTAAATTTTTAGTTAGGTTAGGTTAGGTTAGGTTAGGTTAGGACGTGGCCTGTTAGGTCAGGTAATCTAACCTAAACTAACCTAGCCTAACTAAATATAAGAGTGATTTGCCCCAAAGATAAATGTCAGAAGCAATCATCAGCTGATGAATTGAATTGAATTGAAACAGTTTATTTAGCCAGAAAAACACAGATACAGAGTACAGTAGATAATAATAACAATATTAACATGGCTGAGCCAGTTAAGAACCTGAGCTCTCTTTTAGGCACCTGATATATAGTATACATTTATCTCAAGGAAATATTATGTAGCACTTAGTACCATCTGGAATAGTACAATAGCATGGTGGTAATAAGAACATCTCATAATTTTACCACGGTTATCACTTCAATATTTATTTATTTTATTTATTTATTGTTTTTATTTTTAGTTTATTTTTTTATTTATATTATAAGTATATACATACATTACAGTGGAATTGAAAAACATAAGTAGGCCTATATTGGGGGAGCAGTACAACATGGGTTGTACAGTAATAAGGTTGAGCAAGAGGACAAAACCATCAGGATTATGTCTAGTTGGCAATTATGTTTATTGCAATAGTAATTTCTTATCTATTTACATGATAATTTCCGATATAACGGTTTTGATGGTACAATAAAAGCAGGTACTGTAAATATAGTAAGTGTTACAAGAAATATTAATACCCATGCAATAGATATTTTTTAAGAGATGATTTAAAGGAAGGGAGAGTAGTCTTGCTCGGATGTGTGGGGGTAAGTTGTTCCACACCTTCACACCATGATATTTTATGGAGATCTGGGACTAAGAGGAGCGCATGGGGGGTGGTTTTAGTAGGTCTAGGTGCCTCAAGTTGTATCTCTGATTATTCCGGAACTGGAAATAATTATTGTCAAGCAAGTGATTGGTAGATTTGGAAACAAAGAGGGCACAGCAGTAGGTGTTAATATCTTCAAATTTTAACATTTTCAATTTAGCAAATTTTTCGTTTGTGTGATCTGTTTTTTTCAAGTAGGTCATTGTCCGTACAACTCTCTTTTGTGCAGTAACCAGAGATTGTGTTTTTGACGAGTCAGAGGTCTCCCATACTGTGTGACAGTGTATCAGGTGTTGGTAAACAAGATCATGATAGATTTCTTTCATTGCTGTGAGAGTGAGTGACTGTCGAGTGTGATACATGATACCGCACTGTTTATTGACTTTACTGTGAATGGCTTGTATGTGTTTTCTCCAGTTAAGTTTCTCATCAACAATAACTCCGAGGAATTTAATATTGTGTTCTCGTTTGAGGACTGTATTACCAAGGTACAGGGGGTCCAAGTCTAGGGGTAAGTTTTTCCTTCTGTGAAAGATCGTGTAGTGGGTTTTCTCAAGGTTTAAGGTTAGTTTATTACGTATTAACCAGGTCCTGACTTTAGTCAATTCAGTGTTCATAGTTCTCAAGGAATGGAGGTCTGAGTTGCTGGCATAGAGATTACTATCGTCAGCAAATAAGTTGTATTTTATGAGTGTGCTGGCGTAGACCATGTCGTTTATGTACAACAGAAACAGTACTGGACCAAGAATGGAACCTTGGGGAACGCCATACAAGATTGGCGAGGAGTCAGATTGGTGATTATTATAGCAGACATACTGCATCTTGTTGGACAGATATGAGGTAAACCAATTGTGGGATAGGCCCCTAACGCCGTAATGTTCAAGCTTTGAAAGGAGGATGGTATGGTCGACAGTATCGAAGGCTTTAGAGAGGTCCAGGAATATACCGACTGTGAACTGACTGTCATCAAATGAATTTAAGATGTCATTAGTAAAGGATAGTACAGCACTCTCAGTCGACCTTCTAGCTCTAAATCCAAACTGGGAGTCTGTAAAGATGTTTTTGGCATTGCAGAAGGAATTTAGTCTATTACATGTTAGCTTTTCCAGTATCTTACTCAAGGCTGGGAGGACTGATATGGGGCGGTAGTTCTTCAAGAGACCTTTGTCCCCAGATTTTTTATATGCCGGGAGGACTTTAGCAATTTTCAGTTTATCCGGAAAGACACCACTAGTGAAGGAGGAGTTACAGATGAGTAGGAGAACAGGTAGTAATAAGTGGGCTACTTTCTTAATGATGCTCATTGGTATATTGTCTTCGCCTGCTGCTGCATCTTTGGACATTTTTATGATGGCCAGTAATTCATCTGCTGTAACAGGGGATATGAACAGCTCATTTTGTTGTCTGTTTTGCAGGTAGGCTCTAAATTCCTCATGGTGATCAGGGATGCTCTCTGCAATATTTTTGCCAACATTGATAAAATATTCATTGAAGTGGCTGGCAATGAGAGAGGATTCCGTTACAACTGAATCATTTATTATAAAAGCTGAGTGGGGGGCCGAAGGCTGAGTGTTCCTGTTCTGAATAGAATTTATGACATTCCAGGTTTTCTTACCGTCGCCTGATGCTGACTGGGAGGTAGAGGTGAACCATAGCCAACAGGCCTGTCAAGTAGATACTCCATATCACGGAAAATATCAAGGAAGTCTCCCCTGCTGAACCTATATCGTTGTTTAAACTGCTTGTCATCATAAAAATTGGTAGGATTCTGCCTATCTACCATCAGTCGTCTCTCGACAAAATTTCAATTTGACGATATCGCCGAAGACCGCTCTGTCAAAATTCATGTTGACTTGCTTGAAGGATCGACAGATAAACCTGCCCCCAGGCTGGATTAACTCGAGGATTGACAAATCCGATCTCAAACCCGGTTTGAATCTTTGTGTTGGCTCAAGCCAGCGTACTGAATACCAGCAATCTTCAATCTTCGCTCGATCCTTTATTTAAACCTTCATGCGGTTTCAAATCACTGTTCTGAATTCGGGCCTGAAAGACTAAAATGAGGGACTGTCAGTATATAAGTGAGCAAGTGTGTGTGATTTAGATAAAATGCGACCAAACTCAGTCCGTTATAGCATTGGGGCGAGGTTTGGCCGGTTCGCTAAGTCTTGAATCTGTCTCGTTTATCAGTTTCGGATTTGTGAGAATGTCAACAGAGGTCTTTATGTAACATACGCAGTGCTGTCTCTGCCTTAGTGCCGTTAAGGAAGTACACGAAGGCATATAGACAAACAAATAGCTGGTGAAAACTGAAATTGACAAGGTCTGCAAAGTATGGTAAAGTGTTTGTCAGTGTAGTAAAGTGTTTGAAAGTGTCATGAAGTGTATCAAGAGTTACAAATTGTTTATACGTATCGTAAAGTAGTTATTGTGTCTCAAAATGATCTGAAGTTTCAAAGGGTAATTTTTAAGTGACGTAAAATATTCATAAGTATTGTGAAGTGATCACATGTATCATAACGTGTTCATAAATAACGTAAAGTGTTTATAGGTGTTGTAAAACGTCTGTACTGTAAGGTTTTATAAGTGGTGTGAAGTGTTTGTGCTTTATAAGTGTCACAAAGTAATTGTGAGCGTGTCATAAAAGTGGTCTAAAGTGTCGTAAAGCATCATGGAGTGTCCCACGTGTCATGATGTGTCCTAAGGTGTCAAAGTGTCATGAAGTGTCCTAAAGTGCCATGGAGTGTCCTAAAGTGTCATGCAGCGTCCTGAAGTGTCAATCAGTGTAATGAAGTGTCCTAAAGTGCCCTGGAGTGTCCTAAAGTGTCATGCAATGTCATGAAGTGTCCTAAAGTGTCCTAAAGTATCAGTGATCTAAACTGCCATAAAGTCTCAGTGTTCTAAAGTGTCGTAAAAAGCCATATAGTTACCATAGTGTCATAAAGTGGCAAAAGTGTCATAGAGTCTAGAATTCTCGAATAATTATAAAGTGTCCAAGCAGCATACAATAGTGTCATACGGTGTTGAAAAGTGTCGTAAGGTGCTGTGAAGTTTCTCATTGTCGTAAACTACCATAGATGTCGCAAAATGTCAATAAAGTGTCATTACGGCTTTAAAGTCTTGCAAAGTGTCGTAAAGTGTCATTAATATTGTCAAGTGATGCAAAGTGTCTTGAACTATCACAAGGTTGGAAAGTGTGTCATAGAGTACAGCAAGGTGCCGTCAAGGGTTATGAGGTATCATAAAAATGTCAAGACGGTGCCAGGATATGACCCTGTACGGCGCCAGGGTTTCCACTACCACCAGCACAAGGTAACTACTAATATTACTACTTTTGTGTTCTTGACATATTGAACAAGTTCTCGTAATCACCCATTTCGCATAAACCAATGCTCAAGATCATTGGTTCTGCCATAGTTGTTCCTGTAAGTTAAGTGCGAATAATCATATAGGTAATAATAATAATAATAAACGGTTTATTAAGAGAGTTCCAGCCGGTGGCTGAAAATATACAGACTTACATTTGATTTAGACAATGATATAATATGTATTGAATACATTTACAGGGCTGTACAGTACATAAATCAGGAGTTGTTTATTATTTTAAAAATAGATGGGATCGTGCTGTCCTTATATCTATCGGTGCGGGCTCTTATGGCCTGAATTTTGTTGTAGCGGCGGACTGCTCGAGTTGGGTGGGGGGCGGCAGGAGGTGGCGATGGCGAGGATGGTGCAGTAGTCCACGGCCAAACCTTTCCAGTGCTTGGTGGTGAAGGTCACTGAGGGATGGCATTTCCAGGGTGGAGAGAGCGTTGGTGTAGCCGGAGTATTCTGCGCCGAGCATGATTCTACAGGTCCTTTTCTGTACCTTCTCTAGCTGACGTTGTTGGGTGGAGTTGAGAGAAGACGACCAAGCTGGTGACGCATACGTTAATTTGGGGAGAATAAAGGCGTTGTAGATGGTCCTCAGCTCTGGCGTGGGTGTCCCAAGTGCCCTTTGAGATGTTTATACACCTCAATTAGGTCCCCCTTGCCCGTCTGTAGTATAAGCTACGCAATTTCAGGCGCCCAAATCTCTCGGGGTAGCTGAGGTGCCGAAGTGACAGTCCCAAGCATATCTCGGGGACCAGACGGGGTGACAGTACTCTAGACGGGGAAGCACCTCACTCTGGTTCACCTTCTCGCAATGGCCCGAGAACTTGGGTCCTTTTCACATTCAGTCTCAATTAACGTAGTTTCTTCGTCCCGTTGAGACATATAATACGCCTCCTTGCCATTGGTACGTCTCAGGTGCAGCCTCTTACACTTCGTGACATTGAATCTTTGCAACCATTTCTTCGACCATTCTTGAAGCCCACAGAGATCCTTCTGCATCTCTTCACAGTCTGTTTGGTTCTTAATTTCCCGAAGTAACTTGGCGTGATCCGCAAACATTTGTATGGAGGAATGTACAGCGTCAGGCATGATGATTTCGTGGCATTAATCACCACACACTGCTTGCGGTCAAGGAGAAATTTTCCGATCCACGCTAGGACATTTCCCCGAATCCCGTATCCTTCCAGTTTAATTTTCAGCCTTTCATGGGGTACGTTGTCGAAAGACTTGGCAAAATCTAGGTATATATTGTCGCTATTACCATCCGTTTCCAGAATTAAGGTTCAAACATCCAGTACCTTGAGTAATTGTGTTAAGCAGGAGCGCCCCGGCATTAAACCGTGTTGGCCATCCTTTACAAGGCTGTTTAGTCGTGGATGTTCTATCATGGCATCTCTTATAATGCTCTAAAGTACTTTACACACTATGCTGGTCAGGCTCATCGGTCTATAGTTATTCTTGGAGTGACTATCGCCCTTCTTGAAGATATGACACACATAAACCATTTTCCAATCACTAGGACCTTCGCTCATCCAGGCATTTACAGAACAGGATCTTCAGGGGCTCAGCAAGCTCGTTGTACAATTCTCTTAGCACTCTTGGATGCACCATGTCAGGGCCGAGGCTCTTATGAACCTTTAGCTTTGACACTGTATTTCTTATCACCTCTTCTGTGAACACAATGTGGGTCAGCACTGTGTCGAACCGTCTTTCCTCAAACGCAGGAAGATTGATTCCATCCTCTCTTGTGAACACCAAAGAAAAGAAACTGTTCAATGCCTCAGCTTTGTCCTGGTCAGAATCTGCGAAGCTAACATCTTCAAGCATCAGGTCCGATACTCCTATTCGCGTTTTTAATTTCGACTTAACATAGTGGTAAAACACCTTTGGGTTTGACTTGACCTCGCTTGCAACAAGACTCTGTAATTCATTTTCAGCTCTCCTACACTCTGACTGTTCTTGGTTCCTGGCTCTTGCATACATCCTCCTGTCCTGCTCATCGTTTATCCTAACCCACGCCTTGAATTTCTGGATTTTCTTCGTAACTTTGTCAACCTTGGCATGGTTCATGTGTAGTGGTCTCCTTGTATTCCTAGACTCTGTTTTTGGTCTTGGGTATATATTTCTCGATCAAATGGTCCACTTTAGGCTATTATATTCAGCGTAGTGTCTGCGTTCTTATGACTTAGTGACTCAGGCCAGTGGATACCCCTCATCTCCTCCCTCATCCCGTCGTAATTTCCCTTGTAATATTTGCAGCTTGGCCTGGTTTTGTCGTAAACTAAGTAACAGTTAAATCTGAATGACAACATTACTTGGTGGCTGGAGCCAACGGGGGCAAGGTGTTCCAGTTTGGCCACCATACCCTCCTCGTTTGTTATGATGAGGTCCAGTGGCTTGGGTGTTTGCTCCCCTCTGTAATGCGTCGGGTCTTTAACATGTTGGAACGAAAAATTATCTCTTAGAGTTTCAGAAAAAAAATAGCGGGATTATTTAAGTCATTTACCGTGAACTCATTTCTCCAGTCGATGTCGCCATAGTTAAAATCCCCCATGATAAGGAGGTGGCTAGGGTTGAACATCGCTGTGCTGTCTTTTAAGGCTCTTAAGTTCCTTTGGTTTAGTAAGCTTCCTCCCTTTAATTTAATTTAACATCACTTGTCTTGGATTCTTCAAAGACATCCTCTCCCTGTACCCTCACCTGGCTGGCTCTAAGGTCTTACCTAGAGTAGATAACCACACCCCTCTTGCAAGTTTCTTGAGAAAGGTTCGTAAATAAGTCATATCTGTTAATACTGAACTCACATTCCTCTGGGTCGATTTACCTGTTCTTGTACAACAGTTCTACAATTCCAACTATGTCGGGTTGGTGTACCTTCAGTAGTGTTTCAAACCCCTCTCTCTTATCAAGGAACGTGTCAGTATTAGTGTACATGACATTCAAGCCGGAATTTATTTTCGGTAACGTCTCTGCCCTTGGTAGTGACTCCGGCCCCCCTTCATTCTCAGCAGCTACAGCATTTGCTAAATACACTGTATTTTGTAGGGTGTGGTTAGAAATGCTATTGTTTACGTGGTGCTCGCCTCCTCCTGGGAGGGAGGTAGAGCTGGTGCCACCTCCTGGGTGAGAGGAAGAGCGGGTTGGGGTGTACCGCTGCCCCCTGGCTTTGTGCTGGCGCTATTTCTTCCACTACCCTCCCCCTGGATATAACCCATGTACACCCGTCCCTGTTCTTCCTCGACTCCTTCCAAATCTGCTTCAAGCCCTGTGGGAGCTTCTTGTGCTGTTCCCACTCTTTGTGTGAAGATATATTTCCTTATATTCGTCGTGCATGACACCGTGGCGAGCTTAAAATTGAATTGTGTTCCCTTGTGTTGTGTTGGTGGTGTTCTTCATCGCTATTGGGTTTACGATTTCTTTACGTTTCCAGCTCTCCCCTGTTGTGCCTTATATGAAGATTTATCAGTGTACTCGGAAATCGAGATGATATATTTGCTCTATGTTACACCTTTTCTTGGCATGTTAGATCTTTCTGGATTGCATGCCTGCGCAGTATACAGTAATCCAGACCGGGACGTAAGTGAGATTAATAAAGATGAAGAAACAATTTTTTTTCTTTGTATTTGAAGGTAAACGAGTTATAATTTAGATTTTTTTTTCACTGTTGACCTCACTTGATACGCTGCCTAAGGTGATTTTGGTCTATCAAGACGCCTAGATCTTTTTCTTTATCGGCCGTGTGACAGCTTGATAGTAGTATGTGGAAGCATTTAATTGGCATGTTCATTAGGTAATATATAATTGGCGGAATCCATACCAGCATCATACGGACAACAGATACCTTACAAATTTTGTGTGAACTCTAGCGACGGCAATATAATAGTGTCCATTTAAATCCGATAAATACTTTCAAAGAAAATGACATTTCTAGAGCTATAACTTATATGTTTTAACTAACACAAGAAAGAGGCTGCCTACGTACTGTACAATACAAACTGTTTTACACTACACAAAGTGCAACCATTACGATGGCGTCACAACGAATGTCCTTTAACTATCAAATCAAATTTACTCTTTCGCCTGAACAATATATTTATTGATCAACGTCTCCACTCCACAGTTCTGCTGGCCGAGTGACAAATTAGCAGCTGTCATCAGCAAGTAGACCCACCAGTCAACAATTTTGTATAGTCTTTTCAGAAGAGGAGAGGGAGGAGACCTCCGTGTTAGGTGTTATATGCCATATGATAATCAGTGGTATTAGTGGAAGGTTTACTGAAGACACGATAGTCTGCCACGATCGCGTCCAGCTGTGTCTCGTGTAACAGAGGGCTGGCTGGTGAACTGCTACTTGAAGATGACTGGTGAGCGAGACTGCTGGGCCAATTAGTAATTGACTTTTACAAGTTTTGATACTTTCAAGATCACCGAAATGGACGCCATTGGTGTTATTACTAAGTGTATGTCTCAATTTGGTAGGTTGCCACTTTGTGCAACTTGTTGTTATAACACACTGGCAGGTACCACATGTGGCAAACTCATCACATGTTGGCAACAGCATTAACTGAGACCAAATGTGAAAATGACCTGGATGTGTATATTGACAACGAACCGTGTCCTGACCATGGCCGTACATGTTAGTTAACGTAAAATTAGACGATTCACATTACGCTCTATACCCCATAAAACATATAGCTATAACTTTCTTTATTGAGTCCCCCATCTGAGGCGTCCGTTTTCCCACCGCTTCAGTACACATGAGTCCTCCGTTTTCTCTCGAGTAGTACCGAGATACTGATATTCCTTAGTATCTCATGTCATATTATAAAATTTGAATTTGCAACTACGTGCGTATGTGTTACATTTAGATAGATATGTCTACTTACAGGTGAAACATTCAAGATCCCCTGTGAGTGATGTTGAAAGCTTCAACTGTATTTACTTTTAGTAAAATTGTCAAATAAGTTCATTGTAGAGTTTGTCACTCTAAGTGACAAATCCTGACACCATCCTTGAGTACACTCTGAGTTTCCAATTGCTACTGAAGTTAGATCATTTTGATTTCCAGTCATCAGAGAATCTGATATTTGCATTGAAATTATTGTCATTTTTATATTTTAGAAAGTAATTAATCTCCTGAAAGAGCATGTTAGTCTCTTATCTTTTACTTACTTTTATCCTCTTCACCAATGATCGGCTCGTTAGCCGCTTGGGTGATCGATCACGTCACTGTTACGCACTGTTGGCAAGTACTGGGCATGCATCGGCTCCTGTTTGTACCTGAACCTGCTCCAGTGTTGGTCAAGTCTTGTCTTAAAAGAGCTCACACTCGGTGCCGTCACAACACTTTCTGGTAGATTGTTCCAAGAGTTCACAACTCTCACTCCGAAAAAGTTTGCCCACACAGTTTTCTGGACTTGCGGCTTCTTCACCTTTGAGCTGTGACCCATTGTGGGGCGAGCGTCCGCCAGCGCCAATTAAGGACACTCGACTGAGTAGTGCCACTTGAGATGCTTATACACTTCAATTAGGTCACCCTTGCCCGTCTGTAGTATAAGCTAGGCAAGTTCAGGCTCTCCAATCTCTCAGGGTAGCTGAGGTGCCGAAGTGCAGGCAGTCCCAAGCATATCTCGGGGACCAGACTGGGTGAAACTACTCCAGCTGGGGAAGCACATCACTCGTAACGATCTTCTAAACGACCTTCCATATAAGACCCAATAATTTATTTGCCTGATTTACCTTCTTCTCGCAATGGCCCGTGAACTTCAGCTCATTGTCAACAGACACACCTAGGTCCTTTTCACATCCAGTCTCAAATTGCTTGGGTGATTGCTGACTTTGCTTGGGCGATTGGTATCCCCGCATTATGAGGGACTGAGCTGCCACCATTTATGAGGGCCACTACTGCCACCATTTATGAGGCCTCTGTGTGCCAGTAACAATTCCTTTTACTCTCATACTTATTACCATTGGTAGCGTGACGAGAGGAGGCTCGTGGGTAGATGTAATGATCGTATCAAGCAATAGGGAAGAAATAACGGTAAATACTGTAGGTAAATAATAGACACAATTATACAAATACAAAATTTATTTAAACATGAATATGAAATTAGGAGAAAGAATTTATTTGTATCCACAGACGAAATCTAGTACTAGGCCCTCAGGCTCAACATACTCACACCACTACTGGATGGACATACTCAATAACACTTCCAACCCTACTGGGTGGACATATTCAATAACACACAACTCTTATAGTCACTTAGCACCATAAAGACCAGGACAACTGCCACTACCACCTTCAGTCGTCAGGAGTGATACTCAAGCAACAGCCATGGGGTTCAGCCACCGTGGAGTACTTTCCGACGAACTCTGAAGATCCCAGTGGATTAATTCCACCACACAAATAGCCCTACTGAGTTAGACACTCATCCACCAATGATGGGGGCTGGTAGTGGTGTGTGGCTTAGTGATCCGGGGTCACCTCGCAGGCCGAGGGGGCTATAGGTAGTCTGAAGTGTCTGACGGCCGGGTCTCACGAAGGTAACTGATCCTACTGGACCTCGGACATCTCCCCAGACATAGTGGATACAACATCCACGCTACAGACACGGCCTAGGCTGCGTTAGGGACCTGTATGGATGAAGGGACGGGCACTCACTAACGGTGACAACAACATCACGTTTCAGGGGACGTTAAAGACGTAAATATGACTTCACTCAGAGCATATCAACTACGTTACTGTAACACTTGCACAATCAACTACTAATTGGGTCAAATCACTTAAAGAAGGGCGAATTACAACACAGAGTGGAATGGCATACCTGTATGGATGAAGGGACGGGCACTCACTAACGGTAGAAATGCCCGCGGCGCCCTCACTCAAAATAGGCCAGGGAGTCCACCTACTTCTATTCCGATGAATTAATTTACTGTACACTCTGACATTGAAACTGAGACTATAAACTCAGTTTCATTCCCTACTATTATCTTCACTAACAATGCTCTGACTCAGCTATCAAAAGCAAAATTAAATTGATTACAAAGGGTTGGGTGGCAACAGGTCCCAACATACAGCGTCTGCTCCGAAATCCGTGGATTATATTCAAAGTTCCCTACAAACAAAGACGGGGAAACAGAGAAAACGGGGGACGTTTCCACTGGGGTACTCAGAAGGTTTTGTGGACGTTTGAGCGTAATATGAATCCTTAAGGTTTTCAGGTTAGCCATCATCACGATCATGACAGCATCACCTGAGCAATGCTCTTTGCATTATGCAGAAGAACCGACAGCCGCACCCTTATCCACTACCTCCTAAGATGTCCCCACACACAACGCTTCCGTGACGCCTGCTGGACCACCACTCCACGACCCCCTGATGGAGACACGATGATCCTACCCATACTGGCCAGATATTTTGTAAATAATATTGATAATGTGTTAAAGGATATCCTTCCTTCCTTAGGCTTTAGTAAGCCCCTTTATAATATTTATACTGTATATACTTGTGACACTTGCCAGATGCTTCTGGTGTTATTGTACAGGGGTACCTAGTGACAGCACTAGGATCCCGCTTCCTCTTATCAAGGAATAAACTATTGAAATTGAAAAAAAAATGAAATAGCGCAGTTTCTTCATCCCGCTGGGACATATGATACGCCCTCGTACCGTTGGTATGCCCCAGGTGCATCCTCTTGCGCTTCGTGACATTGAATCTCAGCAGCCATTTCTTCGACCATTCTTAGAGTTCACAGAGATCCTTCTGCAGCTCTTCACCGTCTGCATGGTTTTTGATTTCCCGAAATAACTTTGCGTCATCGGCAAACATTTGTATGGAGGAGTGTACAACGTCAGGCATGTCATTTATGAAACAAACAAACAACAGCGGGCCCAATACACTGCCCTGTGGTACCCCGCTTGTGACAGGTACGGACGATGATTTCGTGCCATTAATCACCACACACTGCTTGCGGTCATGTAAAAAGTCTTCTATCCACGCTAGGACATTTCCCCAAATTCCGTACACTTCCAGTTTGATTTTCAGCCTTTCATGGGGTACACTGTCAAAAGCCTTGGCAAAATCTCGGTATATATTATCGATATTACCACCCCGTTCCAGAATATGGGTCCAAATATCCAATACCTTGAGCAATAGTGTTAAGGAGGGGCGTCCCGGCATAAAACCGGTTGTTTCGTAGTAGATGTTCCATGGCGTCATCTCTGATAATACTCTCAAGTACTTTACATATTATGCTGGTCAGGCTCACCGGTCTATAGTTGTCCGTGGAGTGACTGTCGCCCTTCTTAAAGATAGGACTCACATAAGCAACTTTCCATTCATTGGGGACCCCTTGTTCATCCAGGCATTTACAAAACAGGCTCTTCAGGGGCTTGGCAAGCTCGTTGCACAACTCTCTTAGCACTTACGTTTTTAATTTCTGCTTTGCATAGCGGTAAAACGCTTTTGGGTTTGATTTGACCTCACTTGCAACCAGCCTCTGGAACTCCTTTTCAGCCCTTCTACACTCTCTCTCTGCTTAGTTTCTGTCTCTTATACATCCTCCTGTCCTGCTCATCGTTTGACCCAACCCACGTCTTGAATTTCTGGGTTTTCTTCTTAACTCTGTCGACCGCCGCGTGGTTCATGTGTAGGAATCCCCTCGTATTTCTAGAGGCACTGGTTTTGGTCTTGGGTATATATTTATCGATCAAATGGGTTACTTTACTAGTTATGATATTCAGCGTAGTGTCTGCGTTCTTGTGCCTTAATGAGTCAAGTCAGTTGATACCTCTCATCTCTTTCCTCATCCCGTTGTAATTTCCCTTGTAATATTTGCACCATGGCCTGGCCTTATCCTGAACTAGGTAACAGTTAAATCTGAATGACAACACTATATGGCGACTGGTGCCAACTGGGGCAAGGTGTTCCAGTTTGGCCACCATACCCTCCTCGTTTGTTATGATGAGGTCAAGAGTCTTGGGTGTTTGCTTCCCTCTGTAATGTATCGGGTCTCTAGCATGTTGGAACATAAAATTATCTCTCGGAGTTTCTACAAAAAGAGTAGCAGGGTTATTCAAGTCATTTGGGGTGAACTCATTTCTCCAGTCGATGTCGTCATAGTTAAAGTCCCCCATGATAAGGAGGTGGCTAGGGTTGAGCATCGCCGCGTTGTCTATTAAGGCTCTTAAGTTCCTTTGATTTAGTGGGCCACAATTTGGGGATCTGTAGATACACCCGACGATAAGTAAGTCCCCTCCCTTAAATCTAATTTTACCCCACTTGGACTCTTGAAAAACATCCTCTCCCTGTACCCTCGCCTGGCTGGCTTTAAGGTCTTGCCTAGCATAGATAACCACAGCCCTCTTGCAAGTTTCTTGAGAAAGGTTCGTAAATGAATCATATCCAGCACTACTGAGCTCACATTCCTCTGGGTCGATTCTCCTGTTCTTTTACAACAGTTCTACAACTCCTACAATATCTGGTTGGTGTACTTTCAGCAGTGTACATGACATTCAAGCCAGAATTTGTTCTGGGTAACTTCTCAGTTCTTTGTAGTAACCCCCCCCCCCCTTCTCAGAAGCTGCAACATTTGCTAGGTACACTGTATTTTGCAGGGTGTGGTTAGAAATGTCATTGTTTACACGGCGCTCGCCTCCCCCTGTCTGGTAGGCGGAGGTGGTCCCACCTCCCGGGTGGGGGGTACGCTGCTGCCCCCTGGCCCTATGTCGGCACACTTGCTTCCAGTACCCTTTCCCTGAATATAACCCATGTACACCCGTCCCCGCTCCTCCTTGTCTCCTCCCTCTTCTGCTTCAAGTCCTGCAGGAGCTTCTTGTGCTGTTCCCTCTGCATTACCGTGCGATCTGGGTGAATGAATACACCCCGAGATGCCTTGCCCTTTGCTCAGTTTTTTGCCTGCCGAATAACCCCCCATTTCTCCTCCTCGCTCACCAGTGTGATCCTGAGGGGGCGAGGCTTCTCCCCCTGCTTTTATCCCATCCTCCTCACATCCTGTGGAGTTGATGGCATCTTCAGAACCTCTGTACAAATATTCTGAAACTGCATCTTATCGTGTGTTATCTTACTCACAGTTACCTCCGCCTGGCTCTCGGGGTCTCCAAAAACTATGACATTGTTCCTGCGCTGGAAATGTTCCCTTTGTTCCTCTTCTCCCCTGACAGTAGGTCCGTTAATTTTCATTTCTTCGACACACTTCTTCAGAGTCCCTAGCTGCTGTAGAACCTGTCCTGATCCTGCATTACTCTCCGCCACCTCCCATGGCCCAGCTAAAGCCTGAGGATAACTCCTCTTCACTACCACCTCCATTCTATCGACTACTTCCTCAGTCTTAGCAAGGATCTCTTTCCCAACTTGTTCTAGTTTGGCAACCAGCAGGGCTCCAGCTTCATCTATTTTCGTCCCTAGGGAACTCGTTCCCTTATTACTTACATTTGCCTCTTTCACCTTGACTATGCAGTCAGGGCAATAAGGTCATGCTTTACGGCAGTTAGCATCCTCCTAAACGTTGCATTAGTCAGGCCTGTATCCTCCATGTTCGATAAATGCATGCACGTGAGAGAAAGTCACTTTCTCTGACACTCTCATTATTTCTCAGGTATGTAACTCGTACCCCACGCCCACCATATTTTGTTGAATATCAGTGTTCATGTTTTAACATAGATGAAAGTCTCATGTCCCAAGTCGATGCCATGCTCTTCCTGCCAGACGTGTGTGATAATTTGTATTTGAGTTTACACTTTTCTGGCGCTCTCGCATTTTATCTCAGGCACGGTGTGTGTTGTGGCTGATTCCCACCTACCAGCAAGATGTCCAAGGCAGGATGTATTTAATTCAGCGATATTCAAAATAGGGAGTAACGTGCCTTGGATGTTAACGCCGGGAGAGTGGGCTCATCTAGCACTGCTCACTGGAGTTTAACAGGGCTACAGCTGAGTGTATGTGTTTGAAAACCAGTTATGTGAGCCTGATGTTCTAATGTCGATTATATGTGCAAAGCAGTGTTTTTGTACACGATTAGAGATAATTAGCAGAAAAATAATTGTCCCAGGTAGAGTATTGAAACCATAAAATGTTGATATTACCAGTATTAGAGCGTTATATATTGTGAGTAAACCCAATATGTATACTCACAGCTGAGTTGCCGATACATGTTTCTATGATAGCAGGTTACTCTAAATATTTTGACCCACAGAAGTAGTGTATCTATTGTAAATATTGTTTATCAGACTACAGCTTGCAGCCCAGAAAAGAACAACACATATAACAGTAAGTAGATGACCACGTGGTAACCCACATAGGTTGACACACCCTACAGTAAGACCTGACCCGGGAGAGGGCACGGCCACTAAGTGCTTGAGTTAATCCTGCGATATGACCGTGTTAAAGAAACCACACCCAGCCAAGACACACCCGGTTGGTAATAATTAGGAAACATTACCGACCTGCGACATGACCACGCACCTGGACAAACACAGCTGTCTAGACACACCCAGTCTAGTGTTAATTAGGAGAGGTCATCTCCCGGCTCTCCTTCAATATAAAGGCCCTGCAGCTCAGTCCACCACATCACTTACACACCACTATCGACAGAAGACGGAGTCTCGCTCGTCTCTAGTCGAGGTCGGAGGGAGACTTTCTTCCTCAGCACCACGTCTCCCATAGGCCACATAGTCCAGCAACACCCGTTGGGCCTCCCTCAAGTCACACGTGAGTCTTTGTCAGAGTTATCCACAGGGTGAGTTACTTACGGTGGGAATTGTATTCATTTTACGTTTGTGTCCGAGAGTCAGTGTCTAGTAACGTCAATATAATGTTCTAGTAATGTGTCTATGTCATTCAGTTGAATAATTAATAGTTGTATTGAAAGCGGTGTTTAGAAAGATTTCCCCTAAGAACGTATTTACAGTTAAATAACTAATCGGCCTCGTTTCCAAACATCTTCACTTTACATCCTACAACTAAAATAGTCTTTCTAATACTTTCTACTTAAATCCCCCCCTTACACCATGCGAGTATACCAGAGACTTACTCACAGTTGAGATGGCCGGGTACATGTTTCCATATTGTTCATACAGTAATAACATGATGTTATAAGTAACGCATTAATATCATTGTGCTATTAGCAAGTGTGTAAAGTGACCATCTTTATTATCAATGATCTCCAATAATATCCTTAAGGAGGTCTAAGTATTGAATGTTAGTTGAAGATCTATTGTGTTACTTATAAAGTAAGACCTAGTGGTCCATTCTTGTCTGAGTGTTACAGTAAAGTGATCAGTGATGGAACCTAGTTTTTGTTGTTGTGGATAAAGGTTCAAATTGTCATACTATTCATATTTGATTTTAATAAATATTGATTTAGTAGATTGTGAGTATCACCAGTTTCCTTGTAACAATTGGTTCTCAGAAAATAAACACTGTAACCCACGTGCCTAAGCTTGGCAATATAGTAAGTTTTGTCAGATCAAACCAAGCCAGTAGAAAAACATACATACCAGTATCTATGAGGTCATTGTTTGTAAAATGGGAGGATGCATTACCGCCTCAGGGGCTATATTAGATACTGATGTGTGTCATCAGTTCTCTGGTATGGAAGCTTTGGTCTTGGCGGGAGGTGTAACGATTGTTTATCAGACCACAGCTTACAGCCCAGAGAAAGACAACACATATAACAGTAAGTAGATGAGCCGGTGTTCACCCACGCAAGTTGACACACCCTACAGTGAGATTAAGACCTGACCCAGGAAAAGTCACGGAAACGAGGTACCTGAGTTAACCCGGCATTATGACCGTGTTACTCAAGAAATTCACCTGACCCAGACACACCCGAGTGGTAGTAATTAGGAAGCATTACCGACCGGCAGCATGACCATGCACCTGGGCAAACACAGCAGAAGTTTTTAGTCAGCTGTGTTCAGCATGTACTTTAAACTGTTCGGCCACAGTCAGACGGAATGGTAGAAAAGTTTAATTGAACCTTGGGACAAGAACTGACTAAGTACTGTGTTGAGGGGCAGACAGAATGGGCCCAGAAGCTGCCTGCTCTGCTGATGGCATATCGGTCGGCTGCCCGCGAGTAAACTGGATACACACCGACAAAACTGATGCTGGGTCACGAACTTCGGCTGACAGGAAGACCAACTGATGAGGAACTACCTAAAGAAACCACCAGTTACGTCAAAAGCCTCCAAGAAAGGTTGACGAAAGTCCACCATCAAGTTCGAGGAGCTCTGGAGTTCTCGGGTGGAGTGATGAAGCGCAAACATGATGTCAAAGCAAGCCAAGTCTGTTACAAGGACGGTGATAAGGTCTGGCTCTTCAACCCTCTGCGGAAGAAGGGTCAGTCACCGAAGTTGCAGAGTCCATGGAAAGGACCATACACACATAAGAACATAAGAAAATAAGGAGTCTACAATAAGCCTATTGGCCTGTGCATTAGGGTGTGTCATAGGAGGGAAGATCAGCTAAAACTAATGGCCCATCACTTTTTTGGTAGATTTTAGTGTATATAAACAGAACATAATTTCAGTTTCAATATATTGCAACCTTTTGCTAGGTAAATTTTACCGTGAAATTTATCGAAAATCTAGCGTACAGCTGCATTAGTGCATTACAATTAAATAGTGAACATTGCTTTCTGACTTCATTATTTAACAACCCAACTAACAATATTTTTTTCTGTTTCAGATTCTGATGCATATATAAGTTGATAATATTTGCGATGGCTGCTTGTGTCAGGACGAGGAACCAAAAATCCAGCCATCTCAGTCACTATCTTGGGTCTGGGAGAGAGCTCCTGAAGTCGGAGTTGCCTACATTGAGAGATGCTTTGAGATACGGTGTTTTAATCAGGCAAATCAGTGAAAAGAACCAAAGAACTTACACAAACAAAGACATTGCCAGTGATATGACCAAAGCTGTCTTGGCACAGTACACTCTGGCTAACGCTCAGTTCAAGCCTCCAGTCATAACAAGTCAGAAGAAGATTAGTGAGAGACTGCTAGCCAGTTGGGAAAAGGCAAGATATATCTCTCTTGGGAGAGGAAAACTTGCAGTTAAGGACAGCTTTGCCAAGCAACTGGACCAGTTATTTGACATAATTACTTGCAAGTGCCCAATTGTTCTCTGTCCTGAGCTTGGATGCGATCGTGACTGAAAATCCGAGGCCCACATCTCCTGTATTTGCAAGCGTGAACTGAAGATTCCTATGATCGAACTGGCATTTGTCAAAGCACAGAGAGAGAAGACTGGCAGTATAGGGGCTCTCATGATTTCTAGCCAAGATATTCCGGAGTCCAAGAGACAGGAGGCTGCCACAGAGAGACAGAAGAGGAGAAGAGTTGCCGAGGAAAAGAGACTTGAGAAGGCCCAGGGTGAGGTAAAAAAGGCCGATGATTGGAGTCAAGCTGATTCAGAGTTTAATGACTTCCCCATGGCTGATCCGAGTGCTGACCAGGAGAATGGTGACTTTGTCCCTAACCCAGAAAATAATGATCCCAAACCTTCCAGGCATAACATTCGAAATAGGAAAGATATCCCGAGCATAGCTCTGGCCAGCATGCGACACCACACTGGTCTCAGAGAAACTGCAGAGATAGCAACAGCTGCCTGGATTGACGGTGGTTTGATAACACCTGATGATGTTCACCCGGTGATAGATCATAACAAAGTAAGGAGAGCTCAGTAGAAACTTGTCAGCAACCTAGAAGAGGAGTTTGATAAGGGGATAAGAGAAAATGGAATCAATTGTTTGTTCTTTGATGGGAGAAGGGATGACACTAAAGTGTTCATGAAAGTTGGAGATTCTGACAAGTTGTTCCCTGCCATGGTGAAGGAGGAACACTACTCCTGCTGCAGTGAACCAGGAGGGAAGTATTTGTGGCATTTCACTCCAGAGAAAGATGACATCAGGAAACCAGCTGAGATAGTGGCAGATAACATTGTGAACTGGCTCAGAGAGAGGAACGTAGACCAGACCCTGCAGGCCATTGGAGGGGACAGCACCAACACGAACACAGGGTGGCAAGGGGGGGTCATACAGTGGATACAGCGGAAGATTGGGAGGAAGCTGGTCTGGATTGTTTGTGACCTCCACACCAACGAGTTGCCACTCAGACATCTGATCCAGGAGCTGGATGGCAAGACTCTTTCAAACAACAGATGGTCTGGTCCTCTTGGCAAGATGCTGGACTCTGCCACTGAGTTAGAAATGAATCCGAGCTTTGAAAAAATCACAGTTGGCCCTCCACTCGTTGAGCTTGCACATACTGTCATTGACGACCTGAGTACTGACCAGTACTATGGTTACATGATTTGCAGTGCCATCAAAACTGGGGTCATGCCTGATAGACTTGCTTACCTGCAGATAGGTCCAGTCTCACATTCTAGGTGGCTCACAACGGCTCTCAGGTTCTGCAGAATTTGGGTCGCTCATCATAAACTGAAAGGGAACCTGCTTCACAACCTGAGACTTATTGTCCAATTCATCGTGAGCGTCTACTTGCCAAATTGGTTCAACACCAAGGTCAAGTCATCGTTCTCCGAAGGTCCGAGGCATGTTCTCTTCCAGCTTGAGCTCCTGAGGAGCCAGCCAAGGAAGGTTGTTCAGATTGTGGAGCAGACTGTGAGGAGATCTTCCTGGTATGCTCATCCCGAGGCAATTCTGCAGACAATGCTCTGCAGTAAGGATGAGGAGGAGAGAAGAGTGGCAGTCAAAAGATCTTGGATATGAGACTTATGAGAGGATCTGGGCATGACGAATCAGTTGGTGACGATTCCTTCAGGGTCAGGAAGACTCCTGAAGTCAATCTAGGTGCCAAGACCCTCACTGATCTCATAGATCTGGATAACATCCAGGCTGGCAGTGAACCCCCTCTTACCTGCAGCCTCACCAATGTTCAAGTCAGAGCTTTCCTGGACAACCCCATGCATGTCCCTGCCTGGCCCTCACACACCCAGAGTATAGATCGTTGTGTACAGCAACTGAGCGAGGCCAGCAGTCACGTGTACAGCCAGGAGAGGAGGGAAGGCTACATCCGAGCTCAGGTGGTCAGCAGGGAGGTGATGAGTAGAAACAGAAGCAAGAAAGACATGTTCTCTATGGTGTGCAGCAACACCGGGTCGTAGTAGTAAAACCGGTTTTTGTATTTGATGATTTTGTTTTCTAAAGGAATATTAAATTTAATAAATGTGTCAAGATCATTCGTTTAACTATTCTGGATCATTTTCATCCTAATAAATTAACCTGATACATTTACTTTACTTTAAATAAGCAGTGTCTATTATAATTAGGAGTGTTATACAAATGGTCAATATTGTTCGCGAGTTTGGTCTCACAGAATCCAAGTACATGAAATTTGTGGGCAATAGAAGATATACACTGATCTAAAAAGGTATCTAGATGAAGGGGAATACTGTTGATGTTATGGCTAATTAAGGAGACGGACTGAGGTAGTAGAAGACTAGAACTAAAGTCGGGGGAGTCAGAAAGTAATAGGTACAGTTGGGGTTGGTGTAACCCAGTGAGTTTTGTAGAAAGGCATCAGGATCAATATGAGGGAGTATTGTGTCGACACCGTGGGTGAAGGGAATGTAACACATACGATCAATCACATCTAAGGAAATGACACTAGCATCATCATTGTAGGAACATTGATGCTGATTAAGGAACAGTAAAAACTCAGGGTCACTGAGGTGTGAAAAAGGAATATCTAAGAAAGTTATAATAGTGGGGGGGGGGGGGGGTAACGTACTCACAAGTGCTACAACCAACAGAATTAGGATGGCCGGTGCTGTGAGGGTGATTCGCAAATTGAGTGGGAGGTGCGCCTGTCACTTGGTTTTGAGGGTTGCTGGTTTCCACTACAGAGGGTAGACGTGTAGTACACGAGTTGGCCGGCAGAGGGGGAACCTCCTCAGGTATGGTGTGGTGTGGTGTGGTGTGGTGTCACAGTACCTCGCTCTCTGCCAAGTGGTGTTGTGGTACCTCAAGGTCAGGTGTAAAGCCGACCCACGGTTGTTCCCAGTGTGAACTGATTAACACCACATCACCTGGTCAGCAGAAGATGGTAGGTTCCTATTGGTGGTTGTCTCTGGGTGTCCTGGGACCTTGCTGTGCAGGTTAACTTGGCCAAAACTCTCTGTTATTACTATATAGTGTTGATGTTATTGTCCTATACATTGTTCAACACTTCAACACTGATTCCACTGCATAGGTCTTGATACTCTGGTGGTCATAGTGGGGAAGCTAAATGCAATTTTTCAAGAGAATCATGCAAATGGTGATACAAACACCAAATTTCGCATGGTAATTCTCTAATGGTTACTAGTCAAGTCTGCCTGATTGGCCATTTAAAAATCCAAGATGATGGCCATTTTTCAAGATGGCCGCCACATTGACCTTCAAAAGTTGATTTTTCTTATAGAAATTGGTGTAGTTGGTCAATCGGAGTGATCTTGGTGTCGATATGTATGTTTTCAAGCATGCTCAGATGATTTTTTATAGTTTTAAGTCCATTGTAACATTTATATCCACATAAAATAACATTTTTAGTAAAAAAAAAAAAAAGAAATTACGAAAAAAAAGTACTCACTATTAGCACTGGTTCCTGTGACTTCTCCTGCCAGTACATCTTTGTGCATTTACTGCTGTTCACATATGCAGCTGCAAAGTGCTGTGCAGGAAAGTCCACAGCGAAAGAATTTGCATCTCTGGCTACAGTCTTTCTTGCAGGAACATTTGGTCAGCTCCTGACAGCATGTCGCAATCGGGGGAAGAGTCGTCCAACGTATCTGCCATGCCTCTCCCTTCTGCGTCCATCCCCAGTTGACAGGACTGCTGGTTTCTGGATTGGAGATTGTTGCCTGGCCCCAGATGATACCAGCCCGCTTTGCATGTTCCTTGAGGGCTGCCTGGGTTGGTGGAATGGAGTCACATGGTCTCTGCTTGGGGGAAAAGAGAATTAGTCTTGCCTCATCTACACCAGTGGCTGCACTAGATCTGTCGTACATGAGGACAACAAATCTTTCCAGTTTCTGCAGGTCAACATCAGCAACTGTTGTTGGACATTGGTTGAGTTTAGTGAATGTTTCTGAAACTTCATCACAGACATTCCATGTCTGCCATGCAGATTTCTTTCCTTTCCCACGGAAGCCAGACACAACGTCACAGCCAGTGAAAGCATGAAAGTATAGGATCCCACTAGCTTTCTTAGGCCCTATCGCAGAAACTACTTCATGAACTGGAATCCATCGATGACTGGCTCCTTGGCCAAAGGCAATCCTCATGTTATCAAGACCAAGCTCCTGTAGTGATGGCAGTACAGATATTGCTATGACGACCACGTCAGTGTCATTGGCTTTGATGATGAGGGACTTGCTACCTTCCATTGCTGCATCCCTAGCATGCACAAATATTCGTGTGTCTGCTTCCTCATGACAGCATGGCGCCACAGCTTCTAGGGACTTATCTGTGTTTGTTATGGCATCTTCTCCCTTTGTCACAACCACCGTGCTTGTTGTCTGTGCTTCACATATTTTCTTCTTCGTGAAAATGGAATAGTTCTGTCTTGTTTTTGTCATCTCGCAGAAAGTTTCTCCAGTTTTTGGGAGTCTTGCTGGTTCCTGTAACTCTTCTCCTGATCCCCTGTCCTCGTTTCGACGTGGCTTCAGACTTCAGACTTGACTTTTTGTAAACATCAAACACTACTGCCACCCTATTGTATTTAGCACCATAGAATTCCACTTTGGGTAGGATGTCTTCTCTGGCATAGGCATCAAAAGTCTTTGAGGTGCGTGGAGGCAGGGCATTGATCAGTGCTGAGCCATCTATGATGACAGCATCTCCATGTGGTTCTCTCTCTGTATCATCCCAGCAACCTTGGCCAGATAGATCGCGTCACCGTATTTGCTTGCTTATGCCAGGATTGAACCAACATCCTTCTCAAAGGCCGGTAGGATATCTCTTCCTTGGTGATGAGCTTGCAGCTGGGGGATGTGAAAAAGCAGCTGGTCCTTCAGTCGAGTAGCATGAACATCAGGCGATCCAACAACCAACCGCTCAATTCTCTGTCTGTAGAGTGTGACCAGGTCAGCAAGTCTGAAAATGGGTGGTTCAGTACCTTCACTAGAAGCTTTCATCTGAGTGATGTAAGTGACCAGTTCAGAGAAAGCAGTTGGGTATGCGTCCTTGTTCGGATGAAGCTCTTGTGCTTCTTCTTGCTCATGAGCATTTCGGTGTGTTCTTTCTCGGTTGTACAGGTCTGCCAGGCAGCGAGGGTGATACTTCAGTTCTTGTGCCACAACTTCTCCTGCACTTAGTTTGGCAAGGAGTTTTCCATCGATAAGTGTCTTCGCACAATCATTCAATCTTTTATTAAGTTTCATTGTCATTGCATGTCTTATGTCATCTCCCGAAGCTTCTTCCTCACATAGAAAGCATTCTGTTGCTTTGGGGTCTCTGACCATTCGTGGTATCTTGCTACTGCTGCTCTCCTCTGTAGCAACTGCAGAGGTTCGCCTTTTCAGAGCTCTATTTAACTTAGTGTTGTTGAACAGAAGTCTGCAACTCTCATGATACTGTGCCTTGTTTCTCCTCAAGGTCTCCTCTACCCCATCATCTTCAACAAGTCTTGCAGGGTCAAGCTTGGTTGGCAGTGCATTGATTGAATGAAATAGAGGAATATTCCTTGCCAAGCTCTTGTAACCGCCATCTCCTTGTTTGGCAGGATTTGCATGTGGAGACTTAAGATCTTCCTTCTTATCCTGTTGACCAAGACAACACTTTGCCCAGTCAGTGAGGAATGATTTGTTGGTAGATTTTGTGTCCATTACTATTTTTGATCTACAGGGCCGAGGGTTTATCCTTTTACCACCCTGAGGAGCACTTTCTTGTATGGGATACAACTAGGATCATGCCTTTTGCCCTACACCTAGTCCGATCGTTCATCAGTGTCATTAGTCCCGTGCGATCTGTACACCATCCAGATAACTAAAACCCCGTTATCCTTGGCTCGGCTCTCCCGCGCTGGCACATCCTGTCAATTCAGGTGCGGCTGCTTAACATATTTGGGGTTGGTTAAGCAGCATTTGGGACACTAAGCTGTTGCAGTATGACATGCTTTTTCTCAACTGACAATCACTCCCTCACATGCAGAGACCCTCTGCATGCTAACCTCACCTCGTTGGAAAAAACATAAAACCTGTACACAAAACCAGTCATAAATAAGACAGATTTATATCTGAGAGTATCAGAAATAGAAAAAAAATGATCTGAGCATGCTTGAAAACATACATATCGACACTAAGATCATTTAGATTGACCCACTACATCAATTTCTAAAAAAAAAATATCATCTTTCGAAGGTCAATTTGGCAGCCATCTTAAAAAATGGCCGCCATCTTGGATTTCCAAATGGCCACTCAGGCAGATTTGACAAGTCGCCCCTAGGGTGTGATCAGGCCACATTTCATGCTTGTATCACCATTTGCACGATTTTTCCATTATCCGCTCTACTATCAGGATACAAGTGTGTGTGGGCCACCACCACCGCTACTACCACTACCTTTACTACCACCATCACCACCACCACCACCGCCACCATCACCACCACCATCACCACAACCACAACTCCTACCAACACTACTACCACCACCACCATCACCACAACCACAACTCCTACCAACACTACTACCACCACCACCATCACCACCACCATCACCACAACCACAACTCCTACCAACACTACTACCACCACCACCACCATCACCACAACCACAACTCCTACCAACACTACTACAACCACCACCAGAACTACCACCACCACAGCAACCACCATCACAACTACCACCACCAAATCTCCCACCACCACAATTAACCACCAGTACCACCACCTCTCCCCCCCCCCACCACAACGACTACCACTACCACCTCAACTATCACGTCACACTTCTGTGGTCTCCGTGTAAGAGAACGAACCAACGAAACGTAATGGAGGTGTAGAAAATAAGTGTCCATATTATACATGAGATTAACCTAAAAGCTCGTCAGCCAGGAGTTTACCAGAGACAAGAAAGTATTCATCCTGCACACAACAAAACACGAAACCAGCATCAGCCACCCTCAAGCACTCGTAAAAATCCCTTCATCCATTCTGTAGGAACCTGACTCATTTTTTTTCTTCGTATCCCTATTGTTAAGAGCAGCATGAGAATAGAAAGTGCCTACCCACTGCGTTACATATAGGCGGTAATTCTTATTTCTTATTATAGCTCGTGCAACCATAGTAAATGACGTCTTATGCTATAATCCTTCTAGGGAAACATTTCTATACTGTGTTGTGGTCAGTATACAGAGACAAGAGCTTGTCCAGGTTTAAGGCTAAAATTGCGTGGTGTCTTTAACACCACAACTCACTTATTGGACAAAAAAATTAATGTTCCTTCTACACGAGGATTGTCACAAGAGCTTCCCTTATACAGTCACACAATCGATGACGCAACAAGCCAAGGTTAAACTTTCCGTCTCCATCAACAAATCTTTCGAAAATTATTGATGTTTGTTTGTCTCTTACCCTCACTTTAATCTCACCTTTAACGGAAATAAAACATCACAAATTAGTGAATAGATATTTGAACTTTGCACAGTATGTCACATTATGAGCCTGTGTCTGTTCACTCTCGTGTGTGTGTGTGTGTGTGTGTGTGTATGGCAGTCGGACGGCTGAAAATATATAGTTACATAATTGGGGAATGGGTCACTTGATTGACAAATAATATAGAAGTAACATAACTGATACAAATATGATATATAATCACTAGGTGGAGAGAAGGTTATACTACAGGGCGTTTCAACATAGTGGCAGTGCAAAAAGGTAACAATGGCTGGGAGTGAAAACACTGGTTGATTGCGAGTTGTTAATAATTTTTACAATGGTTAGGACTGGTCTTATCTTACAGCGATCAGTACATGCTCGTATATGCTGGATGCGGTTGTGGTGTCAAACAGCAACCCACTGACGAGGGATCTCGGGTGGAAGCAGGAGCCGGTGTCGAGGATGGTGCAGGAGCGTCTCACCAAATTTGCAGATGAGGTTGTGGTGATGATCAGAGAGAGCAGAGAGGGTAAGTGAATTGAGAGCTTCTTGATATGTGGAGTAAGAAGGGGTGAGGAATAATCTTGCATGCATAGGTGTGTGTGTGTGTGTGTGTGTGTGTTAAGCCAGAATTTCCATATCAGTTATTTACGCTTGATCCTCTGTTTCTGGAAAGGACCCGTCTTTTTTGTTTACATCATATAATGAGATACAATACAGTACATGGTATTTATAAACGGTGGTAGGAAGAATAATTTAGTTAACCATGTTTTCCATCCAAACATTTACTGTTCTGTTAGTTGTTGTGAAAAATTGGATTATAAATGAAAGAAATTCCTGTAACCTTAAACTGTATTGTGTAGAGAAAAAAGTGTGAGTGTAGCCGACAGCTCCATTACACGAGCCGCGGTCCACTTGTCAGTCTTGTCTATACAATCCCAGTTATTTCCGCCAGACATTTCATTCCCCAATTTACAGAACGATGACTAGATTCCCCCGCCCAACTACCTTCCCACTTTTTGATTAATTGCCCAGTTTACGGTTTCACTGTGGAAATAAAGGGTCTTCCTTTTGTGGAAGGCTTCATGGAAAGTTTGTTGTGTTGTATTGCCTCACTCACTTGTGAGCATAGCACTCCTGTTACGTCACTCCTGTTAAGTGCCTTGTGCTACGTCACTTGTGCTACGTCACTTGTGTTACAACATTTGAGTTACAAAATTTGTTTTACAACATTTATCTCACAACATTTTTGTTACAACACTTGTGTTACAACATTTGTACACACATGTGCACAACAGTGACACAGCTACAACCACAGTGCACATGTGTGCACAACAGTGATACAACTACCACCATGGTACACACGTGTACACAAAAGTGGCTCCCCCACAGTTAACCACAGTACACACTTGTGCACAACAGTGGGACCCCCACCGTTCACCACAGTACACACCTGAGCACAACAGTGGCTCCCCATAGTTCACCACAGTACACACCTGTACACAACAGTGGCTTCCCCACAGTTCACCACATTATACACCTGTGGCACAACAGTGGGACCCCCACCGTTCACCACAGTACACACCTGTGCACAACAGTGGCTCCCCATAGTTCACCACACTACACACCTGTACACAACATTGGCTCACCCATAGTTCACCACAGTACACACCTGTGTACAACAGTGGCTTCCCCACCGTTCACCACAGTACACACCTGTGCACAACAGTGGCTCCCCCACAGTTCACCACAGTACACACCTGTGCACAACAGTGTCTCCCCCACAGTTCACCACAGTACACACCTGTGCACAACAGTGGCTCCCCCACAGTTCACCACAGTACACACCTGTGCACAACAGTGTCTCCCCCACAGTTCACCACAGTACACACCTGTGCACAACAGTGGCACCCCCACAGTTCACCACAGACACTGAGCTAAAACACAACATGAAAACCACCAGTTGTTGTATATATTTTTGCTCTGAATAAAGAATATTGTCTAACACTGTGTATGACGCAGCAGTGCAACGGACGCTTTTGTAATTTTACCGCGAGTTAACTTTTACATACAAAATTCTGACTCATGAAAAAATAATATTAGAAATAAAAGAAATGGTTCAGCTCACCTCCGTGTTTAACCTCAGACAAGCTTAAACCATTTAGATAATTACTCCTACAAAACCGTAACTACAGTACCATATCAACTTCCTACAAGAAAATCTAAATTATCTTTTAATTCACTTGCTCAATAAATAATAAATAATAATTAAATGATCGTAAAAGTAGGTTACAAAACGCTAGGTAACTGTTTTGAACATTATACTGCTGTTCCCGCCAACTGCACTTAACCCACCACCACTACAAATTATCCTTAACCCACCACCACAACAAACTATCCTTAACCCACCACCACCACAAATTATCCGTAAACCACCACCAACAAAACCACCACAAACTATCCATAACCCACCACCACAAAATATCATTAACCCACCACCACCACAAACTATCCTTACCCCACCACCACCACAAACTATCCTTAACCCACCACCACCACCACAAAATATCATTAACCCACCACCACCACAAACTATCCTTACCCCACCACCACCACAAACTATCCTTAACCCACCACCACCACCACAAAATATCATTAACCCACCACCACCACAAACTATCCTTAACCCACCACTACCGCAAACTATCCTTAACCCACCACCACCACAAACTATCCTTAACCAACCAACACCACAAACTATCCTTAACCCACCACCAACACAAACTATCCTTAACCCACTACCAACACAAACTATCCTTAACCCACCACCACCACCACCACCACCACAAACTATACTTAACCCACCACCACCACCACAAAATATCATTAACCCACCACCACCACAAACTATCATTAGCCCACCACCACCACAAACTATCCTTACCCCACCACCACCACAAACTATCCTTAACCCACCACCACCATCACAAACTATCTATAACCCACCACCACCACCACAAACTATCCTTAACCCACCACCACCACCACAAACTATACTTAACCCACCACCACCATCACAAAATATCATTAACCCACCACCACCACAAACTATCATTAGCCCACCACCACCACAAACTATCCTTACCCCACTACCACCACAAACTATCCTTAACCCACCACCACCACCACAAACTATACTTAACCCACCACCACCACCACAAACTATCATTAGCCCACCACCACCACAAACTATCCTCAGCTCACCACCACCACAAACTATCCTTAACCCACCACCACCACCACAAACTATACTTAACCCACCACCACCATCACAAATATCCTTAACCCACCACCACCACAAACTATCCTTAACCCACCACCACCGCAAACTATCCTTAACCCACCACCACCACAAACTATCCTTAACCAACCAACACCACAAACTATCCTTAACCCACCACCAACACAAACTATCCTTAACCCACCACCACCACCACAAACTATCTTTAACCCACCACAACCACAAACTATCCTTCACCCACCACCACCACAATCTATCCTTAACCCACCATCACCAACTCAAACTATCCTTAACCAGCCACTATCACAAACTATCCTTAACCCACCACCACCACCACCACCACAAACTATCCTTAACCCACCACCACCACCACAAACTATCCTTAACCCACCACCACCACCACCACCACAAACTATCCTTAACCCACCACCACCACCACAAACTATCCTTAACCCACCACCACCACCACCACCACAAACTATCCTTAACCCACCACCACCACAACCACAAACAATCTTTAGCCCACCACCACCACCACACACAATCTCTAACCCACCACCACCACAAACAACCTTTAACCCATCAACAGAAACTAGCCACCCAAGGACAAGACGCCATATATAATGAAGTTATAGATAAGTCAAGAATGGTCATGGTAGTAGGTATCAGGCAGCTACCAAACAGGGAGGTACTACCACCTGGGAAGATATTGGAAACGTAATGTGTTGTCTAATGGTAGACCCTGCTGCCATATGGCATCACAAATATTGTAACCAAGTCCCAGGTTGCTGATCTGACTTTCTGGGTCATTTACACCCAATTGCAGGGTCTCAATTGTTTCTCTTACTATTGACACAACATACATACAGTATATTGTTTCTCACTTTTGATTTTTTTTTCATTTTTGTATTTCTTTATTATTATTATTATTATTATTATTATTATTATTATTATTATTATTATTATTATTAGCAGAATCGCCGCCCTCTGGTCGGCTCATCCGCTAGGCAACGGTAGGACGCCACCCTCCGGGAGGCTCCACATTGTCTCACTGTTCAATCCCCAAAACTTCTTCTTCCATCAATAGTTCATTAACGGTGTATGTAAGTTCCACCATGTTTTTCACTACAACGGTACAGCAAAGTATATTTTTTTAGCATCAAACAAATTATTTTATTGTCTACTCATCACTACATCATCATCCATCATCACTACATATAACACCATCCATCATCACTTCATATAACACCATCCATCATCACTACATATAACACCATCCATCATCACTACATATAACACCATCCATCATCACTACATATAACAACATCCATCATCACTACGTATAACACCATCCATCATCACTACATATAACAACATCCATCATCACTACATATAACAACATCCATCATCACTACGTATAACACCATCCATCATCACTACATATATCACCATCCATCATCACTACATGTAACACCACCCATCATCACTACATATAACAACATCCATCATCACTACATATAACATCATCCATCATCATTACATATAACACCATACATCATCACTACATATAGCACCATGCATCATCACTACAGATCGGTAAAGTAGGTTCCGAGATTCTTGTGCAGACACACACGGTAGGCCGCCACCCTCCCTGAGGCTCCACATTGTCTCACTGTAGTGCATTAGGGTAGACCACATTTTTGTTTTTGCCATTAGCAGCAAGTATGTACAGATTTTTGCCAGTTCCCACTCTGGAGCATCCAACATAGAACTGTCCATGAGAGAAACAAGGAAACACTTGCTATCCATGCCAAGTTTGGTCCGGGCGGCTCATTCGCTAGGCCACGGTAGTACGCCACCCTCCGGGAAGCTTCACATTGTCTCGCTGTTCACTCCCCAAAACTTCTTCTTCCATCAATATTCCATTAACGGTGTATGTAAGTTCCACTACAACGGTACAGCAAAGTATTTTTTTAGCATTAAATTGTTATTATTTTATTGTCTAATCATCACTACATATAACACCATCCATCATCACTACATATAACACCATCCATCATCGCTATATATAAACCACCCATCATCACTACATATAACAACATCCATCATCACTAGATATAACATCATCCATCATCTCTACATATAACACCATCCATCATCACTACATATAACACCATCCATCATCACTACATATAAACCACCCATCATCACTACACATAACAACATCCATCATCACTAGATATAACATCATCCATCATCTCTACATATAACACCATCCATCATCACTACATATAACACCATCCATCATCACTACATATAACACCATCCATCATCACTGCATATAACACCATCCATCATCACTACATATAAACCACCCATCATCACTACATATAACAACATCCATCATCACTAGATATAACATCATCCATCATCTCTACATATAACACCATCCATCATCACTACATATAACACCATCCATCATCAATACATATAAACCACCCATCATCACTACATATAACAACATCCATCATCACTAGATATAACAACATCCATCATCACTAGATATAACATCATCCATCATCACTACATATAACACCATCCATCTTCACTAGATATAACACCATCCATCATCACTAGATATAACACCATCCATATCACTACTTTTTTTTTTTTTTTTTTTTTTTCTTAGGTTAAGGTGGGGAAAGGATGGAAGGCATGCTGAGGCTCAAGGCACAGCCAGACATGAGGGATGGAGAAGTCACAACATATAGTCGTGGGGGGAAAGGTTGGAAAAGAAGTTTAATGAGTTAAATAGAGGGGGACGACACCCCTTGTTTTACATATTACAGAGTTTGTTGGCTAACTAAGCTAACCTAGGATTTAGAATGAGGTTGCACAATGGTTATTTTAGTAGACAATGACTAGATTGATTTTACAATTACAAGTTTATTAAAATCTTATACTGTATTACGTTATGGACTCACTTGATTGTGACTTGTTAAATGTGAATTTATATGATCTAAGTTTTAATCTAAGGTGGATCACTGTGGCGGACATAGATGGGTCGCGGGTTGGGTTGTTGTAGTGCGGGCAGACTCCGGGGCCACAAGGCGTGGGGTCTCCCTCCGTTGATGTCTTCCCCGCGTAGGTGGACTGGGCTGTGAGGGTCGTCCAGGAGCTTGTCCCAAACCTTCTTCCCTAGGCGATGGAACCTGAAGTTGAGGGCTTCTGTTTTATTTCTTAGGTGGATGGTTTCCACTGTCTCCTGGTAGGGTGGCGCTTGGCCACTGGCTGATCTCAAACACTTGTTTTGGAAGCTCTGTAGTTGTTGTAGTCTGGTCTTCGCCGAGTGTGACAAGTGGTATAGATGGGTACTCCAACACAGGCCTCACCAGCGCCTTGTACAGGTGAACTTGTATCTTCTCAGGCATCAATTTAAAACGTTTTAATTTGGCTGCGGCGACTTTGGCTTTATTTAGTCTGTCCTTCACGTGGGGAATGATACCCGTCCGAGAAATGATGAGGCCGAGCAACCTGGCTTGTTTAGAGTACTCAATCTCTTCGTCGTCGATCATCAATGGGGCCGGCTTGAATTTGGCTATGAGTATGACTTCAAATTTAATTTTGTTTGTTTTTATTTTCCATTTAATTTCATACTCCGAGATCTCCTCTATTGCCCGAGCAGTGAGTCGCACCATCCTTGCTGTGGACCTTCCTGGGCAGGTGACGATCTGTGTTACATTGTCGGCATACATGACGTACTCGCTGCCGACGATTGGGGGTGGCAGGTCAGCCGTGTAGAGTGTGTAAAGGGTTGGTGAGAGACAAGAGCCCTGAGGCACGCCGCTCGATAGTGAGAATTCTTCTCCAAAATGTTCTTGCTTCTTGATTTTGGCTCTGTGGTCCATAATGAAGTTGCACAGCAGGCCCGTCAGATTTTCGGGTAGCCCCAGTTGTATGATCTTATACTGCAGCCCTGCGTGCCAAACTTTGTCAAACGCCTTGCTGACGTCCCTCAGTACTATATTGCACTGCAGGCGGCCAGTCATGGCATTGGCGATCTGCTCGTAGGCCTGAGCTATGGAGGTGGATGCGCCTTTGTACTAGCGGAAGCCGAACTGGCGGGGATTATGCACGTCTTCGTCCTCCAGATACATCTGCAATCGCTTGTTGACTATTTTTTCGAAGATTTTGGCAGGTACCTCTAGCAGCGATATTGGTCGAAAGTTTTCGACTTTGTTTGGAGGCTTCCCTGCTTTTGGTATGAGGCGAATAACGGCGATTTTGAACATCTTAGGGAAGTATCCAGAGGCGAGGCAGGCGTTGCATATATGAGCAAGCCTCTCTATCATGTTGTCGGGGAGTTGAGCCAGGATATTCTTGTTAATGTGACTTTGACCAGGTGATTTGTTTTTAAACCCTTTTATGACGGCTGACACATCTGCAGGAACTATGCGCTTCGTCAGGTAGCTTCCGTCCACCAGTCTAGTGAAGTCAGTCCGTGGGAGCGGCTGGAGCAGGTGCTGATGGTCCTGCAACTGACATAAAACTCCCTGTCGAAGCCCTCGTTCTCCTGTTCACTAATGGTAAAGATCTTCCGTAAATGTCGCCGATGTAATTGTTCTTGGTTTTCTTCCTCGAATATTTTTACGTTGTTTTGGTCGAGCAGGTAAGGGACCGTGCTAGAGGTGGAACCCATCAGTCGCTTGATCCCTTTCCAGAAGGCAGCAGAATCGCGGTAATTGTTGGCTGCCTCCCACACCAAGGCGGCCCACTTTTGTTCATGTAGACGTTTGCTCTCGTGCTGGATGTCCGTCTGTAGCTCTCGGTACCGGTCTCTCAGCTCCTGCGTCCACCTGCGGATATTGGCTAGCTGTCTCACGTGATCGTACTGGACACTAAGCTGCCTCAGCTGGTGACGAGTGTGAGGATGGGGAATGGTCCTGTGAGTGGTGGTCGGGATGTTGTTGTCCATCTCCGTCTTCACACCCGTGTACCATTGCTCTCCCGCGTCGTCCATGTCATTGGGGCTGGCTTCTTCCAGGTTTCTCCCCTGCTTGAGACTGAGAGACTCCTTGAAGGAGTCCCAGTCTGCCCGTTTGAGGTTTGACCTGATGTTGGCGGGGATCATAATGGGATTGGATGAGGGCGTCACGACGACTGGCAGGTGATCGCTGGTACTGATGGGTCCGGCTGTAACGTGCCTGTTCAGGACGGCCTCGTTGTTAGAGAGGATTATGTCGGGTGTTGTGGCACTGGCACGTCTGATCAATGTCGGGAAATCTGGCCCGAGGTGTTGCAGTTTTCCCCTTCTAATGTTGTCATACAGCGCCACACCGAAGTTGTTCTCATTACCGTGTCCTAGTATGGAGTGGCGCGCATTTAAGTCCCCTATGATGTATGTTGGTTTTCTGTGGCGTAGCAACTGGTTTAGGTCTTGTTCGGGTAAGTAAGGACGTCTGGGAGGTAGGTACATTGTGCATGCGATAACAGGTCCCCTAGTTGTCTCCACCTGCACTCCCAGAACTGAATCCTCGAAGTCTGGCATCACTCTGTGACTCAGCCGTGACCTGACGGCCACAGCGACACCATTGTGGGGTTCAGGATATTTGGTTCACACTCAGAATGGGTTGGAGAAAGGAAACTCACAATGTGCTCTCTGTATACATGTTGTATTGGATGTACAATGCAGCTTGGTGCTGGGAAGGCAGCATGGTTACAAGTGTGATGTAGAGAGAGCTGGTTGGTGAGGACGCTCAGAGAAGGACAGCTTGTGGGTCGCCATGCTCGCCAGCGGGAGAGAGGACCGCCAGGCAGGCGGCGGAGGAGCGAGGGCCGCCAGGCAGCGGCGGAGGAGGTGTTGCTGGCTGCGGCTGTTGGTAGAAAGAGAGATATCACCACGAGGTCAGGTCTTAAATAGCGGGGGTAGGCGTGGCTTAGCAGTTGACCCCCGCTCCGTGGTGTATGGCGGCGCTGGTTGACCTAGACCACGAGGCATACACTGGGGAATTGGTGGGGTCGGCTAGGCACCGACAAACAGCGTTTGTAGGGGAGAATTCCACTACACCATCGTTCAGCTCACCCGTCATGTTCCTCTGGTATACAGTGTAGCCAAAAATTTTCAGCTTAGTTTCGTCCTTTATGCCTGTACTGTTTAACAGAATAATGTCTGGGTCTAATTGATAGTATAAGTTAGACAGTTCGTTACGTCTATTAAGGGACCAGTGTAGGACATTATGTTGGACAATTTTCATCCTGCTAACGACTGTCATTTCGGAGACTGTAGCTTGGGGCGTCGCTTGGAGTGTTTGCTCGGCTTCTGCCATTTCTAGGGGAACGGAACTTCTTAGCAGAACCTTCGGACATCTGCTTGTCAGTCAATGGCGGGCCCTCGAACTTCTCGTCACCCGTGTACAGGAAAGTGTTCAGGTCCTGGGCCTGCGTGTCGTAGTAATCAACTGACGCTGCAGTTCGAGGGTCTTGTTCCTCTGTGGGGTGAGTCGTCATCATCTGGTCGCAACCATTGACTGTGGTTGCAGTCCGATGGTCACTGTCGTCGCTGGGAGTGCATGTAATGGGATCGCGGACATTTACGGTGTCGTTGGAGCTGTGATCCCAGGGAGACTGACTGGCCACGTCGGGATTGCGGTTATACTGACTTTTGCCTAAGTCAGGGAGGTCATGGTCTATTTCTGGCGTGGGTTGAGGTCGTCGATAAGTCGTTGAGTGGGTTACTGCCTAAAGGATTTCTTTTGAAGGAACTTTGTCGCTTTTTTCAACAGGTGCAATGTTGTTCCTGGTTAGTGTCTCGTTGAGGTGTTTCGAGAATGAACCTGGATGAACCATGTTCATGTGGTGGGCATGCAGGTAAGACAAGTATATAGTGGTGGCTTTGGACTCGTCCAGTTGTGGAGAGGAGACGCTCTTGATGCTCTCGGCCACTGCGTCCCTCATGGCGCCCAGTGACTCAGTAACTGCCTGTTTTATTGAGTCCTTGATGGTTCTTATCTCTGATTGCAGGACTTCCATTGTCTCGCTGACATTGTTGAGCTTTTGGGAGTCTGCTTGAGTTTCTTTTAGAGCGTCTTTTAGGGTTTGGCTGTAAGCCATGATCGTCGACTGAGTGGTCCTTTCTATGGTGTTAGAAATTTCCCTGGTTTCTTTTTGTTTGGTTATTTCCGTCAGTTTCTTCTCTGTTTCTTGAAGTACCTGTTTCCTGACCAGGCAGGTGGCAGAGAAGGTCCTGTGGTCACCCTCGCAGACGACACACTTTTTTATGGTACTACGGCAGTCTTTGTAGAAGTGCTGATCAGATGAACACTCAGAGCATATGACCCCTTGCATGGGGCAGTTCTTGGTCATGTGGTCATAGTTTTTATAGCACTTCATACATTTTTGGATGGGCGTATACTTTTCATATTCTATTTGGTGGGATGAGATGGAAGTGCCATATGCATAGAGCCCCTTCTCCTTCATTCTTTTTGCATCCGTTGTGTCTGCAAAGCGAACCTTGATTATATTATGGGCATACATAGGATACACTTCCACAACCTTGACATTGTTTTGCTATTGTATTTCATCTCTTATTTCTTCTGCGTTATTTTCCACTACATCTTTGTCTAACTTCTTACATACAAGGGTGAGCTTGGCGCCATATTCCCGTGGGACAATGACCTCGTAACCGTTGGTTTTCATTTTGTCCATGGCACTAGACTTAGTAGTTTATCAGCATCTTCATCTGTTTCTGTGAGGATGACGTAACCATCTCTCAGATCCACAAGTCCATTTATCCTCACCCTTAGGTCGCTCAATAGCCTTTTTAGCCCTATCCGAGACCCCTGGGTCGGGGTTCCGGAGATCTTCACTCTCACTTTGGCCATGGTCAGTAACATACATGAATGAATGAATGAAAATTCTACCTAATCTGTCCACCTCAGCTAAACCCCATGGATGCCGCTCCTTCTGTCCGCTTGCTGGGCGAGTAAAGACGGGTCTGGGGTTAGCCAAGCCCTAACACCTAGCAGTGACAGGTTATGAAGCACTGTCGAATCCCTAACAGAAAATGTTGCCACCCTTACTGTCTTGACTCAGCAGCCCTCTGAGGGCCCCCCTTGAGGCTCTGCCCACAGGGTTCGCATCGTTACCAAACAGCAGAGTCTCTAGGCGAAAGGATAGGGAAGAAGCGCAGTGTACAAGAATAATGATATCCATGTGCAACTACATGATAAAGCAGTCAGAACGGACCCAACGCGAAAAACAAGGCAGACAGTCGTAACGGTCAGCGATTTGAACTGAGCAGGGAGCGACACATAGCACGTCCACTCGCTATGAAGGTTGGGTGCGCTCTGATCATCACTACAGATCAGTGTTGCCAACTCGGATTTTCAAATGTCGTTAGGCTGGTACCTAAAAGTAGCTAAATGTCGCTCAATCTTCCATGGAAAGTTGCTAGCTATTATTCCCAAGTTTCTTGAATGGTAAAATTGTCTGTCTTTCTGCACTAAACGGCTCTTCTGCTCTCTTGTGTTTTTTAGTGTTTTTGTGTTTTTCAATGTCGCACAACTTAGCAGACAAAGTACACTTGCAAAATTTACAAAATCCTTTTTTATTATCTCCTGGCTCCTCCAGAAGCCAATTTTTGTATCTGTCATCTCTGAGCCATTCCTTCCTAAATCGCTGCCAATACTGTGGCTTACCCATTTTCTATTGGGACTATAAAGGGTTCAAATTAATAAACAGCATGCAAACAAGCGGAAACTTTCCTTGATGGTTTTTGGCAAAGCGGGTGAACAGTGTCGACTTGCGGGGCAACTGTATGGAGTCTATGGGTCACCCATGGTGGACGCGGATGAGAAGTTTGGAACCACGCAGGCTTGATAGAATTAATTATATAAGATGTTTTGCTAATATTCTTTAAAATTTAGCGTATTAATGAAATTCATATTGCATATCTGACAAAAAGGTAAGTTACCCAGGTGCTACAAAGGCGAAGGTAATAGACAAATAAATGACGACACGGCAACATTAGCCATGGACGGGCTGACATCAAGTGATCAGGAAGTAGACGTGTCCCTCCTTCTGTACCACGACCCGTTCAAATGTATTAAACTTTTCTTATTATTTATTGTCCCTGTAACCCCGTTGCTATATATTATGGCTCGAAATTAGGAAAACTTGAGTTTTCATGGACAGTCCAAAAGCATCCAGAAAGTCGCTAGATTTCTGTGGATATCTCTAGATTTGCGACAAGTCGCAAATCGCTCTAAAACGTCGCTAGAACAAAACTAAAAGCTCTAGATCTAGCTACAAAGTCGCTAAGTTGGCAACTCTGCTACAGATCGGTAAAGTAGTTTCCAAAATTTCTCGTGCGGACACACACACACACAAACACACAAACAGACACACAGACATACTTCTTTGTTTTATATATACAGCATAGATTATTATTATTATAATTATTATTATTATTATTATTATTATTATTATTATTATTATTATTATTAATTCAATTTTTCAATTATTCCTTGATAGAGGAAGCGGGATCCTAGTGCTGTCACTAGGTACCTCTGTACAATAACACCAGAATCATCTGGCAAGTGTGACAAGTATATACAGTATAAATATTATAAAGGGGCTTACTAAAGCCTAAGGAAGGAAGGATATTCCTTTAACACATAATCAATGTTATTTACATAATATCTGGCCAGTATGGGGAGGATCATCGTGTCTCCGTCAGGGGGTCGTGGAGTGGTGGTCCAGCAGGCGTCACGGAAGCGTTGTGTGTGGGGACATCTTGGGAGGTAGTGGATAAGGGTGCGGCTGTCGGGTCTTCTGCATAATGCACAAGAGCGTTGCTCAGGGGATGCGGGGATACCAATCTCCCAAGCAAAGTCATACCCAATGATGATACGGGCAGCAATCACGTCCCCTTTCCTCGACCCTTTCCCATAGACATACGAGAGGTCAGGAAGTTTACGGAGGACATCGTACCAGGTGGGCGGGGAGTCCAGGGGGATGGCTGCTTCCCGAGCTTCTCTCTGTTTGCGGCGAATTTGGGTCCTAAGCTGTAAAAGTGTTCGAGGAACAACGTAGTCAGGTGTGGCCTTGTTGCAGCCAGTCTTGGCAAGGCAATCTGCTGCCTCATTCCCCAAGATATCGACACGACTGGGTATCCATAGGAATGTCACAGGACGGCCTGGACCCTGAAGTGTGGATGTTAACCCTTATTATTATTATTATTATTATTAATAACAATATTATTATTATTATTATTATTATAATTATTATTATTATTATTATTAATTATTATTATTAATTATTATTATTATTAAATATTATTATTAATTATTATCATTAATTATTATTAATTATTATTATTATTAATTATTATTAATTATTATTAATTATTTTTATTATTATTATTATTATTATTATTATTATTATTATTATTATTATTATTATTATATTTTCGCCCCCCAGGCCCAATGCGGGTCAGTGACCTGTGCCCGGGTGGGCTAATCCCTGAAAAAAAGTGAAAATGACAACATATTAATAGCTGAGAAAAGGAAGAAAGAGAATGTTTTTTGTGAGGAGTTGAGAAGATAAATGAGGTGAAGTGATGTCATTACGTACAGTGCCACCTTAATTGTAGGTGGCACTCAAGGCTATTCAGTAAAAATACGAACTGGCACACCTAGAGGCGTTACGGGGTGATGGTGTCCGATAATGACGGTAATTATTTATGCCCGAAGTTTTTTATTTGTTTTTCTTTTTACTTATATCATTATTTGTCATGCTTTTTGTGTTCTATAGAGCTTTCGTGACTATTAGTATAATGCTTGTGTTCATACTGTTTTGCCACTTACCATATTATTATGCCTATTATAGTACTCCTGTGCCAATTATAGGACCCTGTGCCTATTATAGGACTCTTGTGCTTATTATAATACGCCTGTACCCATTATAGTACTCCTTTGACTATTATAATACTCCTTTGGCTATTATAAAACTCCTGTGCTTATTAAAATACTCCTGTGCTTATTATAATACTCCTGTGCCTATTATAATACTCCTGTGCTTATTAAAATACTCCTGTGCTTATTATAATACTCCTGTGCCTATTATAATACTCCTGTGCCTATTATAATACTCTTGTGCCAATTATAATACTCCTGTGCCTTTTATAGTACTCCTTTGACTATTATAATACTCCTGTGCTTATTATAATACTCCTGTGCTTATTAAAATACTCCTGTGCTTATTATAATACTCCTGTGCCTATTATAATACTCCTGTGCTTATTAAAATACTCCTGTGCTTATTATAATACTCCTGTGCCTATTATAATACTCCTGTGCCTATTATAATACTCTTGTGCCAATTATAATACTCCTGTGCCTTTTATAGTACTCCTTTGACTATTATAATACTCCTGTGCTTATTATAATACTCCTGTGCCTATTATAATACTCCTGTGCTTATTATAATACTCCTGTGCCTATTATAATACTCTTTTGCCAATTATAATACTCCTGTGCCTATTATAATACTCTTGTGCCTATTATAATACTCCTGTGCTTATTAAAATACTCCTGTGCTTATTATAATACTCCTGTGCCTATTATAATACTCCTGTGCCTATTATAATACTATTGTGCCAATTATAATACTCCTGTGCCTATTATAATATTCTTGTGCCAATTATAATACTCCTGTGCTTATTATAATACTCTTGTGCCAATTATAATACTCTTGTGCCAATTATAATACTCCTGTGCCTATTATAATATTCTTGTGCCAATTATAATACTCCTGTGCTTATTATAATACTCTTGTGCCAATTATAATACTCTTGTGCCTATTATAATACTCCTGTGCTTATTAAAATACTCCTGTGCTTATTATAATACTCCTGTGCCTATTATAATACTCCTGTGCCTATTATAATACTCTTGTGCCAATTATAATACTCCTGTGCCTTTTATAGTACTCCTTTGACTATTATAATACTCCTGTGCTTATTATAATACTCCTGTGCCTATTATAATACTCCTGTGCTTATTATAATACTCCTGTGCCTATTATAATACTCTTTTGCCAATTATAATACTCCTGTGCCTATTATAATACTCTTGTGCCTATTATAATACTCCTGTGCTTATTAAAATACTCCTGTGCTTATTATAATACTCCTGTGCCTATTATAATACTCCTGTGCCTATTATAATACTATTGTGCCAATTATAATACTCCTGTGCCTATTATAATACTCTTGTGCCTATTATAATACTCCTGTGCCTATTATAATACTCCTTTGGCTATTATAATTATCCTGTGCCTATTATAATACTCTTGTGCCTATTATAATACTCCTGTGCCTATTATAATACTCATGTGGCTATTATAATACTCCTGTGCCTATTATAATACTCCTTTGGCTATTATAATTATCCTGTGCCTTTTATAATACTCTTGTGCCTATTATAATACTCCTGTGCCTATTATAATACTCCTTTGGCTATTATAATTATCCTGTGCCTATTATAATACTCTTGTGCCTATTATAATACTCCTGTGCCTATTATAATACTCCTGTGCCTATTATAATACTCCCGTGCCTATTATAATACTCCTGTACTTATTATAATACTCCTGTGCCTATTATAATACTCTTGTGCCAATTATAATACTCCTCTGCCTATTATAATACTCTTGTGCCTATTATAACACTCCTGTGCCTATTTTAATACTCCTTTGACAATTATAATTATCCTGTGCCTATTATAATACTCTTGTGCCTATTATAATACTCCTGTGCCTATTATAATACTCATGTGGCTATTATAATACTCCTGTGCCTATTACAATACTCTTTTGCCTATTAAAATAAGCATGTGTCTATTATACTATTATTGTGCCAAATATAGTACCCATGTGCCTATTATAATACATAGACTCTTAACAGGTCACAGGTGTTCACACGCCCCCCTAATGCACTTTAGAATGATATCACTAAAGTTTTGTCAAGACATTAACCTTACCTCAGCTAAGCCGTGTGAATCAAGTAAGGTAACGCTGGATTTGATGACACTAAAAGACTATACGATACACCACTTACAATTCCACCACACAGATCACACCTGTACCACACTGAGCACACCTGTACCACACTGATTACACCTGTACCACACTGATCACACCTGTACCACTCTGATCACACCTGTACCACACTGAGCACACCTGTACCACACTGATTACACCTGTACCACACTGATCACACCTATGCCACACTGATCACACCTGTATCACTCTGATCACACTTGTACCACACTGATCACACTTGTACCACACTGATCACACCTGTACCACACTGATCACACCTGTATCACTCTGATCACACTTGTACCACACTGATCACACCTGTACCACACTGATCACACCTGTACCACACTGATCACACCTGTACCACACTGATCACACTTGTACCACACTGATCACACCTGTACCACACTGATCACACTTTTACCACACTGATCACACCTGTACCACACTGATCACACCTGTACCACACTGATCACACCTGCACCACACTGATCACACCTGCACCACACTGATCACACCTGTACCACACTGATCACACCTGTGCCACACTGACCACACCTGTACCACACTGATCACACCTGTACCACACTGATCACACCTGTACCACATTGATACCACTTGTACCACACTGATACCACTTGTACCACACTGACCACACCTGAACCACACTGATCACACCTGTACCACACTGATCACACCTGTGCCACACTGACCACACCTGTACCACACTGACCACACCTGTACCACACTGACCACACCTGTGCCACACTGATCACACCTGTACCACATTGATACCACTTGTACCACACTGATACCACTTGTACCACACTGACCACACCTGAACCACACTGATCACACCTGCACCACACTGATCACACCTGTACCACACTGATCACACCTGTACCACACTGATCACACCTGAACCACACTGATCACACCTGTGCCACACTAACCACACCTGTACCACACTGACCACACCTGTACCACACTGATCACACCTGTGCCACACTGACCACACCTGTACCACACTGTCCACACCTGTACCACACTGATCACACCTGCACCACACTGAGCACTCTTGCTTACTTTAGACAATATTCAATAACATTATGTGGAGTTACACCAGATCATACTGCCTTATGGTATCTAAATTCGTTAGGTCGAAATTGGTTATCTAATCTATCTATCATAAAGAAAACAGATTTTTACTCAATATTTCAAAATTGTCTGTACTCTCGACCCGGCGACTGTAAAAGAGAAAGCATTCTATAACCCAACACGACCACTTGTCCTCAGTGATCTATGTGAAATACGTGTTGCACCAAATATCCTGTTGGTGTTATCAAGTCTGATATTGTTATGGTATATCCGCAGGTAAGAGACAGATGTTGTGAGGGTGAAAAACAGGTGTTGATGTTCACGCTGAAAGAAACAAGCTTTGCAATCTTCTTTGTGTACAATGTATGATGCCAATGTGTGTATTTTGAAGACCATCTTAAGACTATCGTTGTATTTGATGGCCTGTGTTGCTTTAGTGCAGGTAAGGTGGAGTGAAAATTGGCGCAGGTGGTGGAGGCGACGGCGACGAGCTGTGAGGGTGACTTATGGGTGAACACAACTGAACACCTGAACACAAGAACTGGAGAGAATACCCCCCCCCCCCCCCACACACACACACACCTATAAATGATTTAATCATTTTTGTGTGTTGGCATCGTCTGGTTATGGAATTAATTAAACATCTAAAAAAATAAAAAAAATAATAAAAATCTTGGACCTCGTAGATAGCGGACGTACCAACACCACTACGAATCGATGTCCCAACAATATAGATTCACTCAACTTTCAAGATAATGTTAATATACTGCGTAAAGAGACAACTTAGGCAATATTTACATATGATTAAAGATCATTTCTTTATTTTTATTTTGTAATCTCTGCCGTGTGATGAATAACACAATTAGGAATCCTTCCATACTGGTTCATTATTGGGGAGGGAGGGAGGAGGGGGGCATAGAGGCTAATTTAATAAAAGCCTTCACCCAAAAATTCAATACCAATGATTCATTATGTGCCTATCATCATCATCTTCATCATCATAAGAACATAAGAATGGAGGAAACTGCAGCGGGTCTATTGGCCCATACTGGGTAGTCCCATTTACACCCAACCCCTATCGCTCATATATTCATCCAACCTATGTTTGAAACTATCCAGCGTATTCGAGTTAATGATGATATTTAGTAACTATTTCCACTCATCCACTACTCTATTTCCAAACCAGTGTTTACCTATCTCGTGCCTAAATCTAAATTAATTTAATTTTAAAACATTATTACGTGTTCGCTCCTCGTTGGATCGTTTGAGTACCTTTGTTATGGCACCTTTGTTTAGTCCTGACTTCCATTTATACACCTCGATCATATCGCCCCTCACTCCACGACTCTCGAGGGAGTGCAAATTACGATGCTTTAACCTGTCTCTGTACTCAAGGTTCCTAATGCCCGGGATTAGTCTTGTCATTCTTCTCTGAATTCTTTCTACGGATTCTATATCCATTCTGTAGTACGGTGACCAGAATTGAACTGCATAATCCATGTGTGGTCTCACAAGCGTAAGATATAGTTTTAGGATGACCTCGCTAGTCTTGTAATTAACAGCCCTTTGTATGAACCCAAGTACTTTGTTGGTCTTGTTTCGAGCAAATACACATTGTTTATTTCACACTTCAGATTATCCCAGAAATAGATTGCTACTCCGCCTCCTTTCCTAATCTGCCTATCGATATGGAATAATTTGTAAACTATACTTTGGTATTCATCAGGTATCTCACGTGAGTCCAAGTTTATCCATGTTTTGGCAAACTATTATATCTATTTTTTCGGTACATACCAACGCCCTGATTTCTTCTATTTTGTGTCTCATACTTCTACTGTTTGCGTAGTAGACATTTAAGTTAGTCGTGAATTAAGTCCTCTCTTTGTCGTTTTTAGGTTTTAACTCCCTGCATAATTTAGTTTTGTCATCATTTCCAGCACTATTTCTCTATAAATTTTAATTTTGTTTACTCGCTCCCACTGCAGTCTTGTCAATTCCCGTGCTCACATGTTATACTGCCAGATCTGGGGTCACTAAATTTAAGGGGATAACTTAACTCTAATCTTAATTTCTAAGGGTCGCTGCCACCAGACCCCCTCTGGACAGCATGTAGCTCGTTAGGTAGCGGGCAGAGTGGACTAGGCATTGGGTTAGGTTTTCCATTGATCAGATCGATAAGGGTAAAGAAGGGTGAAACCATAACATGTCTTCATTGATTTATTTCTTATAAAACACACTGGTAAAAAAAACACATACAACCACACTGTGGACCATAATTCCAAGGCCTGTCCCAGGGTATAGCACTGGCGCCTCTAACAACTGTTGTTGTGGTCGGTTACACTCCGACCCGAGATGGGTCTGGGGTCCTCGGCCCACGAGGTAGAGTAGAGCCGATTAATCATGACGAATCAGCGCCATCACTCCTATATTGACCACTGCTGGGTATCCACCGGCTCCGAGCGACCGGTGGGTTTCAATTAAGCCCACCCTCGATCTGGAGACAAACGGGAATCAGCGTCAGGGAACGAGAAACATGACAACACCAACCAACTCACTTGTCTAGACGACAGACGTATTTACGTTATATTACTTCTACACTGGGTGAATGACAATTAAACTGTTAAATCATGAACACTGGTGAACACTGATAATCACTACAATTGACTGAATTAACTGAATGGCTAGGAAACAAAACATACCTGGAGACAAACGGGAATCAGCGTCAGGGAACGCTGATGCTTCGCCATCTCGAGCTTATATACCCCTGAGTTGCCAGTGATCGCTACTCACGCAATGACAATAATCACAAACAAACTAACTGCTACTCATTCAAAGATGACCCTCAGTTGACAAAGGTCTGGCGAATTACTTGGGTTGATTTAAACAGACTAATTCAAGGTTGCGTTGGCCAGTAGAGAGTGCAATAAACGTAGTGACAACTGTGTTCGAAGGCGGGGCTTACTGAGAGTGATCCTGAGGGTAAAACGCTCCTGAGATTCTACAAGCGCGGTGGATTTGAATATTATGTAGTGTAATATGAATTAAAACGGGTTTTTAGGAATGATGATGAGGTGCGCAGTACAATGTTACCCATAGTAGTTTAAAGACTTCGACGTCTTTTGAACTGCCCTCTCGAGAGAGCCAGCCATGGTTGCCACCCAATCCCTAAACAAATGTACCCCATCCCTAGCATAAAGGTCCCTTCTCCCGTAAAAGTTGTCCCAGATGTCATTAAATGAGACTGATACTGAATTGCAATATCTGTCAAGACGGCCTTTGACACCAACTACCCTTGACAACTATTCATTGCCAACTCTCTTTTTAGGCAGGACACCACATATGATAGGGATCCTTCACATTCGATCCTGTCTTGAACTTATCAAGGAGCTCCTAACTCCTACACGGCTAATAAATATCATTGCCTCCTGCATCGAGGCAGATAATGGGTTTGTTCCCATTACCAAACATGATATTGCTCATACTGTCAAGTATATCCCCCACCCCAGCTCCTGGCAAACACATTCTCATTCTATTGCTACTTTTAGCACAAAAAGCTCTATCCAGGTACCGTACCTGGGAATCACCAACAAAAAAGGTTTTCGTTCCTTCCTTGTCAGCCTTGTCCCTGACTATGTTAACGTCCAATTCGTCTTTCAAAGGACTAAAAGAGTTGGTACACTTAGCTGTTGTCGTTTCCTTGGTGTCTTTTTTCACCACCAGTTTGGTCGTCCTTCTCCTCACAACCCTCCATTCGCATTTGTCTTCGTCAGACACGGGCTTTCCTTGTCTCGTATCTTCCTCCTTCATCCTCACAATCACTTCCTTTAATTTCAAGCTTTCGTTCTTGACTTTCACTAACTCGGCCCTCAGATGGGCACAGATCCTGCTCACAACTAACACAAGCCATTACTAACAATTAATCGTCAGGGTCTAAATTGGCCGTGACCTTTCCTCTAGCAAGTTCAGATCATCATCATCCTCATTATTATTAATCATAACAGAAAATAGTGAGAGAGACTTACCGTGAAAATTCTTGCTAAAAGACCACACAAGTAGACAACGCCACGGGAGCAACAGTACAGACAGAGAGAAAGACACTTCGGTGTTATGATGACTTAAGCGTGACACTAGTCTACGCCTTCTATAAAAAGAATAGGTGTGCTTCTTATTACCTACAGTAGGAATATCAACAAAGATATTTTTACAACTTGATATTAAGATTGAAACAAAATAAATCGCTCAGAGTCTTATTGAAAACGTTTGTTGTTTTTCTAGTTGTTCTCGTTGTGGTTTTTGTTGTTGTTGTTCTTGTTATTATTGTTAAGATAAATCAATAATTACTATTACATGAGCTACACCAAATGTTTTTGGCTCTGAATGATAATTTTTTTTGTCACATTCACTCAGATATCTAAAACAACCTAGTGTGCCATCTAAGGGTGCCAACATTCAGTGTACCATCATTCAGTGTACCATCATTCAGTGTGTCATCATTCAGGGTGCCATCATCCAGGGTGTCATCATTCAGGGTGCCACCATCCAGTGTGTCATCATTCAGGGTGCCATGATTCAGGGAGCCATAATTCAGGGTGCAATCATTCAGTGTACTATCATTCAGTGTACCACCATTCAGTGTACCATCATCCAGTGTATCATCATCCAGTGTGTCACCATTCAGTGTGTCATCATTCGGTGTACCATCATTCAGTGTACCACCATCCAGTCTGTCATCATTCAGGGTGCAATCATTCAGTGTACCATCATTCTGTGTACCACCATTCAGTGTACCATCATCCAGTGTGTCATCATTCAGTGTGTCATCATTCGGTGTACCATCATTCAGTGTACCACCATCCAGTCTGTCATCATTCAGGGTGCAATCATTCAGTGTACCATCATTCTGTGTACCACCATCCAGTGTGTCATCATTCAGGGTGCCATGATTCAGTGTGTCATCATTCAGTGCACCATCATTCAGTGAACCATCATTCAGTGTGTCATCATTCAGTGTACCAATATTCAGTGTGTCATCATTCAGTGTACCATCATCCAGTGTGTCACCATTCAGTGTGTCATCATTCAGTGTGTCACCATTCAGTGTGTCATCATTCAGTGTGTCATCATTCAGTGTACCATCAATCAGTGTGCCATCGTTCAGAGTTCTCATCATCAAGTGTGATATCATTCAGTGTCCCATCGTTCTGTGTATCATCATTCAGTGTGTCATCATTCAGTGTATCATCATCCAGTGTGCCATCATTTAGTGTGCCAGCATGCAGTGTGCTAACATTCAGTGTGCCATCATTCAGGGTACCATCTTCCAAATTGCCATTGTCCCCGGGTGCCTGCTCCCCAGAGAGTTAGTTAGCCCTAGTGTTTGCCCCCCTCCCCTCCCCCAGAAGGTGTAACACCCTGAGATAAATTCGTCTAAACTAAGGGCGACGGTCGGCCTAGCAGCACCTGACCCAAATATATTTATGTTGTGGAAGTGCATTAGTGTAGTGTAGATTACGTTGTTCATAATTTATAGTGTACAGTAGATAGTGTTGTTACCACTGTTGTAAAAGATAGTGTAGTCACTTTGTGGATGATAGTTTAGTGGTTGATAGTGTAGTGGATGATAGTCTAGTGGATGTAGAGTAAAGTGGATATCTAACTGGTTCTCGTGACAGCCAGGTTTTTTTTTATCATTATATTCTCGAGTCAGGAAATTTTATTTTTGGAGTTACAGAGGAAGTGACAGGTGAGACTACCTTACCTTACCTTACCTTACCTTACCTTACCTTACCTGGATCATCGAGTCGCGACCATCACAAACACGAAAGGTTTAATTTATTTTCAATTGTGAGTTAATTAGGGATTAATTAAGTTTCCCTCTGCAGGTGTTGGCTGAAGAAGTTAAAGAAAACGAGAATAAAAAAGTAGGTCAGGGGTGAGGAGGAGAGGTCGGGAATGGGAGAAGAGGTCAGGGGTGAGGAGGAGAGGTCAGGGTTGAGAAGCAGAGGTCAGCAACGAAGAGGAGAGGTCAGGGCTGAGGAGGAAATGTCAGGGGATAGGAGAAAAAGTCAGGAATAATGTAACAAAGCCATGTATTGAGGAGTAAATTGTGTCATGTCTTAGAGGAAATACTATATATGAAAATTTTGCTAAGACAAAGATTACCCGCCATTACACACTACACAACAGTGTTCCCGCCGAAACCAGGAGTGCCGAGAAACCTGAGGCATGAGCCAATTACCCTAGCAAGACAGGCTCTCGGTTTTCAAACCGGGAGTCTGTGTTGGATTTTTGTGGAGAGAGGTGTGTCTGTGGTGGCGACATGGCACGTATTTGGGTGTATTCTATTTGGTAAATCCTTAAGTTGCCATCTGTTGTGTGATACGTGGCCTTCCTTTGACTAACTAGGAGCAAAGGTTTATTGTTTTGAAGTGAAATTGTCAAATCCTAATGAAAGTATTCAATAAATACAGTAACCGTTAATAAGTGTCCTTATTCATCCCTCCCTTATTAAGAAAAGTTGAATTGTTATAAGTGTCTTGGTGGTATGTACACAAGAACACAAGAAGAACACAAGAAAATAAGTCTACAATAGGCCGGTTGGCCCGTGCATGGCAGCTCCTGTCGAGAGTTACTACCACTCTCCATCATACATGAATCTATCCAGCCTTTCTTTAAAACTCTCCAGCGTTCCAGCACTCACTGCAAAGTTGCTAAGCTTGTTCCACTCGTCCACCACCCTATTTGTGAACCAGTTTCTTCCTATCTCCCTCCTAAACCTAAACTTATCAACTTAAATCCGTTGCTAAGAGTCCTATCCTGTTCGGATATTATAAGAACTTTATCTATATCGCCTTTATTGATGCCTTTCACCCACTTAAATACTTCTATCATATCTCCCCGCACTCTTCGTCTTTTTAGGGAATGCAAGTTTAGTTCTTTTAACCTATCTTGATATGGAAGGCTTCTAAGTCCCGGAATCATTTTCGTCATTCTTCGCTGCACCGACTCCAGTGAATTGATATCCATTCTATAACAAGGGCACCAGAACCGCATAATCGAGGTGCGGCCTGACTAACGCACGATATAGTTGCAATTAGACCTCTGCACTCTTGTTACTTACACTTCTAGATATAAAACCTAATACTCTGTTTGCCTTATTTCGAACAATAACTCACTGTTTTTTAGGCCGTATGTCCGGGCTTACAAGTACCCCTAGGTCTCTTTCACAAGTGACTTCTCTAGGTTGATGATGTTAAGGCTGTATACGTTGACAGTATGTGTTCTACCAATATTAAGTACGCTGCACTTGCTGGTGTTGAGTTTCATTTGCCATTTCTCTGACCACTCCTGCAGTTTATTTAAATCCTCCTGTAGTGCATTTGCATCCTGCCCTGAATTAATCTGCCGCCCTATTTTGGTGTCATCCGCAAACTTGCTTATGCCACTGCTGATCCCGGTATCTAGATATCTGTATCACTTTAGTGATACAGTGAGTCCTGAGTAACAACACACACATCCCAGTTTCCCCTAGTGTCTCAGTTATCACAGGTTACCCTTATTCCCCAGTTATCCATGTCTCTCTCCCTCTCCTCTTGGTGTGCGAGGGCGGCTGCCGACCACAAACCAGCCCGCGCTCCTCCTACCTCCTCTCACACACCCTTTTTCCTCCCGCCTCGCCTCCACCTTGCGAGTATACAGAGAATGACAGAATGAAAATAAAGAGGAAAATAAAGAATTAAGAACTAAGAAGAATTAATAAGGAAAATAAAAGGTAAAATAATAGGTATTGTTACAATGAGGTGGAATGATTAATGGTGACGAATGATCAGGGGGTAAGATAGTAGCAGTTATGAGTGCATGGCAAGAAGTGTCAGAAGTGTCAGGAATGACAAAGGGTGTTGTCTCACCTCGACCAGTGAAAGATTTGTATCTTAAGTTCGGGGAGCCTACAAGTTTGACACAACACTTGCGTCTACATATTTAGGGGTCAAACAGATAACCAGGGGACTCTGTGAGTGATGGCTTATTAAGTACTATATTGGTGTGTGTGTGTGTGTGTGTGTGTGTGTGTGTGTGAGCGCACATGCACGAATTTTTCAATTATAATAAAACATTTTATGAGTCAATTTATTCATGGCACAGCCCCCTTTTGCTCATCCAATGGTAACTCCCCAATTAAAGATGAAGAAGGCATCCATCAGCGTACTGCTCAAGCGAAACACTGATGTGGATGTCCTGACTACCCAGCAGGTCCCTCAGCATCCAGAACTGACCCATCTCAGCTATCCTCCATCCCTGGATGAGGTAACTACTGCCACCAAGCAGATGAAAAATAACAAAGCCTCAGGGTCTGATGGAATCCTAGCCGAGGTATATAAATCAGGAGAACCTCTGCTTACTGGAGAATGTAGGGGAAAAGGAGGAAATCTCCCAAACTTTTAAAGACGCCACCATCGCTAATATTTATAAGAACAGGGGAGACTGGTCAGAATGTGGCACAACTGGTACAACTGGCAAGATTATCACCCGATTCCTCCAAAACAGACTTCTCCCTGAGGCGGAAAACTTCATTCCAGAATTTCAATGTGGCTTTAGAGTAGACCATCACGTGACACCAGTGACATGATCTTTGCTGCCCGTCAGATACAGGAAAAGTGCAGAGAGCAGCATCGTGACCTGTATATGGCCTTCATCGACCTAACCAAGGCCTTCGACTCGGTCTACAGGGAAACCCTTTGGCGGACCCTCAGCCGTTTTGGCTGCCCACTAATATTCATTGCCACCATGAGGCAACTCCACGGTGGCATGAACGGCAGTGTCCTGCACAATGGCACCCAGTCTGAGTTCTTCCCCATCCAAACAGAGGATAATCAAGGGTGTGTACTGACACACCAACTCTCTTTTCCATTCTCTTGGCTGCCTTCCTTACTCGAGCCAGTGCCAATTTAGCCGACGGGGTGGACATCGAGTACCGGATGAAGGATCTTTTCAACCTACGACGACTCCAGGCAGGAACACAGGTGTCGCCAGCTTTCATTACTGAACATCAGCATACAGACGACCTCACCCTTGTTGCTCACACTGAACGCGACCTACAGAAGATCCTGAACACCTACGCAGATGCTTATGCACACACTTCGGCCTTAAGGTGAATGTACAGTACGTAAGACTCAGGTACTCTTTCATCCTGCCCCTGGTTCAGCCACACCTCCACCATCCATCCAGCTTAACGGTACTTCCCTCTCTAATGTTACCCACTTTCAGTATCTCGGCTCCCACCTGTCCACCATTGCGGACAGAGATGCAAAATTCAACATCGGATCAGATGTGCATATCAAGCCTTTGGCAGATTCTGTACCTGTGCCTTCAGCTGTAGGGAGCTGAAATTATCTACAAGGTTGCACGTATATCGAGCAGTGGTCCTCCCCACCCTGCTATATGGCGGTGAGACATGGGTTACATACAGGAGGCACCTCAAGGCACTTGAAAACTTTCACCAACGTAGTCTGCGTTCAATCCTCCGAGTTCGCTGGGAAGACAAGAGAACAAATGCCAGTATTCTTGCTGACACCACCTGTAGGAGCATCGAGGCTACCATTATCCGTGAACAACTACGTTGGACTGGCCATGTTACCCACGAGGACGACAGTAGACTGCCAAAGCAGCTACTTTATAGTCAACTAATGAATAATATATGTAACACTGGCGGGCAACTGAAAAGGTATAAGGATAGTCTTCAGAGAAACCTGAAAAGTGCCAAATCGACCCCCTAACCTAGGAGACGATTACTCCACACCGTAACGCTTGGAGAAACACTACCCGAGAAGGTGTCATTACTTTCGAATTAGCCTGACACTAGATGGAGCCATCCACATGTGCAACATCTGTGAACGACCCTGCCGGTCCCGCATCGGCCTCTTTAGTCACCTTAAAACTCACCAACGAAGGTGACATCCTTAAAAACTCATATCATTGTCTCATAGCTGGGGGATCATTATACTCGATTCCGAGTGACAGCAAAGTAGTAGTTGTAATAGTAGTAGTAGTAGTAAGTGTGTGTGTGTGTGTGTGTGTGTTTTATACCTACACATTGGTGCCAGAACATCGCGCAGTCAGACCTAGCCGAGCTCTCACAGTCTTAACGATGTAACAGAGATGAGTATATAGCTTAGTAGATGTGTGTACATTTTGCTCCTATGATAACTCCCGTGTGAAGCCTGCTTAATGTTCAATTGTATTTATGTAGTTGTAAAATAATGTATGTTTATGTGCTAACCTAATGGAAGCAGTGAACTGCAATATTGTGTTCTGTAGAGTTGACGTCACGCGGGTGATGGCATTACACTGCTAAATGCATCACTGAAGATTCTGATCACGTCGTAGTATAAGAGTGTGCACCTTGGTCGTGTACAATGGATATACACACACGTCAGGCATATGCAAGAATGTTTACAGTTTGAGACGGTCACAGAAAATGTGGTGTGTCTCGTTAGGCTGAGGTCCGCTTGGGTCAGCATGTTATTAACCCCTTGTGGTTCTCTGAGCTGAATAACAATAATAATGTGTGGCGGCAGCTAAATACAATATTAAAGTAGCGCCCCGTAGTGAAGGTGTTAGCTGACTCACCTGTGGCAGACTGTGTGTGTTTGGTGATTTTTGTTGATACTCGAGAGATTCTTTTAGCCTGAAACTTGTGTCGAATCTTGTTATTTTATCGTGTTACACTTTTTATCCACTACGCACTTAACACACATTATATAATGTTTGTTGAGTCACTCCGAGTGTCACTTGAACTACCCTACCAGGTGGAGTTTCTTGTGTCCTCACGCTGACGTCACTATAACACCCGTTGTCAAGTACACTGCCTCTGGTCACTGCCACCACATGTTTTACTCATTATTGTAATAGCCCCTGTCTCATTGTTGAGAGTAATATTTTATAAATGTGGGTTAAGTACATTTGTCTTGTATAACTCCATCACCCACGGTAACTTTCCATGAGCAATGAGATGTCATGCAGTGATCATGTGGTCCATTCACTGAACACGTGATCGGTAACTTTCCACTGGAGGGTGCGTCTGTAAAGAAGCTGTCTAAGCTTTCTTCGGAGCCGCTCCTCCCTCAGTAGTTATTTAACTCTCACGAGAGAAGGACGTCGAACAAAGCTTCACAGATAAGCTCTGTTTTTCCTCTCAGAGTCTTCACTCAACCCTCACGAGAATCAGACGTGTTGATAACCAAGCTTCATAGATAAGCTTGCTGTGAAAGATTACAGGGAAATAGTCTTAGGAATTATGGCAAAACTAAATTAGACAGGGAGTTTAAACCTAAACGCGGTAAAGGGAGGACTCAGAACACGACTAACTTAAATGTCTACTACGCGAACAGTAGAAGTATGAGAAACAAAATGGATGATATTAAGGCCTTGGTATGTACCGAAAAAAATCGATATAATAGCATTCACTGAAACGTGGATCAACCTAGACTCACGTGAGTTACCGGTCGAATACCAAATTGCGGGTTACAAATTGTTCCATACCGATAGGCAGACCAGGAAAGGAGGCGGAGTAGCAGTCAATGTCAGGGATAATTTGAAGTGCGAAATAAATAAGGAAGTAAAAACTGAGAGGAATACAGAAACAATTTGGATAGAATTAATCGGCGGTAGGGAAAAATTAATCACAGGAGTAATATATAGACCTCCCAATCTTGATAGAGTCAATGAGCGACTTATCTGGGATGAAATGCGCAGGGCTTCCATACACAACAAAGTCTTTATAGTAGGCGACTTCAACCTTGGCCAAATAGATTGGACTGACCTTACGGGTAACTCAGAATCAGAGGATTTTCTCGAAACGATCCAGGACTGTTTCCTAAGTCAACATATAACCGAAATCACCCGGGGTAATAATATACTCGATTTAGTTCTGTCGAACAGAGAAAACCTCATTAGCAATGTCGAGGTAGGGAACGAAGTTGCAAACAGCGATCACAAAGAAATTAGATTCCAGTTAGACTTTCAGGGCAGACGTAAGGAAAACTCCACTAAAGTACCAGATTTCAGAAGAGCAAACTTTGACAGTTTAAAGAGGCAGCTGAGAGAAGGGGTGTCGCCCTTGGGCGTGAATCTGACAGATGACACCAACCTGAGAACGAGATCTGAGATTGCCGAGTTCCACGACAATTTAAATAATGAGTTACTTAATGCACAAAGGCAGAACATACCATACAAAAAACTCAGATCAGACAACAATGACCCTAAATGGATAAATAATTATTTAAAGAACATCATTGGCCAAAGGAAGGCTATAGGTAGAAGGATAAATCGTGGTGAAATTTACCTCCAGGATTATTATAAGGTATTGGCCGGTAGGGTTAAAACCGAGATAGGGAAAGCCAAGAGGAATAATGAGGTAAGAATAGCAGGGGGGGCGAAGACAAACCCCAAGGGATTCTACCAAATGTATCAAACTAAAACACGAGAAAAGATTGGACCAATACGGTCAGATACCGGCGAGCTCACTGACAACTACGGAGAAATGAGCAATAATTTGAATAAATATTTTTCGACGGTTTTTACCACCGAAAATTTAAACATGATACCCGAGGCACCGACTCTATTCAGAGATAGTGAAGAAAACAAATTAAGCGAGATAGTAGTGACCAGTAACGATGTTAGTAAGCAAATAGACAAACTAAAGCCTAATAAGTCACCTGGTCCCGATGAGATATTTGCCAGAGTATTAAAGGAATGTAAGGAATAGCTTAGTATGCCCTTAGCTAAGTTATTTAACATGTCCTTAGAAACAGGTGTAGTACCAGAATCCTGGAGGATAGCAAATGTAATACCGATTTTCAAGAAGGGGGATAGATCACTATCCTCTAACTACCGCCCAATCAGCCTAACATCAATAGTAGGCAAACTACTAGAATCAATCATTTCAAACTCTATTCGAAACCACCTGGAGAAGCACAAGTTGATCAATGATTCCCAACTTGGCTTCACAAGCGGGCATTATGTCTAACTAATCTATTAACATTCTTTTCATCAGTTTTCGAATCGGTGGACGAGGGGCACAATTATGATGTGGTATATCTCAACTTTAGCAAAGCCTTCGACAGAGTCTTCCACGAAAGATTAATTAGAAAGGTAGAAGCACATGGCAACAAAGGTAATATCCTTAAATGGATTAGGGCGTGGTTACAGGACAGGAAACAGCGAGTGAGTATTAACGGCACTAAGTCCCATTGGAGCAACGTCACTAGTGGAGTTCCCCAAGGCTCAGTACTTGGACCTTTATTATTTATTATATACATAAACGATATAGATATCGGCATAGACAGCAACATAAGTAAATTTGCTGATGACACTAAAATAGGACGTGTTTTTAAACCTGACAAGGACTCCGCAAAACTACAGGAAAATCTAAACAAATTTTTCGAATGGTCTGAAAAATGGCAGATGAAATTCAACGTGGACAAATGTATACTACTCAGTATAGGAGATGTAAACAAGGAAACCAGATAAACAACGATGCCATAGAGAAATCCGACTGCGAGAGAGATTTAGGAGTAATGATAAGAAGGAACCTTAAGCCAAGTAAACAATGTGTTTTTGCTCGTAACAAGGCTAATAAAATACTTGGGTTCATACAAAGGAGTGTTAGTTACAAGACTAGCGAGGTCATCCTAAAACTGTATCTTGCGCTTGTGAGACCTCACCTGGATTACGCACTTCAGTTCTGGTCACCGTATTACAGAATGGATATAGAATCCTTGGAAAGAATTCAGAGGAGAATGACAAGACTAATCCCGGGCATTAGGAACCTTGAGTATAGAGACAGGTTAAAGCATCTTAATTTGCACTCCCTCGAGAGAGGTAGAGCGAGGGGCGACCTGATAGAGGTGTATAAATGGAAGTCAGGGCTAAACAAAGGGGACATTACAAAGGTACTCAAACTATCCAACCAGGAGCGAACTCGTAACAATGGTTTTAAATTAGACAAATTTAGATTTAGGCGCGAAATAGGTAAACACTGGTTTAGAAACAGAGTAGTGGATGAATGGACAAGTTACCAAATATCATCATTAACTCGAACACGCTGAATAGCTTCAAACATAGGTTGGATGCTTATATGAGCAATAGGGGTTGGGTGTAAACGGGACTGCCCAGTATGGGCCAATAGGCCCGCTGCAGTTTCCTCCATTCTTATGTTCTTATGTTTGATTCTAACATCCATAGCTCAATTGAGATAGTTACGGTGACATCCTTTTTGAAAGTGTACATAGAAACCTTTTATAATAAACAAACAAACAAAAGAAGCATATTGGATTTCACTACAGAAAATCCATCAATCTCTTCTCTATATTTTAGTTCGTCTAGAATATAAGGTAACGACTTCACAAGTGGCTGTTACGAGCGTGATCACCCAGGAAGGTTTTTACATATATGACAACTTTAAAAGCAACTGTTATACAACGGTAACATAACAGTCACCTTAACAGTTACACAGTTGGTAAAGGTAGATATAATTTGTTTTTCCCATTACTGTGTTATACACTGTTACTACGAAGATTTCGTTACATTATTTTCACGACGGTATTATGTGTTAAAACTTTTTAAATGACAAGGATTTTTTAACACACTGTTGAGTAGGGTGTGTCAATTTAGGGGGTGAACTGGCCAAATTGAAAATCGAGTAATTTGGTAGCAATTTATTGTAGTCTTTAAGCATGCAAAACAATATTCTGGCATAAATTTTTTTTTATAATAAGTCCTACCTACATCAAATGGATTTTTAAATGTACATATTTGTGAATTTATAACATAACCAGCGTTTGCACACATGTTACTGTTTCAAGTTTCAAATTATTATATTATATTATCCGTAGTCTATTTGAAAGTAACCAATGCCTTCATACTCTCTTTGCTTTGGTTTCTTGTCATCAGTAGTCTGCTTGCTATTTGTGCTTTGATGTAACCTTCTCGCCTCTCGTGGCTGTAAACATGGCCCGCTGCTTCTGTGACCATTTTCACACATCTCTCCACACTTTGAGTGTGGGAAGGCCACTTCGGCACCTGCATTGGAGTCTCTTTAAGGTTTCTCAATTCTTGGCTAGTTAGACTTCTTGTCAATGGTGGCTCTAAGACTTCCAAACTCAAGTCAACCAATTCTGACAATTTGGTGGCATTGACGCTTATTGGGGGAACTTTTCTTGAATGAAACGAACAGTCTCCCAACTGGTCGTCATCTATTAGCGTTTCTCTAATCTTTAGAATGACTTCTACAGCCTCGGTTCGGAGATTGGTACATTGACTGTAAAGCATTGCTTGCAAAACTGCTTCTGATCGAGCATACCAAGCGGACCTTCTTGCCACAGGTAACACGATGTCCCTCACTACCTTCCTCTGTGTTCTTACTAGCTGCAATTGAAACAAAAGGTGATTGGGCCCATCCACCCACATAGGATTAAGTTTCACACTAAACCACTGGGGAAGATAAACTCCAATAATAAATTCAACAATTAACCTCAAATTCTTCAGCACTTTGCCCTTCAATTCGTGTTTGGAAATCCAAATCCTGCAGAAACGAAGAGCTGTAGTTAACCAACGGCTGTGACTGACAGGTCCAATCTCCAAGAGAGCCAATGACTGAGGCACTTCTCCTGATCTTATTGCTTGGGCAATACGATAAGCATAGGATTGATCTGTGCTGAGATCTTTGATGACTCCTTCAGACAACGCCGGAAGGGGAGGGCCAACTTCGACCTTTGGAAAGGTTGTATTTATTTCTAGTTGTGTTGCTTCATCCAGCATGATGCCAAGGGGACCTGACCACTTGTTGTTGCTCTTTGTAGGACCATCAAGTTCCTGGATGAGATGACGAAGAGGTAGCTCGCCTGTATGTAAATCACATACAATCCAAACAAGTCTTCTTCCTAGTTTTTTCTCTAAATGCGTCATTACACCCCCCTGCCATCCGGTGTTCACTGCAGTTGAATCTCCACCAACAGCCTGCAGTGAACTGCCAAGTCCTCTCTCCTGAACCCAACATAAAATATGATCAGCAATGACCTCTGCATGTTTCTTCCCTTCTACTTCAATTTCGGGAGCAAAGTGAAACAAAAACCGACCACCAGGCTCAGAACAGACAGAGTAGTGTTCTTCTTTGATGAGACCTGGAAACTTTCTGTTCACTCCCTCTACTTCTAGCAAAACTTTTGTGTCATCTATTCTTCCATCAAACAAAAGACAGGAGAGCCCTCCCTCGCTTAAATCTTTTTCATGCTGATCAGATATTTCCTTCATTATTTTTTCTTGTGCTCTTCTAATTTTATTATGATCTATCACCAAAGATACATCCTCTCGGCTGATGAGGCCTGCATCTATCCAAGCGGCAGTTGCAATTTCTGTAGCCTCACGAAGTCCAGCATGGTGGCGAATACTAGCTAAAGCAATGTTTGAAATATTTCTTGTGTTGTATTTCATTTTCTTTGGTAAAGGTTCAGATGGCTCTTTGGAACTATCATCTGATGTTGCTTCCTGTTCATCAGAAGAACTATCAAAGAAGTGATAAACATCTTGACACAGCTCTTCCTCTCTTTGGATGGCTTCTTCACTCTTCATTTTCTTCTTTTGTTCCCTCTCTCGGATTTGTTCTCTCTTCTTGGCATTAGCAATCTGCTTCTTTGTTTCTGAATAATCTATTGAACCCATTTGCATACTTCCTTGGCCTTCTGCCTTTGTCCTCTGTGCCTTTATAAATTCAAGCTCTAAAACAGGGATCTTCTTTTCACGAGGACAACCACAATCAATGTGGGAATTATTTTCTCTCTTACCTGAGTGAGAACAGTTGGATTCAGAACATAATTGTATGGAGCACTTGCAGGTCAAAATGTCAAACAGAGTATCAAGTGTGTGCAGAAATTCATTTTTCCTGGCCAAGTTTCCTTTACCAAGTGATGTTTCAACTGCTTTGTGCCATAATTTCGTTAGTTTTAGCTCAATAGTTCGACACTGATTAATCACAGGTGGTTTGAATAGTGCATTAGCTTTTGTCCATTGATGCAGAAGAGGGACTATCATGTCATTTATGAGTTCTTTATCTGTATAGTTCCTTCTGTCCTTTGCATTTTTTTCTCGAAGGAGTAACCCTAATCTTAGCATGTCTCTCACTGTTGGAAGTTCTGATACAGGAAGCTCCTTCCCTTTACCAACTAGCAGGCTCAAGTGGGTTGACAACTGACTTCTTGTCTTCAATTTTGACATCTTCACACTATCTGACAAATAGAAAAATATTTCAATGTTTCATAATTCAATTGTTGTTTCAAAAAATATCAATTTGTTTATCAAAAATGCTGTAACAGAAATAACATAATAATTTCTTAGAACATAATGTTTTATACAATGATATAAGTAACTGCGACAATCAATATGCCCTACTTACAATAATTAAGATGTAGAATTCGTCTGGTAGAGTAGGTGCAAGTGCAATGAGAGCAAACCACCGTCTATGATATCTAGAAGGAGAGTGAGCCGGGCGCCTTATCCTCACGCTTGGTACAAGTCAAAACAAGAATTAAACTGTCCCACACGGAGAGCCTGTTCATGTTCATGTTCTGACATGCATATTGTACACAAGCTATAGAACCATAAAATACCCATAATCCATATGCTTACATGAGATTAGTTAATATCAAGTGAATAATTCTAATCAAGTCTCATTAATTTGTTGAAATACTGATATTTGAAACTTTAAGGTATAATTGATGTAGGTGAGGGTTATTTCAATTCATTTTTGTTTGCTAATTTCAAGTTTAGACATAAAGAGGCACAATATTTTGACTACCAAATTTGATTTTTAACATGTTGACAAAATTGACACACCCTACTGTTGAGTATTTTGGTTTTATTTATGGTAACACTTTCCTGTATACTGTATTTATTTACAGTTATATAGTTAGTAATTGAAAGTAATAGTTATGAAGACCTGTGAGAAGACTGCGTGTCAGGGATGAGTGTCAGAAGTGTCAGGAGTGTCAGGGATGAACAAGTGTTAGAAGTATCAGGGATGAGTATATGTTGAAGTGTCAGGGATGAGTGTCAGAAGTGTCAGGGATGAACAAGTGTTAGAAGTGTCAGGGGTGTCAGGGATGAACAAGTGTTAGAAGTATCAGGAGTGTCAGGGATGAGTAAATGTTAAAAGTGTCAGGGATGAGTGTCAGAAGTGTCAAGGATGAGCAAGTCTCAGAAGTGTCAGGGATGAGTATCAGAAGTGTCAGTAGTGACAGGGATGAGAAAGTGTCAGGAGTGTCAAGGATGAGGAAGTGTCAGAAGTGTCAGGAGTGTCAGGGATGAGGAAGTGTCAGAAGTGTCAGGGATGAGGAAGTGTCAAAAGTGTCAGGGATGAGGAAGTGTCAGAAGTGACAAGAATGAGAAAGTGTCAGGAGTGTCAGGGATGAGGAAGCGTCAGAAGTGTCAGGGATAAGGAAGTGTCAGTAGTGTCAGGAGTATCAGGAAGTGTCAGGAGTGTCAGGGATGAGAAAGTGTCAGTAGTGTCAGGAGTATCAGGAAGTGTCAGGAGTGTCAGGGATGAGGAAGTGTCAGTAGTGTCAGGAGTATCAGGAAGTGTCAGTAGTGTCAGGGATGAGGAAGTGTCAGTAGTGTCAGGAGTATCAGGAAGTGTCAGGAGTGTCAGGGATGAGGAAGTGTCAGGAGTATCAGGAAGTGTCAGGAGTGTCAGGGATGAGAAAGTGTCAGTAGTGTCAGGAGTATCAGGAAGTGTCAGGAGTGTCAGGGATGAGAAAGTGTCAGTAGTGTCAGGAGTATCAGGAGTGTCAGGGATGAGAAAGTGTCAGTAGTGTCAGGAAGTGTCAGGAGTGTCAGGGATGAGAAAGTGTCAGTAGTGTCAGGAGTATCAGGAAGTGTCAGGAGTGTCAGGGATGAGAAAGTGTCAGTAGTGTCAGGAGTATCAGGAAGTGTCAGGAGTGTCAGGGATGAGAAAGTGTCAGTAGTGTCAGGAGTATCAGGAAGTGTCAGGAGTGTCAGGGATGAGGAAGTGTCAGAAGTGACAGGGATGAGAAAGTGTCAGTAGTGTCAGGAGTGTCAGGGATGAGAAAGTCTCTATAATGGTGTTGGTGTCATAGTGTCTTAGGCTCTATTTGGATATCAAGCTTTTACGTGAGCAAGCATCGTAGGCCACTCTACGGGGGAGGGTAAATAGTCATGCTGGCAAACACTAAAAACATAAGAACAGAAGAATGGAGGAAACTGCAGCGGGCCTATTGGCCCATACTCGGCAGTCCCATGTACACCCAACCCAACCCCTCTCGCTCATATATCCATCCAACCTATGTTTGAAGCTATTCAGCTTATTCGAGTTAATGATGATGTTTGGTAACTTGTTCATCCACTACTCTATTTCCCCCCCAAATTTTTATCTATCTCGCGTCTAAATCTAAGTTTTTCTTATTTAAAACCATTGTTCCGAGTTCGCTCCTGGTTGGATAGTTTGAGTACTTTTGTTACATCACCTTTGTTTAGCCCTGACTTCCATTCATACTCCTCGATCATATCGCCCCTCACTCTACGACTCTCGAGGGAGTGCAAATTATGATGCTTTAACCTGCCTCTGTACTCAAGGTTCCTAATGCCCGGGAGTAGTCTTGTCATCCTCCTCTGAATGCTTTCTAGGGATGGTGACCTATAGGAGGACGGCGTGATGATGATCTGTAGGAGGACGGCGTGATGGTGACCTGTAGGAGGACGGCGTGATGGTGACGGCTGGTGACCTGTAGGAGGACGGCGTGATGGTGACGGCTGGTGACCTGTAGGAGGACGGCGTGATGGTGACGGCTGGTGACCTGTAGGAGGACGGCGTGATGGTGACGGCTGGTGACCTGTAGGAGGACGGCGTGATGGTGACGGCTGGTGACCTGTAGGAGGACGACGTGATGGTGACGGCTGGTGACCTGTAGGTGGACGACGTGATGGTGACGGCTGGTGACTTGATTTGATTGTAGGAGGACGGCGTGATGGTGACGGCTGGTGACCTGTAGGACAACGACGTGATGGTGACCTGTAGAAGAACGGTGTGATGGTGAAGGCTGGTGACCTGTAGGAGGACGACGTGATGGTGGCGGCTGGTAACCTGCAGGAAGACGACGTGATGGTGACCTGTAAGAGGACGGCGTGATGGTGACCTGTAGGAGGACGGCGTGATCGTGACGGCTGGTGACCTGTAGGAGAACGAGGTGATGGTGACGGCTGGTGAACTGTAGCAGGACGACGTCTTGGTGACGGCTGGTGACCTGCAGGAGGACTGCGTGATGGTGACCTTTAGGAGGACGGCGTGATGATGACGGCTGGTGACCTGCAGGAAGATGACGTGATGGTGACCTGTAGGAGGACGACGTGATGGTGACGGCTGGTGACCTGTAGGAGAACGACGTGATGGTGACGGCTGGTGAACTGTAGCAGGACGACGTCTTGGTGACGGCTGGTGACCTGCAGGAGGACGGCGTGATGGTGACCTTTAGGAGGACGGCGTGATAGTGACGGCTCGTGACCTTTAGGAGGACGGCGTGATGGTGACTGTTGGTGACCTGTAGGACGACGGCGTGATGGTGACGGCTTGTGACCTGTAAGAGGATGGTGATGGTTGGTGACCTGTAGGAGGACGACGTCTTGGTGACGGCTGGTGACCTGCAGGATAACGGCGTGATGGTGACCTGTAGGAGGACGATATCTTGGTGATGGCTTGTGATCTGCAGGAGGAGGGCGTGATGGTGACCTATAGGAGGACGGCGTGATAGGGACTGCTGGTGACCTGTAGGAGGACGGCGTGATGGTGACTCACACTGGCTCAAGTATAGAATACCCTTGAGTCAGTACATGCCCAGTACTTACCAACAGTGTATAACAGAGAGCCAGCACATGCCCAGTACTTACCAACAGTGTATAACAGAGCCAGTACATGCCAACAGTGTATAACAGAGCCAGTACATGCCCAATACTTATCAACAGTGTATAACAGAGAACCAGTACATGCCCAATACTTACCAACAGTGAGCCAGTACGTGCCCAATACTTACCAACAGTGTATAACAGAGAGCCAGTACATGCTCAGTACTTACCAACAGTGTGTAACGGAGCCAGTACATGCCCAGTACTTACCAACAGTGTCTAACAGAGAGCCAGTACATGCCCAGTATGAATTTGTCAGTTAATCCCCCAATTAACCAGGTTGTTCACATATATTAGATATTGGGGTTTTAGTAACGAGACCCAATGAAGTTCCTTGTTTTATTATAAAAGGATTATTATCTATAATTCGTGAGTGTAGATCAACTTTAAGTTCCACTGTATATGAGTGAACGAGAAAGAGAACGGCGTTTATGTAAATATAAACGTAGATCACATCTGTTCGATAGTAGTTGATCTGAGTGACTGAGTTAGGGGCGTCGCTGGTGCGCGCTTACAAAGCTGCTGACATATGGGCTTGTCCCTCTTGGGAAAGCTACCGTTCATGTGTTCAACTCATGTCTCACTCATAGACAGTGGAAAGTTACAGGGTGGTGAATCTGAATATAATATCAGATGTATTGACCCATTTATATAATATGTTCTGTTGATGAGACAGGGGCCATTACAAGTACTTACCAACAGTGTCTAACAGAGCCAGTACATGCCCAATTCTTACCAACAGTGTCTAACAGAGAGCCAGTACATGCCCAATACTTACCAACAGTGTATAACAGAGAGCCAGTACCTGCCAAGTACTTACCAACAGTGTATAACAGAGCCAGTACATGCCCAGTACTTACCAACAGTGTCTAACAGAGAGCCAGTACATGCCTAATACTTAGCAACAGTGTATAACAGAGAGCCAGTACATGCCCAGTACTTACCAACAATGTATAACAGAGAGCCAGTACATGCCCAGTACTTACCAACAGTGTATAACAGAGAGCCAGTACATGCCCAGTACTTACCAACAGTGTATAACAGAGCCAGTACATGCCCAGTACTTACCAACAGTGTATAACAGAGAGCCAGTGCATGCCCAGTACTTACCAACAGTGTATAACAGAGAGCCAGTGCATGCCCAGTACTTACCAACAGTGTATGACAGAGAGCCAGTACATGCCTAATACTTAGCAACAGTGTATAACAGAGAGTCTGTTGTAAAGGCCTGGGACTTAGGGATAGAAATCCCTTACCAGGCTAATCAGGATCTTAATAAAGGAAAGGCAAGGACCATGGTTTTCCGAGGAATAACAAACAACCGTTTGAGATTGGCATCTCTTTACGATGAAAATATAACGCAAAACTCTGACACCACTCGACAAACATCAAATAATTACGGGAGTCAAACAATTAATGAATCAAACCATGAACAAATATTTCCTACGGCAGTGGCCCTGGGGGAGGGTTCTGGAACACGGTGATGCACACTCAGGGTAGGGAAGCGTCCTTCAACTCCTCACTCGAGCGACGTCTTGTAATGGCAGGAGAACACCGGGGCACAGACGGAATGTGATGAACTGACGGTCGTGGTATGCGGTAGTGGTAGATGACCAGAGAGTTGGCAGTTGATAGGTGAAGGTCTGGGAACACAGCCCACGAGTCCAGGACCTATGATGAGATCACAGCCAGAATTTGACGGACAGCAGGGTAGCTAGATACTGACGGTATGACGGCTGGGTTGAATCTGCCCGTGAACCAGATAGTCGCTGCCGTTCTCACCTCTGTCCAACCGCCCAAGTGTCGTCTGCACCAGCAAACAAGCGAGTTAGCAGCGGTAACCAGCCGGAGAATCGTTTCCGCCCTTACACCAGTACATGCCTAGTACTTACCAACAGTGTATAACAGAGAGCCAGTACATGCCTAATACTTACCAACAGTGTGTAACAGAGAGCCAGTATATGTCTAATACTTGCCAACAGTATGTAGCAGAGACGTGACTTACTACCCCAAGAGGCTAACAGGCAGATGAATTAACATGACGAAGATGTCGGAGGTTAATAATAGTAAATCTCTCTTGTTTGTTCTGTCTCGCCTGTATATTTACACAGATCTCGTAATATTTGCTAAAACATGATTTAATTAAGGTTTTCAGGAGTTTGATAAGCTATTAACATTTTTAAACTGTGTGATCCACCCGTTGAGTTTTTTGAATGGAGTAATTAATCAGAGCAGGTTATGTTGCTAAATATTTTTGTATCTTTGACACGCGGTAGATTGTGCTTGACACGCCAGAAAATTAATTTATACCAGAGATGATATTGTTTTGCTGTATATTAGAAGAACTTAAAGTGGCTGGTATAGTGAGGATGTGTTTAACTTTAGGTATGTGTATAATGTAGTGAAGATGTGTGTGTGTGTGTGTGTGTGTGTGTGTGTGTGTGTGATGCTGGAATAGATCAGCTGGCTTTATAGTTCCTGTTAAGAAGTTTCATCTAAATTAAACAAGCATTCCTACAACTGTTAGAATTAACAGCCCTTTAAATATAATACTCATATTGTCTAGTGCTTATCTATTTACAAAAACCAAAGGAGGTATAGTTATTTAGTTAACTCAATTTTGAAAATACATTTCTTTAAAGGTACAGAATTATGGTACGATAGTTTTACTGTACTGTACGGGACGAAAAAATTGAGAGTACGGTACGAAATTACGGTACGGCATTTCTGACAGGAATTGAAAACGGAAAAAGTACCGTACCTTACCGTACTGCCAGCCTTGCTACCACCAGAGGTCACTACTGTGTCACAGCTCCTCGTCCCAATAGTCAAGTGTTCTGTCACACCTCCTGGAGCACCAAGACTTGCAAACAAATTCTGTGTTCATTTAACCATACAATAATACAGTCATAACTATACAAAACTACAGTCATAACCATAAATTACTACAGTCATAACCATAAAATACTAGTCATAACTATACAAAACTAAAGGCATAACCATACAAAACTACAGTCATAACCATAAAATACTACAGTCATAACCATACAATTCTACAGTCATAACTATACAATACTACAGTCATAAACATACAATACTACAGTCATAACTATTCAATACTACAGTCATAACTATTCAATACTACAGTCATAACTATTCAATACTACAGTCATAACCATACAATACTACAGTCATAACCATACAATACTACAGTCATAACTATACAATACTACAGTCATAAACATACAATACTACAGTCATAACTATACAATACTACAGTCATAACCATACAATACTACAGTCATAACTATACAATACTACAGTCATAACCATACAATACTACAGTCATAGCCTTACAATACTACAGTCATAACCATACAATACTACAGTCATAGCCATACAATACTACAGTCATAACCATACAATACTACAGTCATAACTATACAATACTACAGTCATAACTATACAATACTACAGTCATAGCCTTACAATACTACAGTCATAACCATAAAATACTAGCCATAACTATACAATACTACAGTCATAACTATTCAATACTACAGTCATAACCTTACAATACTACAGTCATAACCATACAATACTACAGTCATAACTATACAATACTACAGTCATAACTATTCAATACTACAGTCATAACCATACAATTCTACAGTCATAACCATACAATACTACAGTCATAACCATACAATACTACAGTCATAACTATTCAATACTACAGTCATAACCATACAATTCTACAGTCATAACCATACAATACTACAGTCATAACCATACAATTCTACAGTCATAACCATACAATACTACAGTCACAACCATACAATTCTACAGTCATAACCATACAATACTACAGTCATAACCATACAATACTACAGTCATAACTATACAATACTACAGTCATAACCATACAATTCTACAGTCATAACCATACAATACTACAGTCATAACCATACAATTCTACAGTCATAACCATATAATACTACAGTCATAGCCATACAATTCTACAGTCATAACCATACAATACTACAGTCATAACCTTACAATACTACAGTCATAACTATACAATACTACAGTCATAACCATACAATACTACAGTCATAACCATACAATTCTACAGTCATAACCATACAATACTACAGTCATAACCATACAATTCTACAGTCATAACTATACAATACTACAGTCATAACTATACAATACTACAGTCATAACCATACAATACTACAGTCATAACCATACAATACTACAGTCATAACTATATTGTTGCGGCCTATTAAACCCTCGAGCTAACAAGCATGGTGGCTTTCTTCTAACACACACGAACAAGCAAGGTTGACATTAATAAGTCATTTTTAAGAGTTGCTGAGAAAGTTTCCGAAACTTTGCACCAAAATCATTTTCATATATATGAATATCATTGATTCAATCCAGAGTTCTAGAAGGATTCCCACGTATTGGCGACCGAATCACATAAGTATGTGTGTGTGTGTGTGTTACTTTCTTCACTCCTGATGCTCCAATTCCCGCCGCCACAACCATCCCAACGACCATTACTGGTACAATGAGGGAAATCTTAGAAAATTCCAAAAAATCTCCTCACTACTGCTGGGAAATTAGGAAACTTAAAGAAACGGATGGAGTAAATTTTGTTCTTAGAGGAGGTGTTGGTGTTAGAGGAGGTGTTGGTGTTAGAGGAGGTGTTGGTGTTAGAGGAGGTGTTGGTGTTAGAGGAGGTGTTGGTGTTAGAGGAGGTGTTGGTGTTATAGGAGGTGTTGGTGTTAGAGGAGGTGTTGGTGTTAGAGGAGGTGTTGGTGTTAGAGAAGGTGTTGGTGTTAGAGGAGGTGTTGGTGTTAGAGGAGGTGTTGGTGTTATAGGAGGTGTTGGTGTTAGAGGAGGTGTTGGTGTTAGAGGAGGTGTTGGTGTTGTAGGAGGTGTTGGTGTTAGAGGAGGTGTTGGTGTTAGAGGAGGTATTGGTGTTAGAGGAGGTGTTGGTGTTATAGGAGGTGTTGGTGTTAGAGGTGTTGGTGTTAGAGGAGGTGTTGGTGTTACAGGGGGTGTTGGTGTTAGAGAAGGTGTTGGTGTTAGAGGAGGTGTTGGTGTTAGAGGAGGTGTTGGTGTTAGAGGTGTTGGTGTTAGAGGAGGTGTTGGTGTTAGAGGAGGTGTTGGTGTTAGAGGAGGTGTTGGTGTTATAGGAGGTGTTGGTGTTATAAGAGGTGTTGGTGTTAGAGGAGGTGTTGGTGTTATAGGAGATGTTGGTGTTATAGGAGGTGTTAGAGGAGGTGTTGGTGTTATAGGAGGTGTTGGTGTTAGAGGAGGTGTTGGTGTTAGAGGAGGTGTTGGTGTTATAGGAGGTGTTGGTGTTATAGGAGGTGTTGGTGTTAGAGGAGGTGTTGGTGTTAGAGGAGGTGTTGGTGTTAGAGGAGGTGTTGGTGTTATAGGAGGTGTTGGTGTTAGAGGAGGTGTTGGTGTTAGAGGAGGTGTTGGTGTTAGAGGAGGTATTGACTGACTCTAGGCCGTTCGCTGCCGCTTATATGTTTTGTCAGTCGCCTAGAGCATTTTAGCAATGTCCAGACGCTGGAGGTCGGTTCGAGACACGCCTGGAGAATTCTAAAATGATCTAGGCTTACAATAAGAAATTTATCATATCAAGAATTACGCAATACATTCCATAAAATTCTCCCACGGGTAATACATCAATATATACAAGAAAATCTTCCTAAACTTGCCAAAATAACTGTCGCTTGGAATAAAAACACCAAGTTTACAAACAATATAATAACAAATTATTCCTAGGCATAACAGATAGAAGAGAGGCTTCTGCAGTTGTGTAAACAAAAGCAATCTACAAGGAAGGGAAACAGTGATTTGGGTGAATTGAATGTTAAAAATAAAGTACCAAAGGAAAGATTGCAGATAAAAGAGCCAAGTTGGCAAATATACCGCACTGGTTAACAGTGAACGACTTGATTCTAAAACAACAAAACCAGTCCTTCAAAACCTAGTCTTTCCTCTAAACTTTATCAAACTAGTCATGAAACAAGTTCTAAACCTAAGTCTCTTTTGAGGGACAATAATAATATAACCTGTAAATTCTGTAATGGAACCCTCAATACTGTAGGAATTATCCTGATATATCGATCAGACTGTCAAGGTTAAAGGAATTAGGTAGATGTCTAATTTAACTTGAATCAAACCATAAATCATCTAAATGCTCTGCTAAGCCGTCCATATATTACCAATGCAATGTGGCCAAGCGTCTTTCAGCTTTGTGTCCGCGAATAGAAGGAGGAAATGCTCTTTATACATGGGTATGTCTTTAACGAAAACTCCCAACTCTATCAATAGTCCTGCTGCTTTATACCTGTTGCTGAGATCAAATTAAACAAGGGAAGCCAGTCCCTGAAGGCGAAAGCTTTGTTTGATACAGGAGTAAAAAAATAACATTTACCTGCCGAGAAGCTGTATGAGCCGCGCACTTAAGTGCCGACAGTTGGTAAGGTAAATTTGGCTATAACGGGATTTCTAGCCAATAAGGACTCCCAAATATTTGACTTAGTTAGACCTCTGGTACAGCTGAGAAGATATAAGTGTAGAGTAACAGCAGCAGTAGTGGACAAAATGTACACAAAGGCTTGAAAGACACTGCAGTTTTTGTATCAACTAAGAGCGAAAAATTGGCTGATAGGAACATTAATATTAATGTAGTTGGATCTATCAACTCACCATTGGTTCCGATTGTTGTGGACGATTTTTTAACAGGGTTGTCAATAAATTTGGCGTTCAAATGTTTACCAGTGCTGGGAGGTAGGGTTTTACAGTAATAATGCGTCCTCTACCTTTCAGTAAGCCTGTTGTCTCTGTAAATAGTTGGTGGATCCGGTATTTGTAACGCCACAAGCTCTCATGGTTCCCTGCACATAAGGGCAGAGATGGTGCCCTCCGAAATATCAAAAATATTAGATGAAAACACTGATCCGATCCTCACACTTTGGTATTTTGACACCGTAGGAATAATCCATGATCAGTCAACTCCCGAAGATGGCATTACCATTGAGCATTATTTAGAAACAGTGAAATATGAAGACGGTCAATATTGGGTGGGTTTACCATAGAAATTGAATGCCTTTCGATTACTCACTAATCATAGAGCCGCTAAAGGACAAATCCAAACTTTGTTATGTGAATTGCGGAAAAGAACCAACGTAGCAGTGATTTTGTGTAGGAAGTCTCCTATAAGGGTGGTATTTAATAGCAGCTCTAGACTGTTTAGAGCTTCCAAAGATGTACTGTACCTCGCTTGAACAGAGAAATTAAGAGATATAATGTTTAAATGTAGGACTAAGTAGAACGTATGCCTGTGTGACTGACATTCTTCAAGGCCGTTCTCAGAGTACGACTATATAGTTAGACAGTCCATTGGTTATATATCGTTTTACCTCAGGACTTTTTGGATCAAACTCTAGTCCATTTTTACTGTTAAGTAACATGCAGTATCACTTTAACGATGCTGACAAATGCTGGGGGTGTGGCGTGATAAGTGTTGGGGGTGTGGCCTGATAAATACTAGGGTGTGGCGTGATACGTGTTGGGGTGTGTGGCCTGATAAGTGCTGGAGGTGTGGCCTGATAATGTTGCAGGTGTGGCCCCATAAGTGTTTGGGGTGTGGCTTGATAAGTGTTGGGGGTATGGCCTGATAAATACTGGGGTGTGGCCTGATAAGTGCTGGGGGTGTGGCCTGATAAGTGCTGGGGGTGTGACCTGATAAGTGGTGGGGGTGTGGCCTGACAAGCGCTGGGGTGTGGTCTGATAAGTGGTGGGGGTCTGGCCTGACAAGTGCTGGGGTGTGGCCTGAAAATTTCTGGAGGTGTGGCCTGATAAGTGTTGGGGGTATGGCCTGACAATTGTTGTTGGTGTGGCCTGACAAGTGTTGGGGGGTGTGGCCTGACAAGTGTTGGGGTGTGGCCTGACAAGAGTTAAGGGTGTGGCCTAGTAAGTGTTGGGGATGTGGGCTGATAAATGTTGGGGGTGTGGCTTAGTAAGTGTTGGGGGCGTGTCCTTACAAGTGTTGCTGGTGTTGCCTGACAAGTGTTGGGGTGTTGCCTGACAATTGCTGGTGGTGTGGCCTGGTAAGTCTTGGGGGCGTGGCCTGACAAGTGTTGGAGGTGTGGCCTAGTAAGTGTTAAGGGCGTGGCCTGATAAGTTTTGGGGGCGTGACTGATAATTGTTGGGGGCGTGACTGATAATTGTCGGGGGCCTGTCCTGACAGGCGTTGGGGCGTGGCCTGGCTCTACAGGGAAGGTGAGGGTGAAGGTATAGTGTGAGCGACTCAGTAAGCCAGTTAGTGCTGGGACAGTTTTCAGCGCGGGTGGCTGTACGTCCTCCCTCCCACTGGGTCTCTCGGTTATATTGTCTTGGCCGCTATGAACTTATGGTAATAGAAAACAACGTTTGTTGTGATCCTGTCTTAGTTTATATAAATAGTTATGTAGTAAGTTATTTTTTTATAAGTTAACATTATGGTTAGAGTAATATAGACAAATGAAATGTAGACAAGTGCAAATGTTGTTTTAAACAAATAACAAATAACTGCACACCGTTGTCACCGACTCTTAGTAAACAAGAATTATAGACCACTTGCTGTACCAGAGAATATTGTGTGTTAACAACTGTAGTGTGTCACATTAAAATGGTACGTGGCATAACAGCGATACTCTAACGTTAACAAAGCCCACAGCACATACCATAGATGTTAACACTACGTCAGAGAGACAAAACAGGGACCAACAGATCCTTATCGACAGTATTAAGGCATCTTTAGTGAAGAACTCTGAACTTTACAGACGGCGACACTCACCAACCTCGAGAAACTTGCGGTATGGATGAACCAGAGAAATACTGTAAAACGACATGAAGATCTATAGTACAACTGTGAGTATATTTTCGCCACCAGTGACCCGAGTATCACCACTGCTTTCGTGTAAATCATCATCTGTATTCAAGGAAAGTTTTATTGCTCAAACCCTTTTGTATTAACATTAGATCTGTACTAACAAGCAGCCAGCCAGCAACGATGGCTGAGCTTGCACCACCTGCCTCACCCACCACTATGTTGTGGGAACACAGTTTATTGCTCAGAATTATTCAATTATCTTAGCGGTGAACATCTTACTTTTCTGGCCCAGTTCACAGAGTTACTGTATACTGCTCCTTATGTACAGTACCTTGTGATGTACACAGTACCTTGTGATGTACACAGTACCTTGTGATGTACACAGTACTTTGTGGTGTACACAGTACCTTGTGATGTACACAGAACCTTGTGATGTACACAGTACCTTGTGGTGTACACAGTACCTTGTGATGTACACAGTACCTTGTGATGTACACAGTACCTTGTGATGTACACAGTACCTTGTGGTGTACACAGTACCTTGTGAAGTACACAGTACCTTATGATGTACACAGTACCTTATGATGTACACGGGGTGGTGGTGAGGGACGTAGTGTGGGAGATGGGGAGGGAGGTGGTGAGGGAGGTGGTAAGGGAGATGGTGAGGGAGATGGTGAGGGAGATGGGGAGGGAGGTGGTGAGGGAGATGGTGAGGGAGGGAGGGAGGTGGGGAGGGAGGTGGTGAGGGAGGTAGTGAGGGAGGTGGTGAGGGAGGTAGTGAGGGAGATGGGTAGGGGGGTAGTGAGGGAGGTGGAGATGGTGGGGGAGGTTGTGAGGTAGATGGTGAGGGAGGTGGTGAGGGAGATTGTGAGGGATGTTGTGAGGGAGATTGTAAGGGACGTAGTGAGGGAGGTAGTGAGGTTGGTGGTGAGGTAGGTATTGACGGGAGGTAGTGTGGGAGACAGTGAGAGAGATGGTGAGGGAGATTGTGAGGGAGGTAGTGAGGGAGATGATGAAAAAAATTGGTCGGGAGGAGGTGAGGGAGGTGGTGAGGGAGATTGTGAGGGAGGTAGTGAGGGAGATGATGAAAAAATAGGTAGGGAGGAGGTAAGGGAGGTAGTGAGGGAGGTAGTGAGGGAGGTGGTGAGGGAGATTGTGAGGGAGGTAGTGAGGGAGGTAGTGAGGGAGGCGGTGTGCGTTAGCACAAAAGTTTTACAGAATCGATTTCACAACGGGTCAGTATAACTAACCCCCGTGGTCAGGATATTATGGCATTGAATGTTACACAGAATTTCAAATATATTCTTCGTTTAGTTCTACACAAAGAGGGTAACTTATTCGCAACTGCGTGAGTATAGGAGTGTGAGGCAGTATATCTGGCCGCACACTTGTTATTCACATATGAGTGTGAGGCATTCAAGCACATTGTGTGTTTGGTTCTATACATGGGAGTTGATATAGCTACTACGCTGTAAGTGCAAAAAAAGTGGATACAATGTTAATATGTCAGCTATCTTGCCATTCGCGTTAGAGTGTTTTGCCATTTCACATACAGTGTGCTTGGACCTGCCTCTAAAAGGTTCTATCTTCACACAGTCGAGGACGTGGTGTTCGAATGTGTGGCCATATGTCTGGCCACACACTTTTTATTTAGTCTTGTTCACATCTGCTTGAAGAACATACTGCCAGAGTTACTTGTATCCTAACCTTAGTGTAGCGGTTACAACAACTTGCAATCTAGTGATCTTGTTACTTGCTCCATATACATGTTTTATTTGATACATCTAATTATGGTCGACAGTAGATCGACTAGTGCCTGTTTGCACCTGTCTGTTTTCGTCAAATTCATCAATAAGTTCCTTCCTAATTACAGTTTTAAAGGTTATTTTTTTTAGTCCCAGATTATATTCAACAGTGTCTTTGTTAGACGCGAGTTTGACGAGGGCATCAACTCTATCATGTTCTTTGATGCCTATGTGAGAGGGGATCCACAACAGTTTAATCTGACACCCCGGTCAACAAGGTACGCATATTTGTGTCTGGCTTCAGAGATAAGCGCGTGACAACTTGAGTTGAGGGTGTCAAGGGCAAGTAGTGAGGATAGAGAGTCAGTGATGATGAAACTGTCAGTAACAGTGGTTTCAATAAATTTAATAGCTGTGAGTATGGCAACTTATTCAGTTTATAGAGTGGATGCCCAGTTGTTAATTCTAACTCCTTTTCTAATTGTATTACCGTCAGGTTGAGTCACAACGACAGCACTTCCAGCCCTCCCACAGGCGGTGTTAAGAGATCCATCGGTGTAGATGGTCTGTGTGATGTTACCATCAGTCTGTAGAGTGTGTATGTGTTCAAGAGTTCTCACTTTGGCAATGAGTTGGCGATAAAGATTTTGCATAATATTTCTTTTTTAGGCGGATATGTCGGTATTGTGATATTGAAGGGAACTGTCCACCAGGGTGGAAGGAAGAGTTGTTGTGTCTCAGCTTTGCACAGGTGATTTATTCCAAACATCTTCATATGTGTAGCTGTAGTTTGGATCCATTTATATTCACCAGTCCCATGGTTCATACATTCTAGCAATTTTAAGGAAATAATGTTATCAGGATCACCACGCAAAAGCCTCAGGGCTATCATGAGGTTGACTTCAATGATTCTATCATTGACACTGGGTATACCAAGTTCTTTTCTCTTATTAAGTACTTTAGTGCCCATGAGGCATCTTAGGATAATTCTGAGGGCTTTATTTTGCATTTTTCGAGCTTGTCAATACCTTTCCCGTCAAGAAGGACCAGGGCTGGTGCGTGGTAATCTATCAGAGATCTTATATAGCCTAGGTACATTTAACAATTCTAATATTAGTACCATAGTGCGGACTGTACCCCGCTACACATCTAAGAGGTTTCAGTCTGTCAGTACATTGGCGGGTTAGCTGTTGTATGGCAGGTAAGGTACAAGGGACGGAGACACCAAGATATTTAAAAGAAGAAACATAATCAATAGTGTTGTTACCTATCTTGAACTTGGCGGGGTCAGGCAGGGACATGCATGGGGTTGTCCAGGAAAGCTCTGACTTGAACATTGGTGAGGCTGCAGGTAAGAGGGGGCTCACTGCCAGCCTGGATGTTATCCAGATCTATGAGATCAGTGAGGGTCTTGGCACCTAGATTGACTTCAGGAGTCTTCCTGACCCTGAAGGAATCGTCACCAACTGATTCGTCATGCCCAGATCCTCTCATAAGTCTCATATCCAAGATCTTTTTGACTGCCACTCTTCTCTCCTCCTCATCCTTACTGCAGAGCATTGTCTGCAGAACTGCCTCGGGATGAGCATACCAGGAAGATCTCCTCACAGTCTGCTCCACAATCTGAACAACCTTCCTTGGCTGACTCCTCAGGAGCTCAAGCTGGAAGAGAACATGCCTCGGACCTTCGGAGAACGATGACTTGACCTTGGTGTTGAACCAATTTGGCAAGTAGACACTCACGATGAATTGGACAATAAGTCTCAGGTTGTGAAGCTGGTTCCCTTTCAGTTTATGATGAGCGACCCAAATTCTGCAGAACCTGAGAGCCGTTGTGAGCCACCTAGAATGTGAGACTGGACCTATCTGCAGGTAAGCAAGTCTATCAGGCATGACCCCAGTTTTGATGGCACTGCAAATCATGTAACCATAGTACTGGTCAGTACTCAGGTCGTCAATGACAGCATGTGCAAGCTCAACGAGTGGAGGGCCAACTGTGATTTTTTCAAAGCTCGGATTTATTTCTAACTCAGTGGCAGAGTCCAGCATCTTCCCAAGAGGACCAGACCATCTGTTGTTTGAAAGAGTCTTGCCATCCAGCTCCTGGATCAGATGTCTGAGTGGCAACTCGTTGGTGTGGAGGTCACAAACAATCCAGACCAGCTTCCTCCCAATCTTCCGCTCTATCCACTGTATGACCCCCCATGCCACCCTGTGTTCGTGTTGGTGCTGTCCCCTCCAATGGCCTGCAGGGTCTGGTCTACGTTCCTCTCTCTGAGCCAGTTCACAATGTTATCTGCCACTATCTCAGCTGGTTTCCTGATGTCATCTTTCTCTGGAGTGAAATGCCACAAATACTTCCCTCCTGGTTCACTGCAGCAGGAGTAGTGTTCCTCCTTCACCATGGCAGGGAACAACTTGTCAGAATCTCCAACTTTCATGAACACTTTAGTGTCATCCCTTTTCCCATCAAAGAACAAATAATTGATTCCATTTTCTCTTATCCCCTTATCAAACTCCTCTTCTAGGTTACTGACAAGTTTCTCCTGAGCTCTCCTTACTTTGATATGATCTATCACCAGGTGAACATCATCAGGTGTAATCAAACCACCGTCAATCCAGGCAGCTGTTGCTATCTCTGCAGTTTCTCTGAGACCAGTGTGGTGTCGCATGCTGGCCAGAGCTATGCTCGGGATATCTTTCCTATTTTGAATCTTATGCTTGGAAGGTTTGGGATCATTATTTTCTGGGTTAGGGACAAAGTCACCATTCTCCTGGTCAGCACTCGGATCAGCCATGGGGAAGTCATTAAACTCTGAATCAGCTTGACTCCAATCATCGGCCTTTTTTACCTCACCCTGGGCCTTCTCAAGTCTCTTTTCCTCGGCAACTCTTCTCCTCTTCTGTCTCTCTGTGGCAGCCTCCTGTCTCTTGGACTCCGGAATATCTTGGCTAGAAATCATGAGAGCCCCTATACTGCCAGTCTTCTCTCTCTGTGCTTTGACAAATGCCAGTTCGATCACAGGAATCTTCAGTTCACGCTTGCAAATACAGGAGATGTGGGCCTCGGATTTACAGTCACGATCGCATCCAAACTCAGGACAGAGAACAATTGGGCACTTGCAAGTAATTATGTCAAATAACTGGTCCAGTTGCTTGGCAAAGCTGTCCTTAACTGCAAGTTTTCCTCTCCCAAGAGAGATATCTCTTGCCTTTTCCCAACTGGCTAGCAGTCTCTCACTAATCTTCTTCTGACTTGTTATGACTGGAGGCTTGAACTGAGCGTTAGCCAGAGTGTACTGTGCCAAGACAGCTTTGGTCATATCACTGGCAATGTCTTTGTTTGTGTAAGTTCTTTGGTTCTTTTCACTGATTTGCCTGATTAAAACACCGTATCTCAAAGCATCTCTCAATGTAGGCAACTCCGACTTCAGGAGCTCTCACCCAGACCCAAGATAGTGACTGAGATGGCTGGATTTTTGGTTCCTCGTCCTGACACAAGCAGCCATCGCAAATATTATCAACTTATAAATGCATCAGAATCTGAAACAGAAGAAAATATTGTTAGTTGGGTTGTTAAAGAATGAAGTCAGAAAGCAATGTTCACTATTTAATTGTAATGCACTAATGCAGCTGTACGTTAGATTTTCGATAAATTTCACGCTAAAATTTACCTAGCAAAAGGTTGCAAAATATTGAAACTGAAATTATTTTCTGTTTATATACACTAAAATCTACCAAAAAAGTGATGGGCCATTAGTTTTAGCTGATCTTCCCTCCTATGACACACCCTAATGGATAGCAAGTGTCATGTGGGGATCTCAGAAAAAAACCAACCAACCCGATCCGACGCATCCAACCCGACCCGACCCGTTAAACCACACAGAGGTTGAAAAGGATGTGGAAATGTTGTAAAGTCCTCAATTGAGCTCACTAACATGGTCTACCCAAGCATTATCCACCACTACAAGGATCACAAGTGGCTGCGTGAACGCGCAATTCTGGCACCAAAGAATGAAACAGTGGCTGAAATCAACATGACTCTACTCAGACAGCTTCCAGGCAGTGAGACCTCATTCAAATCTGTTTATACAGTAATCGACCAGGACCAAGCAGTCCAGTACCCTGCAGAATTCCTTAATTCTTTAGAGCCCGCTGGAATGCCTCCTCACCTCCTCACTCTCAAGATTGGAACTCCTATAATGCTCTTATGATATATTGAACCAAGCGAAAGAGCCGTCCGGAGGGCGGCGATTCCGCTAGTATATATATATATAATATATATATATATATATATATATATATATATATGCTGATAACCACCAGGAAAGAAGAAAACACGAAGTTCCCAAGCGCTTTCGTGTAATTCACATCTTCAGGGGTGAGTACAGACTAGTCTGTACTCACCCCTGAAGATGTGAATTACACGAAAGCGCTTGGGAACTTCGTGTTTTCTTCTTTCCTGGTGGTTATCAGCATATACCTAGATCACGCGCACCTACAGTGATTTACTTGCATATATATATATATATATATATATATCACACACAAACTTTACTATTTGGAGAATTTTGTGAAAATATTGCAATTTTATGAGATTCCAATTACTGTACCTAAACCCTTGATCTCTACTGCATGAAGAAGTTAACAAGGGTGTATTACACATCAGCATGATTCTTACCATTTTTAGTGTGATGGTTGGACTTGTTTTGGGCTACAGAGTCCATCACAATCTGGCAGGTGCATATCAGGTGTCGCATACAACTTGCTTCTGTATTTGTTTTTGGTATCGATGAAGCGTGAGAAGTCACCTTCACACATATACGTTGTTGCAAAGGGCATTAGATGTTTCAAAGCTTCTCTTGTAATGTCAGAATATTCATGTAAATGTTTTATCCAAAAAGGAAGCAGTAAGTCCTTATGAAACATAGTTTTGAGTGTGAGGTCAGTTGATATGTCAGTTAGCTGCTCTTTTCCGTTTGTTGACAAATTTTGCTCCATTACAGTACTTGAATCCACGAATGGATTGCGCAGCCATGTGAGAGGGTCTGGCTTCTTGGGAAAATACTCTCTCAAAGTATTCTTTAATTGTTTTAGGTGCTAAATTATGCTGTCTCTTGAACCTTCATCCAGTGTCAAGCCATTCTAATTTACGAATTCGTGAAGATTTGAAGAAAAAAGAAAACTTAAATTTAGTTTTTCTTTGAACAATCATTTCAAAAATCGGTATTGAGAAAGGTTTTAATTTTGTCTATAAGATTCAATATGTTGGTATTTGAACCTTGCAGTGATAAGTTCAGCTCATTTAACTTTGAAAAACTATCTGCAAGATGGGCCAGTTTCCTTCGCCAGACTTGATTTTATCAGTGAATCTACTCTTGTTTTCCTCCAGAAAAATTTGAATCTCATGTCTCAATTCATACAAACGTGAAAGAATTTTGCCGCGGGATAACCGAAGCACTGCCGTGTGTAGTAACAGAGCAGTGTGAGTGGAGCCCATCTGGCACAGACTAGTAAACACTCTGGAATTAAGTGGTCGAGCTTTGATGAAATTTACCACCTTGACTACTTCATCAAGTATAACTTTTAGTTCACTTGACATTTTTTTAACAGCTAAGGCCTCTCTATGAATGCAACAGTGTCTACCTTCTATTGCAGGCACCACATTTCTGATGAGAACCAATACACCTTTTACTGGGTCTTTCATTGCTTTTGCATCGTCAGTGCAAACATTTGTGCAGAGATCCAAACTAAGATTATTTCTTTGCATGAAAGTGTCCAAGATGTTAAATATATCCTGACCTTTTGAAGTGGCTTCAATAACGTGGCACAACAACACATCCTTATGCACAGACTTTTCAAAAATGGTAATTCCTTTTAAGGCCAGGCCTACGGCAACACCAATCGCCATCGCTGTGTCGCGGCGACTTTGAGAGTCCACGCGTGTAGGTTTTATTTGGTATCCTAAACACTTGTCTGAAATATTGTTTTATAAAAAATATGACGTTAAACAAATTCATTCACTTTTCACATTCACCAGTTCGATAATTTCCGGTCTGCCACTCCAGCATATTTTAACTTGTCAGGATTCTAAAATTTTCAAGTCGGACGCCGACGGAAAACCTTGGTACCTCTTCCCGGAACCCTGGGGTTGAGCGGAACACAGGTTGGGAACCACTGGTTTAGAGGGAACACTATTAGTTCCCTTCATATATTGGTTTGTATATATAACGGATATATTTTTATTTATTAAAGTTGTTTGCTGTTGTGGTGGTGGTTGTTTATGTCCTTCTCTTGTTCTTAAAGAAAATGATCACCAAGATGTACAGCATGAAACGGACCATCCCCAGTAATGATATATTAATGTTAAATCCTCAAAGGAACTCCATGACCGATGAAACCCGCTTAAAAATATTTATACTCTTCGTAATCAATGTCTACTATAACCCAGTTGTTGATGATTTTATAGGATTATTTATCTTTATAATAATTAGACATTCACCCCGAGTCCTATTGATCCTGAGTCTTATTGACGGAGATCTTTATTGACCTCCCTGCTCTAATGCCAGGTAATGGAACCCCGCCCCCGGGCAAATATTTGGAAGGACTTTGAATGCAAATTTGAGAAACAAACAAATTTATTTACGCCTTGTTTGCAACACTAGAAACCTCAAGTCTTCTTGCAGTAAACACCCTGACCGAACCTGAATGGTTGAGTTAGATGAGCTATAGGGTGCTTGATATTCAGGTGAAATAGGGTGAGGTGAATCTTCTGGTGATCAGAACGGTTATCAGAACAAACTTCCAGGAAGTTATAACAATAAACAGGAACACTTATCCCCATCCGGTATATTGGGCTAATGAAATATATATGGATCCTCGTGTTTCGAAGCCAGATTTGGTAAAACGTTACTCTGACCACCTAAGTGATACGGGTGGTCCCCATTAGAGGTTCACGGCGCCATAAGCTCGTTGAACAGGCTTTGTGTGAAATATAACAAAGTCTAGGACTGCTTTTAGTATCCTGGTGGTCCAGCGGTTAGCGATCACCGGTCACAGTCATAGGCTTGTGTGCCGTGGGTTCGAATCCTGGTGGGTTGAGGTGGTTATCAGCATATACCTAGATCACGCGCACCTACAGTGATTTACTTGCATATATATTTTATGAAAATCCACAATGAAAACGTGGATAAGATAAATCTTGATAAAATCACACGGGAAAATGGAAACAACGGAGTACCTTAGCTTTCGTCTTTATTCAAGACATCTTCAGAGGCAACTGGATTACATGGACAGAGAGAGGCTTAAATATACAGGGTGACCTAAAAACATGAGGTCAGGTCAAAATGATGACATCCACTAATCCCCACACCAACACACACGTAGAGGAGCTTAAGAGAAGGGGGGTGACGTGACTAGTCAAGTCAGGTCAGAAAAAAGGGGACCCACAAAATAACTATCATACATCTAGATCAAAGGTTTTTAAAGCATTTTTAACCTTGGGCCACTGACAAATAAATTTATGTAGCATATTATCAGTTTTGAACTGACCATCACTAAGGTTTATTGATTTTAATTCCTTAATCAAACTAGCTTCAACAAGAAGTCTTTCTGTGACACAAGATGATTTGAAAACTTCTAAGCTTTTTTCCCAAGCAATGGGGTGATTATTATTCCTAACATGAACGAACAAGGCACTGCTTTCAGATGCAGTTCTAATATTATACTTATGTTGTTTGATTCTGAGCTGCAGTGTTTTTCCTGTCTGAACTACATAATTACAATTACATTTGCTACATGGAATACAATAAACACTACCATTTACATTCAAACTTGGGCTATTCCTTATTAACATATTAGTAATGGTTGAGTCATACTTGAAAACAACATTAATATTTAGAAGCTTGAGGGACCGAACTAACGGGACAAATTCATTACGATAGGGCAGAGTCAAAATATTCTTAAGTGTAGGAACTTGTCTGGTTTGAGAGGAATGAAGGGATTTTTTAGCCCTATTAAAACAACGATCAACAAACGCAGAAGGGTACCCAAGTTTATGTGCAATAGAACGAATGTGTTTCAATTCATCGTCAATAAATTCAGAGTCACAAATACGCAGACATCTTAAGAACATAACAGAAAAAACTGACATTTTGGTAGACTCAAGGTGATTCGATAAAAAGTGAATGAAACTGTCTACCTGTGTGGGCTTTCTATATACCTTGAATTTATAGTTTTGGCCATTTCTCATGATAAGCATATCAAGAAATGGAAGGGATTCATTTATTTCTCTTTCAATTTTGAACGTGATACTAGGGACAATATTATTAAGTTTGTCTAAAAATTCAAATGGGTCACTGTTTTTAGGCCAAAGACAAAGAACATCATCTACATATCTAGCCTCTCTCTGTCCATGTAATCCAGTTGCCTCTGAAGATGTCTTGAATAAAGACGAAAGCTAAGGTACTCCGTTGTTTCCATTCTCCCGTGTGACTTTATCAAGATTATATATATATATATATATATATATATATATATATATATATATATATATATATATATATATATATATATATATATATATATATACTTCATTTTTAGTCCATTTAACACGCAGACTTTGAACATATAGTCAACGACCTCACCAGCAAGGAATCGAACCCTCGACCTACTGGGTGGCCCTAGGGAACGCTTACCGGCTAGCCCACAAGGACACTAAAAGCAGTTCTAGACTCTGTTATATTTCACACAAAGCCTGTTCATCGAGCTGATGGCGCCGTGAACCTCATTGGGAAACTGCCCGTGCCTCGTATGTGGTGTCAGTAGCATTTTACCGAATCCAGCTGGTATGAAACGCGAGGTACATATATATACTTAATTTTTAGTCCATTTAACACGCGGACTTTGAACATATAGTCAACGACCTCACCAGCAAGGAATCGAACCCTCGACCTACTGGGTGGCCCTAGGGAACGCTTACCGGCTAGCCCACAAGGACACTAAAAGCAGTTCTAGACTCTGTTATATTTCACACAAAGCCTGTTCATCGAGCTGATGGCGCCGTGAACCTCATTGGGAAACTGCCCGTGCCTCGTATGTGGTGTCAGTAGCATTTTGCCGAATCCAGCTGGTATGAAACGCGAGGTACATATATATACTTCATTTTTAGTCCATTTAACACGCGGACTTTGAACATATAGTCAACGACCTCACCAGCAAGGAATCGAACCCTCGACCTACTGGGTGGCCCTAGGGAACGCTTACCGGCTAGCCCACAAGGACACTAAAAGCAGTCCTAGACTTTGTTATATTTCACACAAAGCCTGTTCATCGAGCTTATGGCGCCGTGAACCTAAGTGATACGGGTGGTCCCCATTAGAGGTTCACGGCGCCATAAGCTCGTTGAACAGGCTTTGTGTGAAATATAACAAAGTCTAGGACTGCTTTTAGTATCCTGGTGGTCCAGCGGTTAGCGTTCCCCGGTCACAGTCATAGGCTTGTGGGCCGTGGGTTCGAATCCTGGTGGGTTGAGGTGTTGATTGTATGTAGAAGTCCGCGTGCTTTATTGGACTAATGAAATATATATGGATCCTCGTGTTTCGAAGCCGGATTTGGTAAAACGTTACTCTGACCACCTAAGTGATACGGGTGGTCCCCATTAGAGGTTCACGGCGCCATAAGCTCGTTGAACAGGCTTTGTGTGAAATATAACAAAGTCTAGGACTGCTTTTAGTATCCTGGTGGTCCAGCGGTTAGCGTTCCCCGGTCACAGTCATAGGCTTGTGGGCCGTGGGTTCGAATCCTGGCGGGTTGAGGTGTTGATTGTATGTAGAAGTCCGCGTGCTTTATTGGACTAATGAAATATATATGGATCCTCGTGTTTCGAAGCCGGATTTGGTAAAACGTTACTCTGACCACCTAAGTGATACGGGTGGTCCCCATTAGAGGTTCACGGCGCCATAAGCTCGTTGAACAGGCTTTGTGTGAAATATAACAAAGTCTAGGACTGCTTTTAGTATCCTGGTGGTCCAGCGGTTAGCGTTCCCCAGTCACAGTCATAGGCTTGTGGGCCGTGGGTTCGAATCCTGGCGGGTTGAGGTGTTGATTATATATATATATATATATGTAACCGGTCGGAATTTACTGGACTTTAATTTCTCACTTGACTTGGGGTTTATTTAAAATTAATAGATGGTAATGGCAGTGGAAGCGCCCCTTTGAGAAAAATCCCAAACCAGCACAAGAACACTTAAATCTACTAAACAAAATAAATTGTCCGTGACCCGTGGAAGGATAGCATCTGTGACTGGGATGAATGAGACACACTGTAAAATTTAGACACTTATATTCCCTCCAACACTACAAACACAATCAAATAATGGTACACCAATATGCGCACCTCTCAACATGAACTTAAAACACTACTCTGGGGAATAAAAGTTATACATGATATAAAAATTATTAGAACCTCAGGCAACAATAAATTTGAAGTATTAAGAACTGTTCCGTGCACACATGAAACAGGCCTTAAAGGCTTTCACACTATAATATCAGTCACTTAGGTATTAAAAAAAGAAATTAACTACTCTACAATGAATAGGCCTTAAGGGCACTCAACAAAATTATATGTCACTGAGGAATGGTAATAAAAATGAGAAATTAAATACTCTACAATGAATAGGCCTTAAGGGCACTCAACAAAATTATAGCACCCCAACAGATGCACACTTCCTAACCTAACCTAACCACTACTCTGGGGAACAAGGTTATACCTGAGATCAGAATTATGAAGAACAATCAGAGGCATTAAAAGAATCAAATCACAGTATCACTCTGGTTCCACTTGATGGCACAAACATTCAAAACAATATTATCAAAATTATCTAGAAACTATTAAACTACACCCGTAATAAGGGAGGGAAAATGTTCCTCCAGGTATCTCCTAGAGACCTAGACTCACGGTCTCAGTGTGTGACCATTAGTCTACTCAGATAGCCTCAGTGTACTCCCAGTGCGTCCATAAAGCGGACGGGAGTGAGCCAATCAGACCTTGTACAGTTGAGAGAAGCTTTAGCGTCCCGTTAGCAAGAGGGTTTCGCTAGCAGCTCGGGACACGTGGTGATGTGCCCGGAGTGGTAAGAACTGATCACTCACTGCTGGTCCCGGGTCGTTTAGTTGTCGGGAGCACTCGTTCACTCAAGAGATCCTTTGCTACCCCGCTAAACAGTGACAGGCCTACTCTGCTCGGTCCAATGGCGACAATCGCCACCCTCAATCATCCACGGCAGTCTCAAACGGCAGTCAATCTCTCGCAGTCAACTCCGGGTCAACTCCAGTCAAGTGGGTTCTCACGGAAACCCTGAAATGAACTCACTGTTAGCTCTAGTTTACTTTATCACTGCCCTATCTAACCCTGTCTGAGATCGAATGAGACTTACTTGTTATACTGCAATATTTCAGCACAGGTGACTAGGCCACGTGACTATTTCTGGGACAGACGCGCAGGGACGTCTTGTTCGTGTGAGTGCTATCCGGGACTGAGAGAGAGCCCGCTTCGTGTCCTCTCAAGGCGTTAGCTTAGGCCTACGTGACCTATTTTCCGCCTAACTAATAACTCCTTGGGACACCCTTTAACATTATTCAGACTGCTAAACGATCTATAATAATTTCAAATTCAATAATAGTCCCTTAACTTCATGAATCGCATCATTATTAATTCGGCAAATTACATTAAATATCATATAGGCCTAGTTCCACAAACTCCCACTATGTGCGGGGAGCGCTCTCTTCCCTCAGACGACCTTGAACGCTCAGTATCGCTAATGGCGGGGCATTCGAAATTACTCTGAAATTTCTGAATATTACAATCGACCCCCCTAAAAAAAAGACAGCACTGTCCTCATGTGCTGAGAAAAACATACATACGACCCCCCTAAAAATTTGTTCTAAGAAACTGCATCTTGCCCCTTTTGCTAAACGCAGCATTCCCGTCTTCTCTTCTCTCCTTTTCTCTCCCGCTAACACTCGACCCCCCTAAAGAAAAAACAGCACTGCCCTCATGTGCTGAGAGACCAACTTAGAACCCACCTTCAACTCTGTACTATTCCACTCGCAGCCAGCAACTCCATTTCTTCCCTATTTCTTCCTAGCCCAACTCAAACCAACCAGAACATCACGCTCCCCTTTTGCCTGGCCCTTAACTAGAGAGCCAATGTCAAAATTAATACCAGCCCAAAACAAACATGCTCTCCTTTGGCCTGGCCCTTGAACTAAGAGGAACCAGTGTCCAAACAATACTCAGTCCAAAACAAACATGCTCTCCTTTGCCTGGCCCTTGAGCTAAGAGGAACCAGTGTCAAACCAATACTCAGTCCAAAACAAACATGCTCTCCTTTTGCCTGGTCCTTGAACTAAGAGGAACCAGTGTCAAAACAATACACAGTCCAAAACAAACATTCTCTCCTTTTGCCTGGCCCTTGAGCTAAGAGGAACCAGTGTCAAAAAAATACTCAGTCCACGTCTCCGAACCTCATGCCGGCAGACCAACCCTCTGACAATGTACCAGTCCATGTTAGTGAGGCCCTGGACATTACAACTGTACTCTCAATCCCGCTCATGACAGCAACCACTACTCAACGCACATCTCTGACCTAACCATCTCTCCAATCCCCCCTGCCCTACTCACAACTCCTCCAACTCACCCTCGACAACCTGCCCCTTCTCATTACCCTGCAACCTAAACTGTAATTTGTCGGCTTCGTCTTTCAGTTGCAGGCTCGATCGACCTCTCTGAACTACTTCTCCATCTCGCTCATCTGGAGTGGGGGCTCCTCGTCTTCCTCCTCAGATTCATCCATCGCTGGGTCTCCCGGATGCCTTAGGGTTGGAGCAGCCTTCAAGTTGCTCCGGTTTTCCACTCTCGCTTCCAGGTCTTCTTCCCCACTGGGCGCAATGCGATATAAACCAGGCCTTGGATTTAGGACCTCAACAATGTGCCATCTCGTATCAAACCAATGGTTTTGCAGCTTACACCGGCCTATTTTTACATTGTTCCTCAGCAAAACCTCCTGGCCCACTTCCCAGCTACTCTCGTGGGCTTTCTCTTCTCTTTTTCTTCTATTTATTTCCTTACGTCTCCGAACATTGATCTCCACTGCTTCCTGCAATCGTCGTTGCCGGTCTCTAATCACCATCACCCACTCATCTACCGGCTCTGGGTCTAGTTCCGGCCTAAGGTCAAACGGCAGGTTTGGTTCTCTCCCGTAAAACAACAGGAATGGGGAAAACCCTGTCGTGGCATGCGGAGTCGCGTTGTATTGTGACACCACTGCCTGCAGATGCTCTGGCCACCTATTCTTTTCCTCTGCCTCGAGGGTGGCCAGCAGACCGTGCAGGGTTCGATTGAACCGTTCCACCATGCCATTTCCCTGTGGGTGATATGCTGACGTCCTTATTTTCTTCACCCCAAAGGTGGCACAAGTTTGTCGGACCAATGCACTGCCAAAATTCCTTCCCTGATCGGTCAACAGTCGCTCAGGTGCACCCACTGCCAGGAAGATTCGATTCACCAGGATCTTTGCAATCGTCGAGGCTTTCTGGTCTTTGGTGGGAAAGGCCCAAGTGTAACGACTGTATATGTCAACCATTATCAGGACATTCTCCAATCCTTGCCGCTTGTCCAGCAAGGTGAAATCTGCGGCCAGTGTCTCTAATGGTTTGGCAGCTTCAATCGTCCCTACATGCAGTTGGGGCTTCGGCACTTCATCTTTTGCTACTCCACACCTCTCGCAGCTGGCTATGTAGTCTCGCACTGTTTCTCCCATGCCTGACCAGAACCCTCGCTCCTGCACCAGCGACAGGGTGCGATCTCGCCCCTGATGGCCAAACTCGTCGTGGCAGGCTCTAGTCAAAGCCTCCTGCAAGTTTGGAGTTAACACTGGCACCTCCCTCCATAGATTCTTCCCTTCGGGTCTTCTATGCCAGACAACATCTTCTCTTACTATCAGGGATTTCCTAGCTCGGTACATCTTGCGGAAATCATCATTTTGGAGCTCTACCTGTACCTCATCCTCCGGCAGCTCTCCCACCAACCATCTTCGCAGTTTTGTCATATAGTCCATGCCTTCTTGCTCCTTACGCAGCCCATCCATCGTCCACAGTTCCTTCCTTCCTGCCCCGTTCTCCTCTAGTACATGCATCGCTGTATACTCTTCTTCACTATCTTCCTCCTGTTCCGCCGGGATTCTAGATAGAGTATCCGCCACAATGTTGTTCTTCCCCGGCTTGTACTCTATAGTAAAGTTAAACTGCTCGAGATCCGCATTCCACCTACTTTCCACGGCACCTAGTTTAGCCTTCTCCCGGTGACTGAGTGGGTTGTTATCTGTATAGACTGTGAAATGTTTCCCTGCCAAATAATCCCTGAATTTATCCACTACTGCCCATTTGAGTGCTAACATCTCTAACTTACGAGAACTATAGTTGTTCATGTTACGTTCTGATTTCCTCAGGCCCCGACTCGCATAGCACACCGGATGCAGCCTGCCATCCTTCCGCTGGGACAGCACCGCACCTAGCCCACGAAAACTTGCATCTGTTTCTAATATAAACTCCTGAGTGAAATCTGGGCAAGCCAACACTGGTGTCTGCGTCACCTTGTCTTTCAGCTCCTCAAAAGCCTGTTGCTGTTCCTCTCTCCATTCACTATCTACCCGATCCTTAGATTTCCCATGCATCAACGCATGCAGTGGAGCAGCTATTTGGGCAAACCCTTTAACAAATTTCCTATAAAATGATGTGAACCCTACAAAAGACCGCACATCTTTCACCGTCTGAGGGACTGGCCAATCTCTTACTACCCTAATCTTCTCAGGATCAGCTGTGATGCCTTCAGCTGACACCTGATATCCTAAATAACTTACTTTTGAAGCCATTATTTCACACTTTTTAGGTTTAAATCTTAAGTTATTCTCCCTCATCCTGCAAAATAATTCCCTCAATCTGACTATATGTTGATCTATTGTACTTGAAAACACCATCACATCATCAAGGTATACAAGCAACGAGGAGAAGATCTTATCCCCTAAAATCCGCTCCATGTATCTCTGAAAGGTTCCCGGACTATTTGACAATCCCATAGGCAGTCGCCTGTACTCAAAGTGTCCGAAGCTTGTGCTGAAGGCAGTCTTTGGACGGTCTGAAGGTTTTACTTCTATCTGGTGATATCCCGCCGCCAGATCAAACGTTGAGAAAAACTGGGCCCCCGTCAGAGATTCTAGAGTTTCATTTATCCTAGGCAGAGGAAACGCATCGCGTACCGTGACCTTATTTAAGTCACGATAGTCAATGCACAACCTCAGCGTCCCGTCCTTTTTCCTCACTACTACAATGGCGGCAGAGTACGGACTCTCACTATGCTGAATTACTCCCTGATCTAACAGCTGGCTAATGTGCTGCTTCACCTCTGGTACCTGGTTTGGAGGGATCCTCCGATATGGCACCCTAACTGGCCTGTCTGTGGTCACTGGGATCTCATGCTGAACCCCAATAGCCTTTCCTATGGGCTGGCCCTCTTCTTCAAAAATATCACTAAACTCTTCTATTAAACACCTAACTGCACTCTCTTGTCCCTCATTCATTTCCTCCGTGTGCACTTTGACCTCCGTACGGGCATCCGGTTGCACTGTCCTCACATTCACCTCTTCACTGATGTCTTCCTCGACTTCCGTCCCCGAAGCCACTTTCCCAATCCGCCAATTGCCCCTCAAGCTCCTACGACTATCAGACAGATTTGCCACCAACACCTGGGTCATGCCTCTCACCACTCTTACAGCTGTCGGCAACACTATCACACCCTCAGGCATCCAACCTTCATCCTCTATTGTTAGAGGTTCAATCACTACTTCTTTGTTAGCTACCTGGCTTAATGAGGGAACACATACTGACAGCAACCGAGTACTCCGGGGAGGAATGGTTGGTCTTTCCTTCCTCTCTGTCATACAATACCCCAGGCTGATGGCCTCTATTGCACATAACTGCCTAACCTCATGCAAGCAATTTTCCCACTGAGCGGTGCTCCTGGCTTCCCTGCACAAGTGATACATGTGCGGCCAGATCTCCGCAACCTCCCCCAGCACATTCATCCCCAACAACCCGACATGAGATTGCCCCTTACCCTGGGTCTCAATCCCTGGACAAACCAACATCCCCACATCAGTGACTTCCACCCCACATACGACCATAGTGACCCGAATACACCCCACACACGGCACTGGAAACCCTGACGCCCCTTTTACCCTTATTCGAGTGGGCTGCAACACCACGCCTGCAGGCTCCAGCTCCCGACGGTAGAAAAGTTCATCAATTAGCGACACTTCTGCCCCAGTATCTGCTAAACCCCACATTTCACGACCCGCTACCAGCACCGAGACCTTAGGACACTCTGCTTTCAGCCTTAAGGTACCTTCTGTTGTGATTAAATTTGTCATGCGAACCACGCTCTGCTACCATTTGTAACCGGTCGGAATTTACTGGACTTTAATTTCTCACTTGACTTGGGGTTTATTTAAAATTAATAGATGGTAATGGCAGTGGAAGCGCCCCTTTGAGAAAAATCCCGAACCAGCACAAGGACACTTAAATCTACTAAACAAAATAAATTGTCCGTGACCCGTGGAAGGATAGCATCTGTGACTGGGATGAATGAGACACACTGTAAAATTTAGACACTTATATTCCCTCCAACACTACAAACACAATCAAATAATGGTACACCAATATGCGCACCTCTCAACATGAACTTAAAACACTACTCTGGGGAATAAAAGTTATACATGATATAAAAATTATTAGAACCTCAGGCAACAATAAATTTGAAGTATTAAGAACTGTTCCGTGCACACATGAAACAGGCCTTAAAGGCTTTCACACTATAATATCAGTCACTTAGGTATTAAAAAAAGAAATTAACTACTCTACAATGAATAGGCCTTAAGGGCACTCAACAAAATTATATGTCACTGAGGAATGGTAATAAAAATGAGAAATTAAATACTCTACAATGAATAGGCCTTAAGGGCACTCAACAAAATTATATCAGTCACTGAGGAAATGGTAATAACACATGAAATTAAATACTCTACAATGAATAGGCCTTAAGGGCACTCAACAAAATTATAGTACCCCAACAGATGCACACTTCCTAACCTAACCTAACCACTACTCTGGGGAACAAGGTTATACCTGAGATCAGAATTATGAAGAACAATCAGAGGCATTAAAAGAATCAAATCACAGTATCACTCTGGTTCCACTTGATGGCACAAACATTCAAAACAATATTATCAAAATTATCTAGAAACTATTAAACTACACCCGTAATAAGGGAGGGAAAATGTTCCTCCAGGTATCTCCTAGAGACCTAGACTCACGGTCTCAGTGTGTGACCATTAGTCTACTCAGATAGCCTCAGTGTACTCCCAGTGCGTCCATAAAGCGGACGGGAGTGAGCCAATCAGACCTTGTACAGTTGAGAGAAGCTTTAGCGTCCCGTTAGCAAGAGGGTTTCGCTAGCAGCTCGGGACACGTGGTGATGTGCCCGGAGTGGTAAGAACTGATCACTCACTGCTGGTCCCGGGTCGTTTAGTTGTCGGGAGCACTCGTTCACTCAAGAGATCCTTTGCTACCCCGCTAAACAGTGACAGGCCTACTCTGCTCGGTCCAATGGCGACAATCGCCACCCTCAATCATCCACGGCAGTCTCAAACGGCAGTCAATCTCTCGCAGTCAACTCCGGGTCAACTCCAGTCAAGTGGGTTCTCACGGAAACCCTGAAATGAACTCACTGTTAGCTCTAGTTTACTTTATCACTGCCCTATCTAACCCTGTCTGAGATCGAATGAGACTTACTTGTTATACTGCAATATTTCAGCACAGGTGACTAGGCCACGTGACTATTTCTGGGACAGACGCGCAGGGACGTCTTGTTCGTGTGAGTGCTATCCGGGACTGAGAGAGAGCCCGCTTCGTGTCCTCTCAAGGCGTTAGCTTAGGCCTACGTGACCTATTTTCCGCCTAACTAATAACTCCTTGGGACACCCTTTAACATTATTCAGACTGCTAAACGATCTATAATAATTTCAAATTCAATAATAGTCCCTTAACTTCATGAATCGCATCATTATTAATTCGGCAAATTACATTAAATATCATATAGGCCTAGTTCCACAAACTCCCACTATGTGCGGGGAGCGCTCTCTTCCCTCAGACGACCTTGAACGCTCAGTATCGCTAATGGCGGGGCATTCGAAATTACTCTGAAATTTCTGAATATTACATATATATATATATATATATATATGCTGATAACCACCAGGAAAGAAGAAAACACGAAGTTCCCAAGCGCTTTCGTGTAATTCACATCTTCAGGGGTGAGTACAGACTAGATAGAGTAATGCAGAACAAGATGAATATATACAGAGGAGGGTGAGACCAGGTCCACAATGGTCAGGTAATGACCCTACTAATCTTTAAATGGCACACAACGGTTGGTGGTTGGGTCAGATGGGACAGTGACCCGCCCTCTCACCTGATCACAAATCTTCTTAATTACAAAGTTGTCCAGCTTGTACAAGCCGTTACTCAAATTCATGTTGAATGCTTCGGTATGTTTAATAAGACTAGATTCTATGATGTTCCTACTATCAATTGAATTACATGGTAATATTGAGGAGGCATTATCCCAGTCAATGCAATGCTTGTTATCCCTCAAATGAACAAACAGAGCATTGGATTCCTGACACAAATACAGTGTCAGGACAGGCCAGGAATCCAATGCTCTGTTTGTTCATTTGAGGGATAACAAGCATTGCATTGACTGGGATAATGCCTCCTCAATATTACCATGTAATTCAATTGATAGTAGGAACATCATAGAATCTAGTCTTATTAAACATACCGAAGCATTCAACATGAATTTGAGTAACGGCTTGTACAAGCTGGACAACTTTGTAATTAAGAAGATTTGTGATCAGGTGAGAGGGCGGGTCACTGTCCCATCTGACCCAACCACCAACCGTTGTGTGCCATTTAAAGATTAGTAGGGTCATTACCTGACCATTGTGGACCTGGTCTCACCCTCCTCTGTATATATTCATCTTGTTCTGCATTACTCTATCTAGTCTGTACTCACCCCTGAAGATGTGAATTACACGAAAGCGCTTGGGAACTTCGTGTTTTCTTCTTTCCTGGTGGTTATCAGCATATACCTAGATCACGCGCACCTACAGTGATTTACTTGCATATATATATATATATATATATATATATATATATATATATATATATATATATATATATATATATATATATATATATATATATGCGAAAAGGGTGAACAACATTAAATGTAATAACACAACGTCAACAGGTAAGTTATGGGAAAACTTTGGCAATTTTCTGAACAACTTGAGACCAAGTTGGTAAACAAAGCTTAGTTGGGCAACAAAAGTTGTTCTAAATATTGACATCAAAGTCCTCAATAAGACTCAGTAAGAGACTAAGTAAATATGTCTACTAGTTTATTCCTGATGAGACATGCCAACACAGTGCGAGTGACTAATGTTCTTCACGTAACTATTTATGGCTGCCGACTGTGTTTATTGTGTGTGGTTGACCTGATGGTGTCCTGAGGTTGTTAGTGTGTTCTCACACCACTCACAGCCGACTTAGCTATAGTTAATGGGTACAGCTGGGCTGGCGCCACACCTGTGTTTACCACGTACCGTTACCAATGCTCTCTCCCTGAGGAGTGAACCATGAAATCTGAAGTGTGAATTCGAAAGCGTTTGTTAGTGAACGTGAGGGAGAAGGGAGGGGTGTGTTGGGGTAGGTGTCTTTCTGTTGGGGGGATGGAGACGGGGTACTGGAGGTGAGGAACACCTTACCTACAACATGAGTTCATCCTTCTCTCTCATCCTATTTTAACTTTAGTATTTTCATCTGGCTAGCGCGAGACGATCAAACTCAGTTGAGGAAACCCCGTCGGTACTGTCAAAGAATTATTCTGCATTATAATCTCTCCCAACTGATATACTGTACACTTTCCCTATTCATCCACAGTACCTCGTCTCCCCTCCCACCGCTACAGTAAGACACCTACCCCAACACACCCCTCCCCTGTCCCCCCGTTCACTAACAAATGCTTCGAATTCACACTTCAGATTTCATGGTTCACACTTCAGGGAGAGAGAGCATTGGTAACGCTACGTGGTAAACGCAGGAGTGGAACCAACTTGTTAACACAGATTGTATACGTTAATATTATGTAAATAATAATGTTCGTTTGTTCATTTTTGTGGCCAACAATATAATTTACCCAACATGCATGAATTTTTTATTTTTTATAGTTAATTATATGTTAAACAATATTCCTTACGAGATTAAATTTTCTCTGTTGGTTAAGTGACGTGTTTAGTATTAAGTATACAATGTGGGACCCGTACAGGAGCTCTTACCAACCCAGGGCAGGAAGTGAGCGTCGACCAGGTGGAGAATAACGAAGAGAATACGAGGCGTGTATTAGCTACAGAGTCAGTCTAGGGGATTACCTCACCTCCTTCATTAGCATCACATACCACTACACGCAACACTTGCATTAATAAACGTATTCAGGAAGACAATGCAGCAGTATTTATAAGATACCTTCATTACGGCCTCAATCATTACGCTAAGACCGTAAGTGCTGATGATGGAGAGGGGAGGACTAGTGAAGAGAGGGATATTGTCTTAGGATTTGAGAGGGTTGGACGCTGCTGTCACTGCTACCACCTGTGTCTACAATATATTATCGGGAATTATAATACTGATTAGAGATAGTTATAAATGTAGTTATATTATTAATGAGAGATAATAAGTGTCGCTATATTATTAATGAGAGATAATAATTGTAGCTATATTATAATGAGAGATAATAATTGAGTAATTAATGAGAGATAATAATTGTAGCTATATTATTAATGAGAGATAATAATTGTAGCTATATTATTAATGAGAGATAATAATTGTAGCTATATTATTAATGAGAGATAATAATTGTAGCTATATTATTAATGAGAGATCATAATTGTAATTAATAAAATAATATTAGTCATATTTTAGTTGTTTAATTCTCGAAGAAATCTTAATTTTGTGAGTTAAAAGTCGTACTGAATAACATATCTCTTAATAAGAACTTGTTTTTAAGTATGAGGAACCCACAACATACTAGAGGCCTTCGGGACGTCAGCTAACTCACTCACCCTGAAGTTAGAAATATTTCTGGTCATCAGTATAAATGACTCGTACTGGTAAAACTAAATCCACTTAAAGGTTTATTGTTCCCGTATAATGAAATCGGGTCGCATTCAGTTGTTGTTGTTGATGTTTTTGTTGATGTTGTGGTTTATGTTGTTGTCGTTGTGGTTTTAGTATCCCTTGTGCTTTATGAAATTTAAGTGGAATTTTTTTAATTAACCCTGAGACGTGTGGAGGGAAGGCGTTAATTGCTGGTTAACCCTTGAGTACGATGACATTGTGGTCAGGGGTTGATTCATCGTAATCAAGGGGTTAATTCATCTTACTCAAGGGGTTAAGTCATCTTAGTCAAAGGCTTAGGTCAGAGATTCCCAGTTAGTTTCAGGCAGTACCCTAAAACACGCCTGAGAGCAATACTCATTTTTTTTGTCGAGGCCACTGTCTTAATTACCACACTTTGCATGATTGCAAATAAAAACTCCATATTTAATTTATGCCACTCCTTTATTGCCAATTGTGTATTATATAGTAATTACAATATTAAAATGAAATACAACAGTCATTAAATTAACAAGAAATGAGTTTTACTAATGAGCAAAATGGTTCTTTTGATTGGTGGCCATTTCTTGAATACGTGGTGATAACTTTGTCAGGGAAGATGTGGTATTGCTTGTAGGATTCAGTCTGCTTTTATCTTTGATGCAGCTGTTCAGGAGCACCGAAGCAGAGGACAGTGGATCTATCAGTCCTATCTGATGAACTGTCGTTACCTTCGAAATATGCCAAGTTAACCCCGTGGGAGAAATGTACCCCTAATTATGAACCCCCGTGTTAAGAGGTTAGGTTAGGTGAAACATCGTCGTCATAACCCATCCTTAATCCTTTATTCTGCACCTTTTTCTGTTATTGAAGTGTTATCACTCCCTACAGAAGCAACAGTTATACCTATTATTTATTCGCTTACCATTTATCATTATCCCTTTAATACAACTTAAAGTATCTATCACAATGTTTTGGTTGAACATAAATAATGGCTATGGGCTGTTACATTAAATCATCTTCTATCATCCTCAAACAAAAGAAACTTTCCTTGGTTCCTTTTATATCTAAATCCATTTTGATTTTCAAATAACTCATTGTCTTATTTTTATTCTATTTAAATTTATTTTCCCATAACCTCATTTACCCAATGGCCACCCACTAGAGGTGACCATGCCGAGGGAAGGAGGCCAGTGGCCTGTGTAGGATCCCTCCATTGTTCTTGATAATTTTATCAAGTGGTGTTCTTGATTCCACACCTTGGGCTGGTAGGCCGGACCATAGGTCTACCAGCCTCTGTGTGAAGAAGTTTTATTTCCTTATATTCATTCTGCATGATAACTTGGTGAGCTTGTAGTCATGTCCTGTCGTGTTGGTGGTGCGTGACATCACAAAAATGAGTCCCGGGTTCACGTTTTCCATCACTTTCAGGATTTAGAATGTTTCAGTGAGATCTGCCCTATTGTGCCTTGTCTGAAGGGCTCTTAGTTCTAAGGCCCTCAGTCTACTTGGATAATCTAGATGACATTGTTGAGGAATCATCGTAGTGGTTCTGTGGTGAACCTTTTCTAGGGATGTTAGATCTCTCTGGGAGTAGAGTTTCATGCCTGTATACAGTAACCAAGACTGGGACGTACAGTACAAGTATCTGCAAGATGAGGTCCGATGAATTTCAGATTGAACACCTTGACTACTGTTGGCGGTAGGGTTGTCAAAATCCGTCGTCCGTTGTTTCATATTGTCTAGCAAAAAAAAAAAAAAAAGATACTTTTTGTAGTGAGTGTACAGTTTCTGGAGACTCCCGGAAAGGCCCTAAAGAACCTCTCAATATTAGCTAGACTAAGGATGCTACATAAACATTCCACTTCAGTATCTGAATGCAAGCATTTCTTACATGGTTATAGTTTTAATGCAGGTTACAAAATATATCGTCATTGGTTCCAACCAGCTAAACGGTGGCAGTGTGGCGAGGTGTGCCATAAGGAGAGGGAGGGGTTCCCTTCGCCGAGAGGTGCACCCACATGTTTAGTAGTGTTTCCTCAATGTGAGAATGTTGGTATTACAAATGTGGCTATAAATAATATTGGGAAAACAATAAAACATTATTGTGTCCACTCGTCTTTATTATGTGGACAACATTCATACTCTGCTTGCTAGCTGTTTTGTCAGGCAAAATGTGCCATTGTATAAGGAGAAATGTTATTCATACTGTACAGTATGCGTTTGCTGTATGCTAGGACACTATACTGTACTCTGCCGCATACAATTACTGTACTCTGCCACACACAACTCCTGTACTCTGCCGCACAGAACTCCTGTACTCTGCCACACACACAACTCCTGTACTCTGCCGCACAGAACTCCTGTACTCTGCCACACACACAACTCCTGTACTCTGCCACACACACAACTCCTGTACTCTGCCGCACACAACTCCTGTACTCTGCCGCACACAACTCCTGTACTCTGCCACACACAACTCCTGTACTCTGCCACTCACAACTCCTGTACTCTGCCACTCACAACTCCTGTACTCTGCCACACACAACTCCTGTACTCTGCCACACACAACTCCTGTACTCTGCCACACACAACTCCTGTACTCTGCCACACACAACTCCTGTACTCTCCCGAACACAACTCTTGTACTCTGCCACACGCAACTCATGTACTCTGCCGCACACAACTCCTGTGCTCTGCCACACTCAACTCCTGTACTCTGGCACACACAAATTTTGTACTCTGCCACATACAACTCTTGTACTCTGCCACACACAACTTCTGTACTCTGTCACACTTTTGTATTCTGCCGCACTCCTGTACTCTGCCACACTCTTATACTGAACAGTACTCCTGTACTCAGCCACACTCCTTTACTCTGTAACACTTTTGTACTCTGCCACACTCCTGTACTCTACTGTATTCCTGTACCCTGCCACACTCCTGTACTCTGTCACACTTTTGTATTCTGCCACACTCCTATACTCTACTGTACGCCTGTACTCTGCCACACTCCTGTACTCTGTCACACTTTTGTACTCTGCCACACTCCTGTACTCTCCCGCGCTGTTAGTCACGGGCTGGTTAGAGACACCAACAGGTATGCAGCATTATGTAAGTTGAATGTAAGAGTATAAGACCATAAGAATGGAGGAAACTGCAGCGGGCATATTGGCCCATGAATCTATCTAGCCTCCTTTTAAAACTTTCCAGCGTTCCAGCACTTGCTACAAAATTGCTAAGCTTGTTCCACTCGTCCACCACCCTGTTTGTGAACCAGTTCCTTCCTATCTCCCTCCTAAACCTAAACTTATCCAACTTAAATCCTTTGCTACGAGTCCTATCCTGCTCGGATGTTATAAGAACTTTATCTATATCCCCTTTATTGATTCCTTTCACCCACTTAAAAACTTCTATCATATCTCCCCGCACTCTTCGTCTTTCTAGGGAATGCAAGTTAAGTTTCTTTACCCTATATTGATATGGAAGGTTTCTAAGTACCAGAATAATTTTCAGCATTTTTCGCTGCACCGACTCTAGTGAATTGATATCCATTCTATAATAAGGGCACCAGAACTGAACAGCATAATCGAGGTGCGGCCTGACTAGTGCAAGATATAATTGCATTATGACCTTGCCCACTCTTATTACTTACACTTCTAGATATAAAACCTATTACTCCGTTTGCCTTATTTCGAACATTAACGAACTGTTTTCTCGGCCAAAGGTCCGGGCTTACAAGTACCCCAAAGTCTTTTTCACAAGCCGACTTCTCTAGGTTGATGTTAAGTCTGGATACATTGACAGTATTTGTTCTTCCAATATTTCTGTAAGTATGCTGCACTTACTGGTGTTATATTTCATTTGCCATTTTTCTAACCACTCCTGCAGTTTATTTAAATCCTCCTGTAGTGCATTTGCATCCTGCCTTGAATTAATCTGCCGCCCTATTTTCGTGTCATCCGCAAACTTGCTTATGTCACTGCTGATCCCAGTATCTAGATCGCTTATGTAGATTATGAACAAGAGTGGGCCCAGTATTGACCCCTGGGGAACCCCACTGGTTACACAGCCCCACTCACATTGGAATTCATCAAACACTGACCCTCTGTGTTCTATCAGTGAGCCATGATTTTATCCAGTTTAAAACATTCCCCTCGTTACCATGAGCCTTATCTTTTCTCAGAAGCCTCTGATGTGGCACTCTGCCAAATGCTTTGCTAAAGTCTAAGTAAATAACCGCAGATTTGTTAGACAAGATTTTCCCTTTGTAAATCCATGTTGAGAGTCGTAGATTAATTTGTTTTTCTCCAAATGAGATCTGATGCTATTTACTATAATTCATGAAATTTCCCCACTACTGACGTCGGTAATTTGACGCTGATGCTCTGTCTTCCTTTTTTAATATGGGTACTACATTTGCCTGTTTCCACAAGTCTGGCACAACTCCCGTGTGTAATGATTTTGTAAATAAATTTACGAGGGGTCCGCTAATCTGTTCCTTACACTCTTTCAAAACTCAAGGGAAGATTTTATCCGGCCCTGGGGATTTTGTCTTCTTTAATTTATTTATCTTCTTAAGAACATCCAGTTTTTCTGATAGTGATATTCTTTAATTTCTCTTCTTCATTTCCCCTAAATATCAGTTCCACCTCTGGTGTTTCCTCATGAATTTCTTCTGTGAAAACTGGTTGGAAGTAGCTGTTTAATGCTTTGCCTATTTACTCACTATCATCGATCACTTCCCCTCTCTCTCACTCTAAAGGCCCCACTTTGTCCTTGACCTTTGTCCTATATACCTGGAAAAATCCCTTGGAATTCACCTTGGATTCTCTTGCTATCCTGATTTCATAGTCCCTCTTTGCCTTCCTTACATTTTTCTTAACATTTCTAGATAGTTCATTATACCTGTTTCTGAGCTGCACCTCCTCTCTCATTAATTTCTTATAAATTCCTTTCTTTATTCCTATGTCATGTTTAAGTTTTTTGGTCATCCACCTTGGCTCATTCTTATTTGACCTAATTTTTCTGTATGGCATACAGATATTTTGTTCCTGTGCTTTACCCTGACCTCTCTCTACTGGTGACCCCCCGCCCCCCTCTGGAGTGAAAATTTCACGCTCCAGGAATGCAGACAACGTCTTTATCCTCGCCCGAGACAAGTGTAACCCATCACGATTGTGATGTAGTCGTTGTCATAGAATCGTCGCCAGTTATTAATGAATGCCCAACCATTGCTTGCACAATGTTTTTCCAGTCGGCAATCTATAGCAATTACCCTGGACAGCCATTCACCACCAACCCCTCTTCTAGACAAACCACCACATACTATCGGGATCCCTCCCCTATCTCTAACCTTCCCTAGCGCCTCCCTATACCTCTTGAAAAGTTTCTCACTCCTAACCTTTTCTATGTCGTTACCTCCTACACTAAGACATACTACTGGCTTGGTGCCCTCCCCTGACAAAACCCTATCTATCCTCTCAGCTACATGCCCTGTCCCAGCCCCAGGAAAACACACCCTAGTCTTACATTTCCTATCTCTTTCACAAAAAGTCCTGTCTGAGAACCTCACCTGGCTGTCCCCAACTCTCACGACCTTACCACTGGGCAGGGTTTGACCAACTCACAGCTTCACACAGGTCACCAGCCAACACAGCATTTGCTCATCCATTTTAAGTATTACCTTGAGTCAATATAGTTCACGTCATTAAGCACTCGCTCGCTCATGAAACAAAGAAGTATGTCTGTGTGTTTTTTTTTTTGTGTGTGTGTGTGTGTGTATGTGTCCGCACGAGAATCTGGGAAACTACTTTACTGATCTTTAGTGATGATGGATCGTGTTATATGTAGTGATGATGGATGGTGTTATATGTAGTGATGATAGGTGGTGTTATATGTAGTGATGATGGATGGTGTTATATGTAGTGATGATAGGTGGTGTTATATGTAGTGATGATAGGTGGTGTTATATGTAGTGATGATGGATGGTGTTATATGTAGTGATAATGGATGGTGTTATATGTAGTGATGAGGGATGATGTTATATGTAGTGATGATGGATGGTGTTATATGTAGTGATGATGGGTGGTGTTATATGTAGTGATGATGGATGGTGTTATATGTAGTGATGATGGATGGTCTTATATATGTAGTGAAGATGGATGATGTTATATATAGTGATGATGGATGGTGTTATATGTAGTGATGATGGATGATGTTATATGTAGTGATGATGGATGGTGTTATATGTAGTGATGATAGGTGGTGTTATATGTAGTGATGATGGATGATGTTATATGTAGTGATGATGGATGGTGTTTCCTTGCTTCTCTCATGGACAGTTCTATGTTGGATGCTCCAGAGTGGGAACTAGCAAAAATCTGTACATGCTGCAAATGGCAAAACCAAAAATGTGGTCTACCTTAATGCACTACAGTGAGACAATGTGGAGCCTCCCGGAAGGTGGCGTCCTTCTGTGGCCTAGCGAAAGGGCGGCGATTCCTCTAGTATATATATATATATATATATATATATATATATATATATATATATATATATATATATATATATATATATATATATATATATATAGAGAGAGAGAGAGAGAGAGAGAGAGAGAGAGAGAGTCTGTGTCTTAGTTACAGGTAATCCTTTAATCTTGACAATAAACAAAGATCTTATGATTGCTGAATGTTTTCATCGTGTGTCTTGCAATAAAAGCAAAGGTAAGAGGGGGGTGGGGAGGGGGAATCGAACTGGTGTTCTTGTGGTCAAGTACCTGTGCGCTTAACGCTTCTTTACATAAACTTTATAGGTTATTCATATCCACACACGGTATTAATTTTCCTTTTCAACCAAAATTTATTCCTTTAAATCCCAAAATTTTTGTTGGCTTAATTCTTACTGCAAGATATTGGAAGAAAAAAAATACACCTTAATCTAAATGAAATTAATTACCAGTGTACATTTTCAACTTTTCATAAAACAATAATAAAACAAATAATTATGTATCATTTAACTTACGGCTGTTCCCTCCTTCCTTCCCAGACACAGGAGGTCACGAGTTGCTACTTCTTCCCTCTCCAGCGCCAGACTGCAGGCCACACCAACTTAGCGCTGTTACTATGACAACTGATCAAAACAACATCAAAATATAACGAACTAAGATGCTAACGATAATAAACATTTACATAGATATTTACTGATATAAATGTAATCACTTCAAAACGGTATTACAGTACAAATTGGAAGACATTACTTTTAATAAGTGAACGTTATCAAGTGGTCATTATTAAGTGATAAATATTAAGTTGCCGTTAGAAAGTGGTCATTATTAAGTGGCCGTTATTAAGTGTCATTATTAAATGGCCGTTATTAAGTGATCAATAATAAGTGGCCGTTATTATTTGGTCATTATTAATTGGTCATTATTTAGTGGCCATTATTAAGTGGTCATTATTAAGTGGTCATTATTAAGTGGCCGTTATTAAGTGATCAATATTAAGTGGTCTGTATTAAGTGGCCATTATTAAGTAGCCATTATTAAGTGGCCGTTATTAAGTGGTATCATTATTTGATCGTTATTAAGTGATCAATATTAAGTGGCCTTAATTAAGAGGTCATTATTAAGTGGTCATTATTAAGTAGCCATTATTAAGTGGCCATTAATAAGTGGTCAGTATTAAGTGGTCATTATCAAATGGTTGTTATTAAGTAGCCATTATGAAATGGCCATTATTTAGTGGCCAATATTAAGTGGTCGCTTATAAGTGGTCGTTATTAAGTCGCCGCTATTAAGTGGCCCTTATTAAGAGGCCATTAGTAAGTGGTCAATATTAAGTGGTCATTATTAAGTGGTCATTATTAAGTGGTCCGTTAATAAGTTGCCGTTGTTAAGTGGTCGTTAATTAGTGGTCATTATTAAGCGGTCATTAAGTTGCCGTTATTAAGTGGCCGTTATTAAGTGGCCATTTTTAAGTGGTGATTAGTAAGTGGTCACTATTTAGTGGTCATTAGTAAGTGGTCCTTATTAGGTGACTGTTATTAAGTGTCCGTTATTAAGTGGTCATTAATAAATGGCCATTATTAAGTGGTCATTACCAAGTGATCATTATTAATTGGTTATAATTAATTGGTAAATATTAAGTGGTCATTATTATGTGGTCATTAGTAGGTGGTCATTATTAAGTGGTCATTATTAAGTGGTCATTATAAAGTGGTCAGTATTAAGTGGTCATAGTTAGTCATTATAAAGCGGCCATTATTAAGTGGACATTAGTAATATGAGGAAATAACACCGAGAGCTAAGCCCCCGACGACCAAGAACACAAAGTGGCTGAGACGACCGACACAGCAAGGGTGAATTGACCGCTGGCCAGAAGTGTGGCTCAGGACCGCTGGCCAGAAGTGTGGTTCAGGACCGCTGGCCAGAAGTGTGGTTCAGGACCGCTGGCCAGAAGTGTGGTTCAGGACCGCTGGCCAGAAGGGTGGTTCAGGACCGCTGGCCAGAAGGGTCATGGGAGAGTTCAAGATGGTTCACCCCCCTCTACTGTTATCGGGGGTTTGGGCCCTTATCTTAATGACATCACTGGCAGGTAAGTTAATGACATCACTGGCAGGTAAGTTAATGACATCACTGGCAGGTAAGTTAATGACATCACTGGCAGGTATGTTAATGACATCACTGGCAGGTAAGTTAATGACATCACTGGCAGGTATGTTAATGACATCACTGGCAGGTAAGTTAATGACATCACTGGCAGGTAAGTTAATGACATCACTGGCAGGTAAATTAATGACATCACTGGCAGGTAAGTTAATGACATCACTGGCAGGTAAATTAATGACTTCACTGGCAGTTATGTTAATGACATCACTGACATTACAGCCTAACAATGTTTATTCATGTGTCTTACTGCTCATTACTGCTTGCGGTAACATAACCCTTTGCCTACAATGTCTTAACCATGGGTGATGTAGTAATATTTCTGGCTGTATCCTGTTGAGGCGGAAAGTGCCTGGTAGCCCCAAGCGACCAGGCAGAGTCTGTAGATGCTGTTCTCTTATCCTACCTTGGCTGTACCTTCTTTATTGGCTAAGTGTGCCGGAGATGTCAAACATTTGGTGTATAAAAAGATGATTTCTTCCAGGCATATGTTACACAGGGTTACAGGCAGAACATCTATTCTAATCATCACCCGCCGTTTAAGTTCTTTAGATACGTTATATCACATGGGATAGAACGGATCTTCTTAAAGTCTTATATAACAACTAGTATAACCCACGGTAATATTATATAACTCATTATAATTATCATGAACAATGTATATTATTATGTTATGCTATATTGGTATATTTTATTACAATATTATTTTGTTATATTATTGTACTATATTACGTTCCTATATTATATTGGCCTCGCTCATCCATCATGACCCACCAGCATGCATTTTATATTTGTTCTTATATTCACTCAACCTCTTGTTACGTTTGTTATATATTTGTGTCCGGAAGAGTATGTCAGTGGTATACTTGTGTTAGTTGTATATCAGTGGTATAATTGCCCTAGTACCACATACCAATATAACACAACACTTCACCATATGTGGAGTTCAGTTCCCATCTACGGCTGGGTGAAGTGCGGATAAGCTGGGTCCGAACCTGTGAACTTTCCGATATAAAACAAAAATCAATGTGAGGTGAAAGAAAGAAGCAGTGAAGATGAGAAGTGAGACTGGCAGATACTGGGGGCTTGGCTAGGACACGAGATAGATTTTTTGGGGGGACACGAAGATACACGAAGATATTATACCAATTTTCCTATTCACAGTTTAGTCTCTTCGCAACTGTGATTCCCTGGTGTTATTACATTATATTCCCGCTTAACATTCATACAGACATACACATAAACACACACGTACACCTAGACAAACGTACGACTATTTGAAGACTCAGTCATAAGTACGACAATTATGAAAATACATACAGGCACGCTTTCATATATATTTATTAGAGAGCGTACACACACACACACACACACACACACACACACACACACACACACACACACACAGAGTCTCGCCATAGCCTGAGATTAAAATCCTCAGTGCTTACATAAGATAGAGGCCTCTGAATACTTGATGTCGTTCCCCCCCTTCACCTATTCCGTCACAGCGTCTCTGGTGAAGGTCTAATATCATTCCCATTATCCTTCACACAACCAACTCCAGCTAACTCAATTGCCTTCCTCCTCCTCTCTCCATGTGTCCTCTCTCTGGTTATCTTCTTTTCTTTATATTTACGTTTCTCTCCAGTTTGCATTCTAATCTTTCTCTCTGTTTGCTGTTTGTGCCTCTGTTGTGTCCTAGTTTACATCTTCATCTTCTCTCTTTCTCTCGTTGTTATCTTGTTTTGATCTGTCTTTAATGCCTCGCTTTATACAACGTAAATACGAAATACACACGAGATAAATACGATATACACACGAGGTAAATACGATATACACACGAGGTAAATACGATATACACACGAGGTAAATACGATATACACACGAAATAAATACGATATACACACGAGGTAAATACGAAATACACACGAAATAAATACGATATACACTTATTTTCTTATGTTCTCAGTGTTTACTAGAGATGATATAATTAACTTTCATCATATTGAAGCTAGACAGGTCAGTACTGGACTAAGGTAGGTATAGAGCTCCGTAAAATGTGTGTGTAGTCGTATGTGCAGTCAGCGCACGGAGCTTTCACTAAAATATCTTGTCCAACACGTATAATATTCCTTTGCTTCGGTTACTAAGTAGAACAGTACAGTAAACAACAACTATCAAACACTGCGGAAAAGGGTTAAGTCTCGTGTATTCTAATGGTTGTTTATAGGCATTTATGCAGAGTTACTCAAACAACTATCTATGCAAAATTGTGTTGAAAAAATATTGTTACGACCCTCCTTTCACCGCTTACCTTGCTTCCACCACTGGTTACCAGCGGCCAGCGTCGTATGTACAGAAGCAGTAGATATCTCACTGGTGTCGTCGAATTACCACTGGCTGTCCCGCCAGTCTCCGGTAATCTCCCGACGATCAGTATCAGTGTCCAGAAAAACAACAGGCAGGCAAATTTCCAACAGGTCACAGAAACGCACTTGAGCACTATACTCTTCTTTAATAGCCACTAATTCTTCACAACACTTTTAACAGGGCAATGGCTCACAGCTGGACTTCTCACTTCGGATATATACTGTAGTCGGAAACACTACTAGTGTACAATTCCTTCGTTATTTTCCCTTTATATTGATCACCACGCTTCTACAACACTTGCACAACAATTATCTTCAGTTATCTTAATAGGTTTGTTGTCCTTTACATTCTGAGCAGGACCGATCGACTTACTCAAGGCCACTTGCTGCCGCTTTTATATGTGTCTCGTCAGACGCCTAGAGCATTCTAGCGACGTACAGATGCGAGAGGTTGTTTCAAAACACGCCTGGAGAATTCTAGAGTGATCTAGGCTTCCAATAAGATGTAAATCATAACAAAAAATTATGTAATACATTCCAGAAAATACATCAAAATATACAAGAAAATCTCCCTAAATTTGCCAAAATAACTGCTGCTTGGGACAGAACAATCAAAACACCTAGTTATCAAACATTATAACACTAATCCCGCCCTTATCCTTGTGTCGTTCCGGCACACTCATTCACTATATACATAATAATCCTGAAACTTGGTAAGTCTCCTCTTCTTCCGCTGCTGCCGTCGACGTACTGGGATGTCTTCAGAGTCCTCCCTTGGCGCAGCAACCTCAGTCACATCCTCAGATCGGTCCCCTTACCCTGTCACGTCCAATTCTGGTAAGAGGGAACAGTGTTTCTCTTCATGGTCCATGGTAGGGTTCCCCTGATCGGTACGGCCCTGAGTTCTTCCAGGATCTCCGGTCTGGTCCTCGTCGGTGGTAGGTGACTTCTCCTCAGTCTTCCCAGGTGTACTGCCCTGGCCCATGATACTGCCACAGACGTTTGACGTGGATTACCTTCGGCTGAGCTTTCCTTCTTCCCCTGATCCGGTAGGTCACATTTGAAAGGCGTTCCACTACAGTACAGTATATTGTCCTTCCCATGGACTCTGCAACTTCGGTGACTGACTCTTCTTCCACAGAGGGTTACACAGCCAGACCTTATCACCGTCCTTGTAACGGAACTGGCTTGCTTTGACTTTGTGGCTGCACTTCATCACTTCATCCGAGAGCTCCAGAGCTCCTCGAACTTGGTGGTGGACCTCCGTCAATCTTTCTTGGAGGCTTTTGACGTAACTGGTGGTTTCTTCAGGAAGTTTTTCATCAGTTGGTCTTCCTGTCAGCAGGTCCACTGGCAGCCGCAGTTCGTGACCCAGCATCAGTTTGACTGGGTGTTTCCAGTTGACTCGCGGGCAGCCGACCGATATGCCATCAGCCAAGCAGGCAGCTTCTGGGCCCATTCTGTCTGCCCCTCAACACAGTACTTGGCCAGTTCTTGTCCCAAGGTCCTATTAACCTTTTCGACCATTCCGTCTGACTGGGGCCGAAGTGGAGTGGCTCTAGTCTTCCTTATGCCCAACAGTTTACAGCACTTGCTGAACACAGCTGACTCAAAATTTCATGGGGCACACCAAACCGGCAGAAGAACTGGTCCACCAGCACCCTGGTAACAGTCGTGGCTTCCTGATACGGGATGGCATATACTTCTGGCCACTTAGTGAAGTAATCCATGGCCACACAGATGTACCTATTTTCATTTGCAGTGAGTGGAAGAAGTCCGGCAATATCCATTGCGACCCTCTCCATTGGTGCATCTGCATGGTACAACTGCAGTGAGGCACGCGTGTGAAGCTTTGGTCACTACTGGGGCAGCATCCACATCCTTACGCATGCCAACCCCGTAAAACCATAGCCGCAGGTAACTCAGGGTCTTCTTCACTCCCAGATGTCCACTGGTTGGATTGTTGTGCATCTCTCTCAGGATATCTGACCCCATCTTCCAGAGAAGTACTGTCTGCCTGTACCTGTTGAGGCCATCGGTAGTCACCCACTGGCACTGCAGCAGACCATCCTTCAGCCGAAGAGCATCCCACTGCGCCCAGTAGTTTTTAGTCATAGGACTTGCTCCAGAGATCATCTCCCTTTCTGGCCGAACTGAGCTCTGGTTCATCCACTCGACCACTGGTTGCTGGTCTTGATCTTCCAGCTACAGCGTCTCAAGGCCTTCCTCAGCAACGGCTGGATCCTCCTCCATTGTAGTGCGACTACACTTCTTGGAACTGCCTCTCTCCAGCAACACTGCTGACAATCAGGCTTCATCACTCTCAGACAGGTATGCAAGGCACCGTTCACATTGAGTGGCAACCGCACCTCTGATCTTGAGGGAATAACTACAACCAGCCTTGTTGTAATCTGAGCACTTGCATGCTTCATAGTCCTCAGCGGTACCCACTTTCCCTTTATTGTCAAATGCATCGAGCCAAGGTCCAGTTGACACTTGCGAAGAAGGAGGTAGTCCAGACCCAGGATGCAAGGGTTTATTTTGTCCGCTACATAAACCTGTAGGGTTTCTTCTTCCCCTTCCAGCTTGATGCTGATATCCACTGGTCCCTTTAGTACCGCACATTGTCCAGTTATCCCGCACAGCTGCGACGTCTAAGGCAGTTTTCGATGACTAACCATGTCCGGCCTCACAAAAGTCTGCTCCGAGGCTGTGTCACTCACCAGCGGACACCTTATGCCATCGATCACACCTTCAACCTGAACACTGCTTACAACTGCTCGGTTGCATTTTGTCAGCAGTGTAGTGGGGCAGCTAAATGCAATTTTTCAAGAGAATCATGCAAATGGTAATACAAGCACCAAATTTGGCATGGTAATTCTCTAATGGTTACTGGTCAAGTCTGCCTTATTGGCCTTTTGAAAATCCAAGATGGCGGCCATTTTTCAAGATGGCCGCCATATTGCCTTCAAAAGTTGACTTTTCTTATAGAAATTGATGTAGTTGGTCAATCTGAATGATCTTGGTGTCGATATGTATGTTTTCAAGCATGCTCAGATGATTTTTCATAGTTTTCTGTTATAATCTTCCATTTGTAATGATTAGGTAAATCTTTGAACAAAGACAGTATCAAACTGAACATCTCCAATTATCTGTTCAAACTGTTAACCACAACAACTATTAGCTGACTCGTCCTTACTCAACGTGTCATAATGATACACAACAACCCCAGTAACCCAAGATCAACTTTATTTCAACAATCCATGAGCTCTAACGTCCCAGGATTAAAGTATTACACCTCAACATATGAAAGACTGCATTTATTCAAATGTTCCTTGATATATTATTGCATTTATATTTTTCTATTAATATATACAAGTTTCTTTTGTGCCTAATATGCATATATTGCTTCCTATCATATATAGACATCTTTAATGGTAATAAATGTTTCGATCGTTTCAGTACATATTCAATATATTATATATATGTATGGTGTGAAATGTAATATCAAACCACATGACTTATTCCATTTGCAAAGATATACTCGTGATATGTTTTCTAAGGATATCCTATTATTTTCCTCCATTCGTTACACTTTTATTGGTCATTGACATTCTCATAGTAACTCTCCATTTCCAGTATGAAAGACAAATGTATTATGAAGAATAAGGCAATAATTTATTCGTAGGTTTATAGACAGATATGGAATCCCTCTAGTATTTACATTAATAATGGTTTCAACCACTTTCTCAACAACAGCCTGAAGCCTGTCAGGCATCGATATTACATTATTCCTGCTGAGTTGAAGCTTGTTCCGGAACATTTCTTATTCTGCTGTCGTGTGGGCAAATAATTTCCCCTTAACTGTCTCCATGTGTTCATGATGTTCGCCCACAAATTGTCAATGGGGGGCTTATATAGCCCCCCCCCCCTCAATAGGTCAATCCAGCAGCCGCAAATTGTCTTGGTCAGCAAACCACTGCTTGGCTACTCTAGCAGTGTGGATGAGGCATCGATCATGAACACTTGTGCAAAAATCCCCAAACATTGCAGGTTACGTGCCCCTCTGTGCCTCCTCGTGTATGTGTATGCAGGCTTCGGATTTACGAGTCGATACTCTCGAGGTTCACACCTCACGGGAGGGTTGATTGACAACTCTGAGTGTGCCAGTCGGAAAAGTCCCCAACTGTACATGGAAGAGTCGTTGCATGTGTGGTACTGTGCATGACTACACTGACCAATAGAAATTTGTCTGACCCCCCCCCCCCCTTCTTCCCCAGACTATCTAGTCAGCTGATAAGTGAAGAAGAGGATAAGTAAATGTCACTCATGTATTCTCAACCTCCTTCCTATTATTCCTCGGCCACACTTATCCGGCTTCTCTCTCTCTTGTTCCATTCACTATCTCCTCTCTTATACTCACTTTGTCTCTCCTTCATCACTCCGTCATCTTCCAAACTCACCTGAACTTCTCATCTCTTCTAGGAAGCAGTGAAGACGTGGGTCTTCTGCCGAAATTTGTGGAGAACGTCCCTAACATTACGGTAACTGTGGGGCGCGACGCTCTCCTGCCCTGCACTGTCGAGCAGCTTAAGGGCTTCAAGGTAAGGGTCACACTCAACTGTGAGCTTCAGTACTACTGCTGGATAATGACACCGGTCCTCGTGGCTCTAAATATTGGCCTCTTGTTCGCTGTGGGTAGCACCTACCTCACCTTCCTCTCGAGTTATCAAGTAACAACCACGAGTTCTGTAAGCGATAGTGGTCAGAGCAACGTATGCCAGAGAACTTCTGGATAAACGTTATGTATAGCTTAAGACCTTGATAAAAGGTTCCGATTTTCCTGAATTCTTGAGACTGACGTTCCCTCAGACGTAATTTAAGGGTTTGGTCCTTCTCAGATTTGTATTGCTGAGGTCAGGTCTTCCTAAGGGCTACACTTCATTAGGGGTTTAGTTCAACGTCTACAACCTCTTGAGAGCTCCAATATAATGATTACTGCATCTACCATACAGGTCAAAGAAAAACTCTACAGTACCTCCCTCCAAGGCTATAAACAAAGAACTATAACCTCCACCAGGGTTATAAGGTAGAGGATGACTCTATCTAGAGTTTGATGTGTAAGAGTCACAACCGCAACCCTTAACAATCAACAACACAGTTAAGATCTATACTCTATATCCAGTTTAGACTCTATATCCAGAACTAAATTCCACACACCACAGCACATTAGATCCACATTAATGTCATCACACACCAAAGTCATAATAAGTTATCAATAGTTTAAAATTCACTCCTATGCATCATAGATAAGTACATCAACATTCCCATACTGAACACGACATACCTATAGTTCATGATCCGCGCACTATACAGTAGGCAGGGCTCATACATCACAGCTAAGCACTATACAACCATAGGTAAGGTTCATACATCACAGCTAAGCACTATACACCCATATGAAGGGTTCATACATCACAGCTAAGCACTACAACAACCATAGGTAAGGTTCATACATTACAGCTAAGCACTATACAACCATAGGCAGGGTTCATACATCACAGCTAAGCACTATACAACCATAGGCAGGGTTCATACATCACAGCTAGCCACAAAATATGCACATGTTAAGGTTCAAACACAGGAACTAAATATAAAAGACTCCTAACTCCTAACCACGTCCACCAACATCAATCAATCAGAGTACCGTCTTCATATCGGAGGGTCGGCAACGACAGTCCTCCACTCTAAACGTTCTCAGGCTGTTTTTTACCAATCCCCTAAGGTTTTGTATCTCTCTGGGGACCAAGTTTTTAATTTCTTTCATCCATCCCAGTTTCTGCCTTCCCCTGGGCCTCCTACCCTTAACTATGTCCACCTCAGCCCTTATTATATAACCAAGGTATCTCATTTTTCTTTTTCTGTACATTCCAATTGTTTTTCTTGAAGTTTTTGTTATTCTTAGTACTTTTGCATTTGTTTTTCTAGCATTCACCTACACCACCACATTTCAAATGGCCTCCAACTTCTTTCTGGTGTCTGCTTAAAGTGTCCACACTTCTGACCCTCTCATCCGTCCTTCCCATATAAAGTCTCATTAAGAATTCTGAATATAGTAAACAATGTTGGAGATAAAACACGTCATTGTCTTACTCCCTATCTAACTGTGAACCAGTTACTAAGCTGCTCATTATTTACTAACACTGCAGCCTCCTGCTGCAGTAAAGATTCTTTAAATTCTGACATCTCCATCATGATGCCTATATCTTTCCAAGATCTCTGTATGTTTATCAAAATCTTTTTCAAAATCAACAAAGCAGATATACAAATTTCTTTGGACCTCAAAATTCTCAAAACCAAATATAGTTTCTCTAGTTCCTTTTGCCTTTCCAAATAAATTTTGCTCTTAAGATAACTCACTTTTTTTTATTCTAAGTGTTATTCTACTTAAAATTATGTGTAGTAAAACATTGCAGACATGACTTATTAAGTATGTTGTTCTAAACTGGGTGCACTCTAAGGCTCCTGGCTCTGTAGGTAATAATACAAATATTGTTTTTTTTATCACTGGGAAGGTCTCCTTTACAGTATATAGAATTACATATTTTAATCAAACATTTTATCCCATTCTTGTCCATTTGTTTTATAAATCCTGCTGGAGGCTCATCAGCCCCACAAGCTTTATCATTTCCATTTTTCTCACAGCTCCTCAACTTCTGTTTCCAGAATTCGCGTTTCGATCTTTATTTCTATTTCGTGTCTTACCGCTACTCTGCCCTTATCTCTGTATAGTTCTTCTGCATACTCTGTCAGTCTCTTTTACTTCTTCTCCCTCAAAAGGAGCTTATTGTCTTTGCTCTTAATAGTTCGACCCCATTTATTTATTTTTTCCTGATTCATTTGTTTAATCTTTCTGTACACCTCCCTATGATTATGCCCTCTGTCATCATTTTAAGTCTCCTTGCACTACCTTTCCAGATCATCTTTCTTGGCCTGTCTACATTCCCTTTGAATTTCTTTATTAATTTTTATTTAAGCCGCACTTCATTTTCTCAAATTTCTTCGTCTATCTATTTTCTTTAAAATTTAATTTGTCAACCAATCAATGTCAGCCTCGTTCCCCCCCCCCCCCTATGTCCTATTAAGTTTATGAGTCTCTAAAACTACTTCTGTGTAATTATTAAATTGCTGTCCTAGTCCTTGTTCATCAACGTCACCCTCTAGCAATACTGAAAACCATTTTTTTTTCAATTTCACCTTCCATCCCTGCCCTTGTTTTGATTTTGTCCATCGTTTTTCTTTTTACTTTTAGCTTCACTGAACTCATTACTAGGACGTGGTCTAACCCACACTCTGCCCCTGGATAGGTCTTGGTTTGGGTCACTGAAGTCCTGAATCTTTCCTGAGTTAAAATGTAATCTGTTTGCCTCCTGACTGTTGTTTACGTTGTCCTGGGGTGAGACCCATTTATACAGATGCCTAGGGTGTTACTCAAACCAAGTATTGGCAATTATCATCTTGTTTTCCTTACAAACGTCAATTAATATTTCTCCTCTCTCATTTCTGTTACCCAACCCATGTGGTCCTACTTCTGGTGCTACTTTCCCTTTCCCAACTTTGGCGTTAAAATCAACCATTATAATCAGACATTCGTTAAACTTTACTGTGTCTTTTGCTTTCTTTAAATCTTCATAATATTTTTCTAAGACTTCATCCTCACTATCATTTGTTGGTGCACAAACCTGAAGTATTACCAAGTTCGTGGGTTTAGCATTAAACCTGACTAACAAAACTCTCACACAGCCCGGTATCCCTTTACACTACTGCTCAACTTCTGGTCTACAACAATACCAACACTGTTTCCAGCCTCATATAATGTCCTCACAATCCACGTTACAGTTTTTATTTTGTGTTTGCTTATTTTTTAACTTTCGTTAATGTTTACCGTCCAGGGCTTTGCTTTGCTCGGTTGGGAATAAACAATGGGTGTAGAGGCCGTTCATACCTCACTCTGGTAAGGAACCAGCTCAACAACATGACCACCCGTTAATATACAGTACGTGGACGTCACCGTTCTCGATAAGGACTGCAACCAAACAGGCCTAAAACTTTCTATGAGATGATATTATCTCGTGTGAACTATTGTATTTCTCCTATTAAGATCTGTGTACCTCTATTTTCCTTTTGTACACTTGCCATAACACTTTACTCTATTCACCTTAGTCTGTTCAGTATCCTTGACTTCTTCTGTCAAGCAATTAACCCTTTGGTTTCATGTCGATTTTGTATTATTGGTGTATTGTTTTTTATTTTGTCCCTTTAGGCTCTGGTCAAGTGTTTGTTCCTCCTGTCCCCTCTCATCAAATTATATGGATGTAAAATCATAAACTTCCTCTCATAAAAACTGCATGTAATAATCTTGTTCCCACCTTTCCATCACAGGTGGCGTGGGTGCAGGTGAACTATTCAGGTAATGACAACTGTTCCCACCTTTCCATCACAGGTGGCGTGGGTGCAGGTGAACTATGTAGGTAATGACAACTGTTCCCACCTTTCCATCACAGGTGGCGTGGGTAATGATTATTTATCAGACCACAGCTTTCAGCCCAGAGAAAAACAACACATATAACAGTGACCGGAAGCGTAGGTGTGTACACCCTCGTAAGTTGACCCACCCTTTGTAATTAAAGTGAGATTAAGACCTATCCCAAGAGAGGTCACGGTCACAATGAACCATAATTCTCACTGCCGCGTCATTAGATAACCCAGCGACATGACCGTCGTACTCAAGAAGCTACCCTCCAGCCAGTATACCTGTCACCTGACCAGACACACCCAGATTAGTGACGATATAGAATCCTTGGAAAGAATTCAGAGGAGAATGACAAGACTAATCCCGGGCATTAGGAACCTTGAGTATAGAGACAGGTTAAAGCATCTTAATTTGGACTCCCTCGAGAGACGTAGAGCGAGGGGCGACCTGATAAAGGTGTATATGTGGAAGGCAGGGCTAAACAAAGGGGACATTACAAAGGTACTCAAACTATCCAACCAGGAGCGAACTAGTAACAATGGTTTTAAATTAGACAAATTTAGATTTAGGCGTGAATTAGGTAAACACTGGTTTGGAAACAGAGTAGTGGATGCATGGAACAAGTTACCAAATATCATCATTAACTCGAATACGCTGAATAGCTTCAAACATAGGTTGGATGCTTATATGAGCAATAGGGGTTGGGTGTAAACGGGACTGCCCAGTATGGGCCAATAGGCCCGCTGCAGTTTCCTCCATTCTTATGTTCTTATGTTCTTGTGTATGGGATTTCCAATATAAGAAGCCTGCAGATTCTTCCACGGAGCATTAGAATTATTGGATCACCTGAAGAATCATCGCCCCAGCTTATTTCACCTAACGATTAAACCACCCTAACCTAACTTAACCTGACCTAAACCTATTCTATCCTAACCTAAATCTAACCTAACATATCCTAACCTAACCTCATCCTCCCAAAATAGTTTTAGGGTGGTTTAATCGTTGGGTGAAATAAGCTGGGGCGATGATTCTTCAGGTGATCCGAGTTATTATTAGAACAGGGAAGGGGCCGACAGCTCCTTCCCAGAGACAAAAACAGACAGAGACAGACAGGGAGAGACAGAACTCAGAAGAAGACAGGAGTTACGCTCGTCACTAGTCGAGGTCGGGAGGGAGACCCACCCCCCCCCCCCCCCCCCACCCCCACCACCACCAGCACCGAGCCTCAAGCTAGCAGAGTATTCTAGTCTAGTCTCCAGAGGATAGAGACGAATCTGTATCTCCCTTCATGAAAATCGGTAACACACCCGTTTTTAATGAAATTTTAAGCAAATTTTCGAAGAGCATACTAAGCTCTTCCTTGCATTCGTTTAATATTCTGGCAAATATCTAATAAGAACATAAGAACGTAAGGAGTCTGCAATAGGCCGGATGGCCTGTGCATGGCAGCTCCTATCGAGAGTTACTCCCACTCTCTATCATCCATGAATCTATCTAGCCTCCTTTTAAAACTTCCCAGCGTTCCAGCACTTACTACAAAGTTGCTAAGCTTGTTCTACACGTCCACCACCCTATTTGTGAACCAGTTCCTTCCTATCTCCCTCCTAAACCTAAACTTATCCAACTTAAATCCGTTGCTCCGAGTCCTATCCTGCTCGGATATTATAAGAACTTTATCTATATCCCCTTTATTGGTTCCTTTTACACACTTAAATACTTCTATCATATCTCCCCGTACTCTTCGTCTTTCTAGTGAATGCAAGTTTAGTTTCTTTAACCTATCTTGATATGGAAGGTTTCTAAGTCCCGGAATCATTTTCGTCTATTCTATAATAAGGGCACCAGAACTGAACCACAAAATCGAGGTGCGGCCTGACTAGCGCAAGATGTAGTTGCAATAAGACCTCCGCACTCTTATTACTTACACTTCTAGATATAAAACCTAATACTCTGTTTGCCTTATTTCGAACATTAACGCACTGTTTTCTAGGCCGTAGGTCCGGGCTTACAAGTACCCCTAAGTCTCTTTCACAAGTCGACTTCTCAAGGTTGATGTTGTTAAGGCTGTATACATTGACAGTATTTGTTCTTCCAATATTAAGTACGCTTCACTTGCTGGTGTTGAATTTCATTTGCCATTTTTCAGACCACTCCTGCAGTTTATTTAAATCCTCCTGTAGTGCATTTGCATCCTGCCCTGAATTAATCTGCCGCCCTATTTTGGTGTCATCCGCAAACTTGCTTATGTCACTGCTGATCCCAGTATCTAGATCGTTTATGTAGATTATGAACAAGAGTGGGCCCAGTACTGACCCCTGGGGAACCCCACTGGTTACACAGCCCCACTCAGATTTAACACCATCTACGCCGACTCGCTGCGGTTTATCGGTGAGCCATGATTTTATCCAATTTAAAACTTTCCCCTCGATACCATGAGCCTTAACTTTTCTCAGAAGCCTCTGATGCGGTACCCTGTCAAATGCCTGCTAAAGTCTAAGTAAATAACATCGTAATTTTCGTCATTATCTACTACCTCGAAGACTTTCCTAAAAAACGTCAGCAGATTTGTTAGACAAGATTTTCCATTTGTAAACCCATGTTGAGAGTCGTAGATTTCGGAAGTGTATCCATTTCATGTTTGTGTCCGAGAGTCATTGTCTAGTAACTTCGATATAATTATTTATTAAGGTGCCAATGCTCTTGAGTTAACTAATAAATAGCTGTACTTAGAGTTGGTGTTTAGAAAATTCCAAATGAATATATATTAAAGGTTAAATGCCTATTCGGTCACGCTACCAAACTTCCTCACTTTATCTTATAACTAATAATTCTCACTTTACTAGTATTTCTACTCTTAATTTACATGTGTTACTCTGATGGCAGTGTACTTAACGTAAACCCACGCCCTTCCCTCGTTTAGCCATTACACCTGGCTCGTTTCCTCCTTCATTTAATTCAGTTTGAGTATTGCTTAACCGTGTGCAGTGAGGAACCCCGAGTAGTACAGCGTAAAAAGTGTCCTAGTGTGTCATATGAAAAACTCAAATAAATGTACCTCATTGTTGTATATGCGAATTGCCGCTCGTATATCCCCCCCCCCCCCCAGAATATGTTCAGTGCTTAATATCATATTTCAGTGTCCCTAGTGCATTTTAACTGTCGGCCAGTGCTACATGTACCCATTGTGTTTTAGTGATGGAAGCTGCGTTTATACTAACTGTTTTACCTAATATGTCTTATAACCTACATCCTCCTCCCTGTCCTACTTCCCACCTCACACTCCTTACCCTTCCATCCCCGCTCCACCCGACCCTGCGCGTCTATCAACCTCACTCCACAAACCAGCCTAATGGGAACATTGTCATGACGGAACCCATAGTTGCCAAACATTGACGCAATGTATGAAGTATATATTTCTTTTTTATGGACGCACTTGCAACTCATCCATCATCCCTTTAGGATTGTGTTTTTCTGTTAAATGCCACACACAGTACCGCCCCACGGCCAGCCGGATGTTGGAGATAACCAGCTCTCTTGGGCATGACCTGACGCTGCATGTCCAAGCTGCATGCAGTGATCGGCCAGGATGACGGCGCCTTACGACAACATTGTGAGCGAGGTTGAGAGGCAGTTTAAAAGTTGAGTGTGCAGTACGTCCTCCTGCTAGTAGTGTTGCAGCAATGCTTAAGATGCCACAGCAAGAGCAATTTTCCCCTGATGACGTACTTTGGCCAACAGAAGGTTGATCAGGAATGTTTTTCCTGTCCCGCCAGGTGCATCGAGAAAGATCATACCTCCCTGCTCCGCTTGTATCACTTGCAAGATCTGTTCATAAGCATTTGCTTGATCAGGCACCAGTTGAGGCTCATTTTCTTCAAGAAAATTCACCAGAACTTCAGCTGAGTAGTCTGCCACTCTGACCAAGTCCCTGTTTGCAACTACTGGTTCTTCTCGGTTTGGGGAAGTCAATCCAAAATCCGCATAGCTCCATCACTTTGTCTTCCAGCATGATCAGAGCCCTGTTGAACATGTCATCCATAAACTCAATCTCTTGACCAGGATGTTCTCTTCTTGCTTGATGAAGTAGATCCTCTGAAAGACTTTCTTGGTGGTTTTTCCAGACTTGGCTTGGGTTGGAAAGTCCACATGTAGCAATCATGATGGCAAACAGGTTCCTCATTCTCATTGGCGATTGAGTAGCTGCTGCCTCTTCTAATGTGTCATTCCAGTGACCATCATCTTCCAGTAGGCCAAGGAGATGGCACGCTTCCTGATAGGTTCTACAGACTTGTCCATTCACTGTCTTAGTGCTGCATATGATGTTGGGCCACGGATGTGGTGCAAAAGTAGTCTCAAACAATAACATTAAAAGTTGTTGGGGTGAACCGTGTAGACACGTCCCAAAGCATTGCCTGACTTTATCCTTGGATATCCTTCAACATCAGATCCTTGAGCTCGTCTCTGGAACTTTTTCACTTAAGTCTGCCATTTGTAGAACTTGGGTACGTCAACATACAGGAGTATTTGAGCAAACTCATCTTCCTGTGAAAGCTTGAAGAATGCAGTGAGGTCCGGGCGGCTCATTCGCTAGGCCACGGTAGGACGCCACCCTCCGGGAGGCTCCACATTGTCTCACTGTTCACTCCCAAAACTTCTTCCATCAATAGTTCATTAACGGTGTATGTAAGTTCCACTACAACAATACAGCAAAGTATATTTTTTTAGCAATGAACTGTTATTATTTTATTGTCTAATCATCACTACACATAACACCACTCATCATCACTACATATAACATCACCCATCATCACTACGTATAACACCATCCATCATCACTACATGTAACACCACCCATCATCACTACATATAACACCACCCATCATCACTACATATAACACCACCCATCATCACTACATATAACAACATCCATCATCACTACATATAACATTATCCATCATCACTACATATAACATCATCCATCATCACTACATATAACATCATCCATCATCACTACATATAACATCATCCATCATCACTACATAACACCATCCATCATCATCACTACATATAACACCATCCATCATCACTACAGATCGGTAAAGTAGTTTCCGAGATTCTCCTGCGGACACACACACAAACAAACACACAGACATACATCTTTGTTTTATATATATATATATATATATATATATATATATATATATATATATATATATATATATATATATATATATATATATATATATATATTCCTTCTAGGGAGCAATAGAATTATTATTAGAACAGGGAAGGGGCCGAAAGCTCCTTCCCAGAGACAGAAACAGATGGAGACAGACAGGGAGAGACAGAACTCAGAAGAAGACAGGAGCCATGTTCGTCACGAGTCAAGATCGGGAGGGAAACTTCCCGCCCTCCACCGAGCCTCCAGCTAACAGTCTCCCACTGGAGACAGAGTCCAGCAATACCTGCAGACCTTCCCCAGCCGCTGGGCCTCCCTCGGGTCACACGTGAGTCATTCTCAAAGCGATCCAAGGGTGAGTTACTTACGGTGGGAAGTGTATTCATTTCATGTTTGTGTCCGAGAGTCATTGTCTAGTAACTTCGATATAATGATTTATTAAGGTGTCAATTCTATTGAGTTAACTAATAAATAGCTGTACTTAGAGTTGGTGTTTAGAAAAATCCCCCCATGAATATAATACCAAGTTTAAATGACTAATCGGCCACGCCACAAAACTTCCCTCGCCCTACAATCCTACAACTAATAACTCTTACTTTATCTTCCCTACTATTTAATTTGTTACACGTGGGTGCAGGTGAACTACGCAGGCAATGACAACTGTTCCCACCTTTCCATCACAGGTGGCGTGGGTGCAGGTGAACTATTCAGGTAATGACAACTGTTCCCACCTTTCCATCACAGGTGGCGTGGGTGCAGGTGAACTACGCAGGCAATGACAACTGTTCCCACCTTTCCATCACAGGTGGCGTGGGTGCAGGTAGACACACAAACTATCCTCACCATCCACAAGCAAGTCATCACCAGGAACCCAAGGATCGCGCTGCTACACAACGACCACCGCACTTGGCATCTGAAAATCAAGAACGTGAGGGAGATCGACCGTGGGTGGTATATGTGTCAGGTGAACACTGATCCTATGAGGTCCCGCCAAGGATACGTTGATGTTGTAGGTGAGTGACACTACTTTGAGAGTCAATGAGTAACAACCACGTCGTAAATCCGTGAGTGACGCTACTTAAAGTAATATATTGTAAGTTACTTTATACCGTTAGTGAGTGACAAGAATTTTAACGGGTGAGTATATTGAAGCTTTATGGTGAGCAATTTGAAGCTTTATGGGTGAGTAACTTGAAGCTTTATGGGTGAGTAACTTGAAGCCTTATGGGTGAGTAACTTGAAGCTTTATGGACAAACCCAGAGGAAAATTACTATCAAGAATAACTACCTGTGGTTTCAGATGTAAAACTACCTTGTAAGGCCATATTCTAACACCAAAGGCAAAGTTAAGCGTCGACGGTAACACACTGATTTTAGCTGATTTATTTCTGAATGTATTATTTATATTTTGTAAGAATATAATAAGAAACCAGTTTGTGAGTGAGGTAAAGCGTGAGAGAACCTCAGGGAAACTTACAGATGACCCTGGACCTGAAGTGAGGAAGGTAAGTGTATGTGACGCATGTCTTGCTGTGAGTGTGCGACGGTGGTCTTGTGAGTGTGTGAGGCACATCTTTTTGTGAGTATGTGACCCAGGTCTTGTTGTGAGCATAATTATGATGTTAGCCGTGATATGTGAAGCAGGTCTTGTTGTGAGTATGTGATGCAGGTATTGTTGTATGCGACGCACATATGTGACGAGCGCCTTCTTGTATATGGCGCAAGCCTTGCTGTTTGTGACGTAGGTCTTGAGAGTATGTGGTGCAGGTCTTGTTGTGATTATGTGATGTAGGTCTAGTGAGTTAAGAACATAAGAACATAAGAATGGAGGAAACTGTAGCGGACCTAATGACCCATACTGGGCAGTCCCATTTACACCCAACCCCTATTGCTCATATAAGCATCCAACCTATGTTTGAAGCTATCTAGCGTATTCGAGTTAATAATGATACTTGGTAACTTGTTCCATTCATCCACTAGTCTGTTACCAAACCAGTGTTTGCCTATTTCGCGCCTAAATCTAAATTTGTCTAATTTAAAACCATTGTTACGAGTTCGCTCCTGGTTGGATAGTTTGACTACCTTTGTAATGCTCCCTTTGTTTAACCCTGACATCCTTTTTTACGCCTCTATCAGGTCGCCCCTCACTCTACGTCTCTCGAGGGAGTGCAAATTAAGATGCTTTAACCTGTTTCTATACTCAAGGTTCCTAATGCTCGGGATTAGCCTTGTCATTCTCCTCTGAATTCTTTCCAAGGATTCTATATCCATTCTGTAATACGGTGACCAGAATTGAACTGCGTAATCCAAGTGATGTCTCACAAGCGCAAGATATAATTTTAGGATGACCTCGCTAGTCTTGTAACTGACACTCCTTTGTATGAACCCAAGTACTTTATTAGCCTTGTTTCGAGCAAATACACGTTGTTTACTTGGCTTATGGTTCCTACTTATCATTACTCCTAAATCTCTCTCGCAGTCGGATTTCTCAATGGCATCATTGTTCATCTGGTATCTGGTTTCCCTGTTTAAATCTCCTATACTGAGTACTTTACATTTCTCCACGTTGAATTTCATCTGCGATTTTTCAGACCATTTGAAAATTTGTTTAGATCTTCCTGTAGTTTTATGGAGTCCTCGTCAGATTTAATAACACGTTCTATTTTGGTGTCATCAGCAAATTTACTTATGTTGCTTTCTATGCCGATATCTATGTCGTTTATGTATATAATAAATAATAATGGTCCAAGTACTGAGCCTTGGGGAACTCCACTAGTGACGTTACTCCAATGGGATTTAGTGCCGTTAATGCTCACTCGCTGTTTCCTGTCCTGTAACCACGCCCTAATCCGTTTAAGCCATGTGCTTCTACCTTTCGAATTAGTCTTTCGTGGGGGACTCTGTCGAAGGCTTTGCTAAAGTCGAGATATACCACATCAGAATTGTGCCCCTCGTCCACCGATTTGAAAACTGATGAAAAGAATGTTAATAGATTAGTTGGACAAGAACGCCCGATTGTGAAGCCATGCTGGGAATCTTTGATCAATCGGTGCTTCTCCAGGTGATTTCGAATAGTTTGAAATGATTGCTTTCAATAATTTGCCTACTATTGATGTTAGACTGATTGGGCGATAGTTAGAGGATAGTGATCTATCCCCCTTCTTGAAAATCGGTATTACATTCGCTATCCTCCAGAATTCTGGTACTACACCTGTTTTTAAGGACATGTTAAACAACTTTGCTAAGGGCATACTAAGCTATTCCTTACATTCCCTTAATACTCTGGCAAATATCTCCTCGGGACTAGGTGACTTGTTAGGCTTTAGTTTGTCTATTTGCTTACTAACATCGTTACTAGTCACTACTATCTCACTTAATTTGTTTTCTTCACTATCTCTGAATAGAGTCGGTGCCTCGGGTATCATGTTTAAATTTATTCAGATTATTGCTCATTTTTCCGTCGCTATGAGTTAGCTCGCCGGTATCTGACCGTATTGGTCCAATCTTTTCTCGTGTTTTATTTTGATACATTTGGTAGAATCCCTTGGGGTTTGTCTTTGCCCTCCTTGCTATCCTTACCTCATTATTCCTCTTGGCCTTCCTTATCTCGGTTTTAACCCTACTCGCCAATACCTTAAAATAATCCCTGCAGTAAATTTCGCCACGATTTATCCTTCTGCCCATAGCCTTCCTTTGGCCAATGATGTTCTTTAAATAATAATTTTATCCATTTAGGGTCATTGTTGTCTGATCTGAGTTTTTTGTATGGTATGTTCTGCCTTTGTGCATTAAGTAACTCATTATTTATATTGTCGTGGAACTCGGCAATCTCAGATCTCGTTATCAGGTCGGTGTCAACCGTCAGGTTCACTGGTGGAGTGAGGTCGGTGTGAGTCACCCCCAGGTGTGATACCCCTTCCCTCAACTGCCTCTTCAAACTATCAACGTTTGCCCTTTTGAAATCTGGGACTTTAGTGGAATTTTCCTTTCGTCCGCCCTGAAAATCTAACTGGAATCTAATTTCTTTGTGATCACTGTTTGCAAGTTTGTTCCCTACCTCGACATTGCTAATGAGGTTTTCTCTGTTTGACAGAACTAAATCGAGTATATTATTACCCCGGGTGGGCTCGGTTATATGTTGGCTTAGGAAACAGTCCTGGATCGTTTCGAGAAAATCCTCTGATTCTGAGTTACCTGTAAGGTCAGTCCAATCTATTTGGCCAAGGTTAAAGTTACCTACGATACAGACTTTGTTGAGTATGGAAGCCCTGTGCATTTTATCCCAGATAAGTCTCTCATTGACTCTATGAAGATTGGGAGGTCTATATATTACTCCTGTGATTAATTTTTCCCTACCGTCGATTAATTCTATCCAAATTGTTTCTGTATTCCACTCAGTTTTTATTTCTTTGTTTATTTCACACTTCAGGTTATCACTGACATAGACTGCTGCTACTCCTCCTTTCCTGGTCTGCTTGTCGGTATGGAACAATTTGTAACCTGCAATTTGGTATTCGACAGGTAACTCACGTGACTCTAGGTTGATCCATGTTTCAGTGAATGCTATTATATCGAATTTTTCGGTACATACCAAGGGCCTAATATCATCCATTTTGTTCCTCATACTTCTACTGTTCGCGTAGTAGACATTTAGGTTAGTCGTGTTCTGAGTCCTCCCTTTACCGCATTTAGGTCTTATCTCGCTGTCTAATTTAGCTTTGTCATCATTCCCAACACTATTTCTCTGTAACCTTTCACTTTGTTTACCCGCTCCCACTACAGTCTCCTCCACCCCCGTGCCCATATGTTCCCCAAGTAGTTTAAAGACTTCGATATCTTTTGAACTGCCCCCTCTAGAGACCCCGCCAGGGTTGCCACCCCATCCCGAGACAGGTGCACCCCATCCCTAGCATAAAGGTCCCTTCTACCATAGAAGTTGTCCCAGTTGTCAATGAATGGGACTGATATTGACTTGCAATATCTGTCACGACGGTCGTTGACACCAACCGCCCTTGACAACCATTCACTGCCAACTCTCCTTCTAGGCAGGACACCGCATATGATAGGGATCCCTCCCTTAGTCCTAATACCATCTATAGCTGCCTTGAACTTATCAAGAAGCTCCTCGCTCCTACACCAGCCAATATCATTGCCTCCTGCACTAGGGCAGATAATGGGTTTGTTCCCATTACCAGATAAGATATTGTCCATCCTGTCAATTATATCCCCCACCCCAGCTCCTGGCAAACACACCCTCATCCTATTTTTGTATTTACCACAAAAAGCCCTGTCCACGTGCCTTACCTGTGAGTCACCAACAATTAAAGTTTTTATACCTTCCTTGTCAGCCCTGTCCCTCACTGTACTAACGTCCAATTCGTCTATCAAGGGACTGAACGAGTTGGTACACTTAGCTGTTGATATCGTTGTTGATGTATCCTTGGTGTGTTTTTTCACCACCAGTTTGGTCTTCCCTCTCCTCACAACCTTCCACTCGCCTGAGTTTTCGTCAGACACGGGCTTTCCTTGTCTCGCCTCTTCCTTCATCCTTGATATCTCTTCCTTTAATTTCAGGTTCTCCAACGTGGCCCTCTCTAATTCTTCCTTGGCCCTCTCCAGCTTGGCCAACAAACTCCCACACCCCAGACCACACATAGCACTGGCCATATCTGATAATTATCCCTCGAGAGCTAACCCTGCCGTGACCTTTCCCCTAGTATGGTCAGAACGCAACTACCACAAGGTTATATTATGTGTGGTTGTAGTTATTAACAAAGCTTTGTTTTAAAAACCTAGGGTTGTTACAAATAACGTGAATATGTTACAAGTAACTTAGGGTTATCATAACTCACATTGGGTTGTTGTCAGTAACGTAGGGTTGCGGTTGACGTGGGAGTATAAATAAGTATTGAGTGGGTGAGTGACTCGAGGATAAGGTGTATGGTTAGTGAGTGACGAGAAGTTTAGTGGTAGAATGGTAAGATGCGTGCCATGTACCGTGTATTACATAGCATGGTGAGTGATTGACGGAAATTATCGGAACAAAATGGCCTGTATGATGTGTTATTATCTTTCATTTAACAAGGACCGTGAATCTCTCATTCTTTACAGTTCCACCCGATATTATTGACCGTGAATCTTCCGGTGACCTGACAATCCGTGAAGGTCAAGATGTGACCTTGACCTGCCGAGCCAAAGGTCATCCACCACCGACCATCATCTGGCGGCGAGAAGACAACTTAGACATTATTCCCGACCATGGAAACACAGGTGAGTAAACAACAGGTGTAGTTTTTGGGTATGTGTACACTATCTCAATACCTTGTGATGTGGTGTACTGGAGTGCCATGATGATGAAGGTACTTATCAGGAGGGAGTAACGATGGTCATACTTGTGAGATGACGAATACATAAGAACATAAGAAACTACAGCGGGCCTATTGTCCCATATTGGGCAGTCCCATCTTCACCCAACCCCTATCCCTCATATATCCATCCAACCTATGTTTGAAGCTATCCAGCGTATTCGAGTTAATAAACTTTGGTAACTTTTTTCCACTCATCCACTACTCTATTTCCCCAAACCAATGTTTACCTATTTTGTGCCTAAATCTAAATTTTTCCAATTTAAAACCATTGCTACGAGTTCGCTCCTGATTGGAAACTTTGATTACCTTTGTTATATCACCTTTGTTTAGCCCTGACTTCCATTTATACACCGAGATCACATCGCCCCTCACTCTACGTCTCTCGGGGGAGTGCAAATTAAGATGCTTTAACCTGTCTCTGTACTCAGGGTCCCTTATGCCCGGGATTAGTCTTGTCATTCTCCTCTGAATTCTTTCTAGGGATTGTATATCTATTCTGTAGTGGGGTGACCAGAATTGGACCGCGTAATGCAAGTGAGGTCTCACAAGCGTAAGATATAGTTTTAGGATAATGTCGCTAGTCTTGTAACTGACACTCCTTTACATGAACCTAAGTACTTTGTTAGCCTTGTTTCGAGAAAATACACTTTGTCTTGGTTTAAGATTCCTACTTATCATTACTCCTAAGTCTCTCTCACAGTCGGATTTCTCTATAACAACGTTGTTCATCTGATATCTGGTTTCTCTGTTTACATCTCCTAGACTAAGTACTTTACATTTGTCCACATTGAATTTCAACTGCCATTTTTCAGACCATGCGAAATTATTTTTTTTAGATTTTCCTCTAGTTTTGCGGAATCCTCGTCAGATTTAATTACTCGCCCTATTTTAGCGTCGTCAGCAAATTTACTTATGTTGCTGCCTACGCAGATATTTATGTCGTTTATGTATATAATAAATAGTATTGGTCCAAATAATGACCCTTCGTGTACTCCATTAGTGACGTTACCCCAATCGGATTTAGTGCCGTTAATGCTTACTCGCTGTTTCCTGTTTTGTAACTACGCCCTAATCCAGTTGAGAATATCTCCTCTAATTCCATGAGCTTCCACTGTTCTTATAGTTGAAAATTTATCTAGATTGTGAAATATTATCGTCTCAAGCAGCTGAAGAGAAGTACTTTTTATTGGCAAAGTTATTGTTGTGAATGTTAAAAGGAGGTTGTGGGGAGGAGTGGTCGTGTCCCCACTCCTGAAGGGAGAAAATAAAATGAAAAACAGGACCCCCAAAATAAACTTTCTGACGTCTCAAACTCTGATTTAATATTACACTACAGTCCATACTTCTAGTGTAGTTTTTAAAGTACTGCATCAGCTGTCAACAGGGTCAAACTGGAGGGTCATACAACAGTAATTTTCTACAATCTTTCGGGTGTGTTCACTGTGTAAATATTATTAATACATATTTAAAGGTAAAATTCTGATCTCATATCATTTGTTGATGTATGTAATTTACAATAAATGAGAAAAAATTTAGTATAGTTTTGTTACAAAACCTGTTGACAATAAAAGATTATGTATATTAAATTCTAGAAACGGGTGTCAGAAAAAAGAATTGGAATAGTGATTTACACCTGAATGAATTTGCTGAGTGAGGCCAAATCATCGTGATGCGGAGAGCCGGGGCAACTGTGCCGACCAATGCTGTCAAAGTGGGGAGATGCACCAAGATGATTAGCAGGTGGATCCGCCTGTGGGAGGAAGAGGGCTCAGTGGAGACGAAACCTCGAAGTGGGAGGCCACGAGTAACGTCGGCAAGGATGGACGCCATGATCGTGGCAGCTGCAACGGCATATCCAATGCGAACATCAGTGGAGCATACAAGAAATATGGGCCTCAACTGCCATCATATGACGACGAGATGCCGACTTCATGAAGCCAGGATCGACTGCAATATTCCAGTTGACAAAGGGTGGCTAACACCTACTCACAAGGAGAGTCGACTCGGCTTTGCATTGGAACACCTTCCACATAGAGAAGAATACTGGAGAACCATTATATTTACCGATGAAACGGTGTTCAGGTCAGTGGGAGCCGAAGCAAGGCAGTGCTGACGGCCCCCCAACACACGCTACCACTGAGAAACACATTCAACATCGCGCAGTGTCAGTGTCATTCTGGGGGTGGATGTGGGCACATGGGCCAGGTGAACTGGCCAAGATCAATGGCCATTTCACTTGTGAACAGTATATAGACATCCTGGAGCAAGTGCTAATTCCTACAGTCCGGGCTATGACAGTTCCATCCCCCCCACACTATCAATCTGGTTCATGACAACAGTCCCATTTATACCAGCAACATAGTGAAGGACTACCTCCAGGATCACCTTGAAATTGAGGTCATTGGCTGGCCAACACTAGGATGTGATATTAATCCTATTGAACATATTTGGGACATGATGAAATGTGATTGGGATATTGGGGAGCAGCGAACCTGTGCAGCAATAGAGGCCAAAGTTTACGACGTGTGGGAGAGTATACGTCGACGACCAGGGGTGTGCCTGAAGCTGGTCGACTCCATCCCCTAATCGCCTTGATGAAGTCCTGAATGCAATGGGAGGCTGGACCAAAAACTAAGATGTGTGTATTGGTGTATTGTTTGGATATTAGTATTGTTTGTAAATACAATCAATATATATTAACGCATCTACAGTGTTATCTTAAATCCATGTCTTTAATGATGTCTTGAACTGTATCGCATGAAAATTCATAACAAAGTAACTTAACAGCCACAAATTATGTATTGTGTGGTATACAATGATCTGTGTGACACGTCGTGGAATGTGTTGTCTTATAACACAAGATAATTATATAGTTACAATTGCTGCCATCATTGAAATGCTCATGATGTTCAGCATACAGTATTAACGGTAACTGAGCACACTCCAAAATATATGAAGCTTGCATATTGTGGTGGGGTGTTTAAACACTGGAACTTGGAAGAATTGGAACTATATTAAGTCGGAATACTATTTTACAATACTAATAACTTTTTCACTCCACTCGTTTTAACATAAGTATATAATTATATAATATTGCATATTATCACATATATATTTATCAAGCAAAGGATGGGTGGAATATAAATAAGTATTACCATAATCTCTTTGTCGGAATAACAACAAAATTGTGATGTGGCCGCTGAGTAAAACTAGCTGACCAAGGCCCTTCACCCTGATTCTTGGATATTTCACTTTTATCCTTAATATATTCCATTCTTTAAAGTATCATTGTGACCTGAGAGGCAATAAGCACCCAGGGCACTGCACCTGTTCCATGAATTTGTAACCATAAAGAAACAACTGTAAGACAAAACTTAGTTAAAAAGGCAGCTTAAATTATGGGGGTATAAATAATAGATAAACCTGCCTCTCAACCAGCCCCCCCTCCTCTATCCCCCCCCCCCTCCACACGCTACAGTGGGCGACATCTGTTGGCCGACCATAGCATTTCCCCCAGCTGTTTCGAAATTTCAGACTCAAGGCTATTCGAAACCACACTGTGGCTGGGTAGTGGACACGACTTTTGTGCACGATAGAACTATACAGTCAGCCAAAGATGCACCGACTCCACCCTGGGTCTCGTCCTCGCAATTTTACCTGGCAATACTTGGTAAAGGAAGGCTGTACGTAAAGGTGATTGTGATTGGTGGATCTGTTTTCGGCTGTATCACTGTCAGGATAAATATTAAACAAGCCAAAGGTAACATTTTTGTAATAATAAACTTTTCATTGTTATTTAAGGTCATGAGAAGTTTCCAAATGTTCTTATATTTGCTTAAATAATGAAGAAAATTTTATTAATGAATTGGCAACTCGACTACAACCACAGCTGCCACAAGATTGTCATCAAATTTTCATCATTATTTAAACAAATATAAGAACATTTGGAAACTTCTCATGGTCCTTAAATAACAATGAATAGTTTATTATATAAATGTTACCTTTGGTTTGTTTAATATTTATCCTGACAGTGATACTGCCGAAAATAGATCCACCAATCACAATTACCTTTACATACAGCCTTCCTTTACCATGTATTGCCAGGTAAAATTGCGAGCACGAGACCCAGGGTGGGGTCGGTGGCTCGGTGCATCTTTGGCCAACGATACAGGGTACATGTACAGTAGGGGGCAGTGAAATTTTGCTCAAAGCTGCACTCTTCAGGCATTGTTCCTTATACATATTTAAGACTCCATGCCAAATTTGAAGCTGATATGTCGAGGTTTAGTCTGCCACATTTTCTACTGAAATTTTTAAATTTACCTACAGTACTAGCCAAACAGCCGCTGTGGCGGTGCAATGTTCTGTTCAGTGTTTATCAACCTTTTTTTCATATCTCTTATTTCATTTAAGTTGTCTTGTTGCAGATGAGTATGGTGCTATGTCTATATTGATTACACTGGTCAACAAAGTTTTTGTTGCATTGCTATAAACACTTGATTCTACCTAATTTGGGTGTGCTGATCTCATATCTGAAGTTAGTTTCTTTCTGTAAGCTCTAGTTTTTTTGCAATCAAGGTATTTTGAAATTTCAAAATTTCGTCTTCGTCTTATTGACCTCGTCGTCTATCTTGAAAAATATGTCATTAAACTGTCATTAAATTAGCTGGGTAATAAACAATAAAATATTACATATTCTAAATTTATTCAACAACACAATTTGAAACATGTTCCATCTAAAACAAAGGTTGAAATTTGTATAAAACTCATTGTTAGGTAAGAAATTTGTTACTATGAGGAGACAAAGCCCAATCACATTTTAGCCAGGTAGGAATTTGCGCTTGAAGCTCTTGCGTTTGTGAAATGTCTCAGGGCACTCTCGTTTAATGCTCCAGCAGTAGTCTGCCATCATATGTTTGTCCCATCTCCCTTGGTAGCGGTCTTCCATGGTCTTGAGATCCTGATGAAACCGCTCGCCTTGCTCGTCACTTACTGCCCCTAGGTTCTCAGGGAATCTATCAAGATGACTATATAGGAAATGGAGTTTGACACTCATATTGCATCCAAGGTCATGAAAGGCTGACAACATGGTTGCTACAAGGGTTTCATAGTTGTCAGCCTTTTTATTACCAAGAAAGTTTTCCATTACCGCCACAAATGAAAGCCATGCACCCCTTTCCTTGTCGTCCATCTTTCTGACAAAGTCTTGATCACGTACAAGTGCACGAATTTGTGGTCCATCAAACACACCTGCCTTTATCTTCTCAAATGACAAAGCAGGGTGAGCAGAGACTATGTGTTGGAAGCATTCACCATCAGTATTTAATGCTCTGACAAACTGTTTCATCAGGCCCAGCTTGATATGGAGAGGAGGAAATATGATCTTTTCTCGACTGACGATTGGATCATTGACAATGTTTGGCATACCAGCTTCCAGAGTCTCACGTAAGGGCCACTCCTTCAGGTTCCAATGCCTGTCTCTAGCTCGGCTGTCCCACATGCAAAGAAAGCAGGGATACTTTGTAAATCCTCTTTGTTGGCCAAGAAGGAAGTTCACCATTTTGAGGTCAACACAAATTGTCCAGTTGTGCTCATGGTATTTTAGCAGGTGAATCACAGTTTTAATGTCATTATACTCCTCTCGTAAGCACACAGAATGACCCACTGGAACAGCTGCATAGACATTACCATTATGTAGTAGCACACACTTCAGGCTACGCTTACAACTATCTAGAAATAATCGCCAGTCATTTGGACTATACAATGGAATCCCTAATTCCTGGAGAAGACCCGGGATATTATGACAGTAAACAAACTTATTCTCCTCTGTAAAGAATGGCACAAAATCCTGTTCCCGCTTTCTGAAGTCTGAAACTTTTGTGGTCTGGTTCAGTAGAGCCTTTTCTTGCAACCTAGAAGCTAGAACTTCTGCTGCATTTTTGGAGAGACCCAAATCACGCACAAGGTCATTCAGCTCTGGCTGACTAAACTTCTGAGGGGTTGATGACTCTGGTGTACCATCAGAAGAATCGTCGGAATCTGCAAGTATTTCTTGAGTTTCATGTTCACTCTCTTGGTCTTTGTCGCTTCCCTCCTCTTCAGCTGGAGACAACCCATTAAAAACTGGAACTGGTAGCTCATCAGAGTGCAAAGTAGGTCGAATTGCTGAAGGGATACTAGGATACGATATTTTATGTCTGTTTTTCTTGCCAACACCCTTCGTATTGATCAGACAAAAATAGCAGTCAGTTGTGTGGTCCTTCGGTTCTCGCCAGGTCATGGGAATTCCGAACGGTAAGCCCTTACGTTTTCCTTTTGTCCAGTCACGCAGCATTTCTTCGCAGTTATGACACACAGCATGTGGAGCCCATTTTTTGTCTTGGTCGCCAAGAGTAAGTCCGAAGTACGCTTTATAGCCGCGCCTCACAAACGATGTTATATTGCGCCTCTGACGAATAAGCGTGAAGTATCCACAAATATAACAGAAGGCATCAGGTTTGTTCACACATTGATTTCTCTTTGTAGCCATGACCAAATCTGAAAGAAAAAACAGACAAAATTATATCTCCCTATTGATACCATAATCGTGTAATTAATTAATTTGACCGCAAACGGCTAGAATGTAAAACCTCAAATTACATGAAAACTGGAGCATGCAGAACAAAACTGGTTTCAAATAGGAAATCAGCAGATCAAAAATGGTAAGAAACAGTAAAGAAATCTCATGCAACTGGGAATTATAAAAAATTTGTTGTCCTGTGTTATCAGCCTTTTCTCATTTCATTTCTCAATGTTGTGTTACTGTACTGTAATGTAGGGGAGACCTGGGTAAGTTGGCGCACTTGAAATTATTCAAATAGTTACCGTTAAGCAGTTCACACCGCTACTCGTGTGATGATAAAGAATGAGAAGACCGAGAAATGGAGTTCGAGGATGATGGTGAAAGATCATTATGTCATCATGGTTGAGCCTGGCAATGAATATCTCACACATGTGACTCCCAAGACTGGACACGGAAAGCAGATTGCCAAAACTATTCACGAGTTTCTGGTGGAGAAAAATCTAACCCAGCAGCCCATTGTGTGTGTTGGTTGTGATGGAACCAATGTAAATGTAGGATCAGAAAATGGAGTCATTCATCATCTTGAAATGTTACTTGGTCACCCGCTCCATTATTTCATATGTCAGCTTCACGGAAATGAGCTGCCTTTCCGCGCAGTTTTTTATCACTATGATGGTAAACCAAGTGGTCCTGAGCATTGGTGTGGTCCCATTGGAAAGCAGATCAAGGAGTCTTTGTCTGAGCTTCCAGTTGTCGCCTTCCAGCCAGTCAGTTTCCCTGATTTCCCTGTGTTTAATGATGAAGTGGAGAAAGATCTGTCCTGGGATCAGAAATACCTGTATAGCATTTGTAAAGGAGTTATCACAGGTGTTGTTGAAGATGACTTGGCTGCTATTGAGCCAGGTCCTCCCTGTGTGTCAAGGTGGAACACCTTATGGAGTAGAATCCTCAGGCTGTATGTAGCAACATCAAGACCCAGCCATGAGTTGAAAAGAATTGTCATTACAATAATAAAGTTCAGTGCTCCAATGTGGTTTTACATCAAGATACACCCTTACGTAACACACGGCTCAAGGAACGTATTCCAGTCCCTGCTATATATGAAACACCTGAATAGTGAGGAGGAGACGAGAGTGAAGAAGGCTGTCCAGAGAAATGCATACTTCGCCCACACAGATCAACTTCTTCTTGGTATGTGTGCAGATGAGGACATGACTGTTAGAGAAAAAGCTGTCTCAATGATAAGAAAAATTAGAGAGGAGAATCAGCAAAAGGATGAATGCACTGGCAGATCTGAAGAGGAGGAGGAAGATTCTGATGCTGCTGTTGACGAGAATTTGTTAAACTATACTAATGAGGAGGGTAAAGATGGAGATGGGAATGAGGATGTGCCTCCTGTAGTCAACATGAGAAAGGTGGTGACTCCGAAACTAAAGTGGCAAGCAAAAAACTATCATTCCATGATTAAATGGAGGATAGAACTCAAGACTGAGCCTCCTTACATTGCTTCTCTGTCAAATCTACAGGTTAATGACATTCTTGAGACACCATTAGTGGTGCCCAAGTGGCCAAACAGCACTCAGGCGGTCGAGAGAGGCATAAAAGTGATGACTGAAGCTTGCACTGAAGTGACGGGATACGAATCGAGAGATGGATATATTAGGCAAAGATTATTGTCTAGGAAAATGATGCCAAGGTTCCGCACAAAAAAGAATTTCAATATGTACCTGTAAAATAACATGTGAATTAAATCGATGTCACCCAGTAAAATTTATCATTATCCTGGAAAACATTAAATGACACCTAATTTTTGGTATACACTAAAAGTTGACAAAAAGTCGTTCGCGATGCGGCAGGGTAAGTATGCATGAAATGGCATGAAATTTTGCACAGGTGTTTGTTACAGCCATACAAACGATGCCTGAAAAGTGCAGCCTGCAACTCAAATAAAAGTGTTTTTTCCCTGCCCCCTAATGTACAGTCACCCAAAAAAGTCCTGTCGCGAACCATGAACCCCGCGATTCAGACTCTTGAATCCGAAGCATTTATGGACAGAATAATGTATCAGTGTCTACTGCTTCGGGTTCACGAGTCTGAATCTCGGGGTTTGTGGTTCGCAACAGGACTTTTTTGGGTGACTGTACTTTAAGAACAAAAAAGTATTACATGTGAGTGAATGTGTCTGTGTGTGTTCCTTGTGCATCATGTATCTTATCATAACATCTTAACATATATTTCTATATTTCTTTATTATATCACTTTGCATTTACCTTTATTATAACAAAGAAAATTTTAGGTGTATGTGATATTCTATCTTCTGCTGAAACGCGACTGTAGGAAAATTTCAATGATTCGTGACTCTGAGAAGCCGTTTACAAGAAGCAAAGATTAGGTGGGCACACACTACACGATATTGAAATGCTGCCGTCACTTTGCAAACTTTTCTCAGGAAGGTTTTCTTAAGCATAATGGTAAATGTTGAGCGAATGGAGATGCTCACTTGAGACGTCAAGTACAGTATATTACCCCCAGCACGCGGCAACCTCCCAAGACCTCACTGATACACATTACCTCGCAAGATGTTTGTGTTTTTAGCCTAGGATGTTGAACCAGCGAGTTGTGAATGGATATTAATTTCTCCATTGTTGTGTCACAAAATACGAACACTGGAAATAATGGCGACATAAAGATTATCCTTATAATTCCTGCTCGTTGATACTTGATGCCGTGTTATTCTTTTGTTATTTATTGAGATAAATTTGAGAGTGAATACAAAGAACCAATATTTTTTTATAATCTGTTCAGCTCTTCACATACAGTATATATTGTGAAGTACGAAAAAACTATTGTGTTTTAGAAGAAGACATTTTCTAATAACAATGAATATGTATTACCTGAACTTCAATAGTCATTTATGAGTATTGTATATTAATAAATCCAACTTATTGCGCATCGACTAACTTATTGTACTAAAGTTCCTGAGGTGATCTGGTGACCTACTGCATGTGTTGACGCAGACAGGCAACACGGGGAAAAAAACTTTTACAAATGTTCTTTTTTTCCTTTACCAGAACCATTTAGTTTTGCAATTAATAGAATTATTGAGGTTGTATTGTATTGTAGCTTTAGGTTATAATTTATTGTAGTTTTAGGTTGTGATGTTATGGAAGCGAGGCAAAACACCAGGTTGTTTGTATCGGTGTTTTGATCTGTAACAATACATGAGGGTGATGTATTTTGTATTTCCAGCACGAGGTGAGAGTCATACTGAATCAATATCTCGTGATGTGGGTGAAGGAGAGACTACTGCAGCTAGTGTGGATATAGCTGGAACCTCAAGACTTGGTGTGGATGATTCGACACGAGTGATAGAAGGAGATACGCTGGTCCTGAAAAAGGTGTCTCGTCTGCAGATGGGATCCTACTTATGCATCGCTTCCAACGGCATTCCTCCCTCCATCAGTAAAAGAGCCCATCTCCGTGTTCAGTGTGAGTGTTGGAGATGGTGGTAGTGAGTATCTCTTTGACACACTCTACTACCGCCACCACCACACCTCACACACACTCTACCACCACCACCACACCTCACACACACTCTACCACCACCACCACACCTCACACACTCTACCACCACCACACCTCACACACTCAAACACCACCACACCTCACACACTACCACCGCCACACCACACACACACTACCACCGCCACACCACACACACACTACCACCGCCACACCACACACACACACACACACTACCACCGCCACACCACACACACACTACCACCGCCACACCACACACACACTACCACCGCCACAACACACACACACACACACTACCACCGCCACACCACACAAACACTCTACCACCACCACCACCACACCTCACACACACACTATCACCACCACACCTCACGCACTCTACCACCACACCTCACACACACTCTACCACCACCATACCTCAAACACTGAACCACCACAACACCTCACGCACTCTACCACCACCATACCTCAAACACTCAATCACCACCACACCTCACGCACTCTACCACCACATCTCACGCACTCCACCACCACACCTCAAACACTACCACCACCACACCTCACGCACTCTACCACTACCACACCTCACGCACTGCACCACCACCACACCTCAAACACTCAACCACCACCACAACTCACGCACTCTACCACCACATCTCACGCACTCCACCATCACTACACCTCACGCACTCTACCATCACTACACCTCACGCACTCTACCACCACCACACCTCACGCACTCTACCACCACCACACCTCACGCACTCTACCACCACCACACCTCACGCACTCTACCACCACCACAGCTCATGCACTCTACCACCACCACACCTCACGCACTCTACCACCACCACAGCTCATGCACTCTACCACCACCACCACCACACCTCACGCACTCTACCACCACCACACCTCACGCACTCTACCACCACCACAGCTCATGCACTCTACCACCACCACACCTCACGCACTCCACCACCACCACACCTCACGCACTCCACCACCACCACACCTCATGCACTCTACCACCACCATACGTCACGCACTCTACCACCACACCTCACACACACTCTACCACCACCACACCTCACGCACTCTACCGCCACCACACCTCAAACACTCTACCACCACCACCACAGCTCACGCACTCTACCACCACCACACCTCACGCACTCTACCACCACCACACCTCACACACACTCTACCACCACCACACCTCACGCACTCTACCACCACATCTCACGTGCTCCACCACCACCACACCTCATGCACTCTACCACCATCACACCTCACGCACTCTACCACCACATCTCACGTGCTCCACCACCACCACACCTCATGCACTCTACCACCACCACACCTCATGCACTCCACCACCACCACACCTCACGCACTCCACCACCACCACACCTCATGCACTCCACCACCACCACACCTCACGCACTCCACCACCACCACACCTCATGCACTCCACCACCACACCTCACATACTCTACCACCCCTACCACACATCAAACTTTACCACCACCACCACACCTCACACACACTCTACCATCACTGCACTTCGAACTCTACCACCACCACCACACCTCACATACTCTACCACCCCTACCACACATCAAACTTTACCACCACCACCAGACCTAACACACACACTCTACCATCACTGCACTTCGAACTCTACCACCACCACCACACCACACATACTCTACCACCACCACCACACTTCACGTCACATAATATACCACTATCACCACCACTCACACAAACTCTACCACCACCACTCACACAAACTCTACCCCCACCACTCACACAAACTCTACCACCCCCACTCACACAAACTCTACCACCACCATGTAAGTGTCACCATGTCTTCCGCTATCTATGAGCGTGAAGAGAGAAAAGGGGGTTAATTTCCCCTCCGTTCCATGTAAGTTTAGGAGTGCTACTCTCTCAGTAGTGACCCATCGAGGGAGAATGGAATTGGTACTTCGTCCCCCCTCGAAGTCCCACCGCTGCCACCTACATGAAACGGTTGGTTAATTCCCAATTAACCAGGTTGGTTCACATATATCATATCGGGCTTTAGTAACGAAGCCCAATTGAAGTTTCTTGTTTTATAAGAAAAGTATTATGTTTATATATTTCCTGAGTGTAGGTCAACCGTAAGTTCCACTATTTATGAGTGTGATGAGTAAGGACGGCGTTTATGTAATATAAACGTGGATCAACGCCCATTCGATGTTAGTTGGTGTGAGTGACTTTGAGTAGTGACCCATCGAGGGAGAATGGAATAGACGCGTCGTTCTCCCTTGAGGGAAGACGGAGCCATCCACTGCGGCTCTCAAATAACGTATTCCTCTAGTCAAGGATATCAAGCTACTGCTCGCTTTAGGTGGCCAGAGAGCCGGCTACTTATGCCTTACTCAGCATAGTATGACGCAGCTTCCCGTGGGCACACCTTATCACGTGCATTGAACATATCACCACCACCACAACTCGCACAGCCTTCCACCACTACACCTCACACACTACTACCACCACACTTCACTCACCCTACCACCACTACACCTCACACACTACCACCACCACACCTCACACACACTACCACCACACTTCACACACTACCACCACCACACCTCACACACACTACCACCACACTTCACACACTACCACCACCACACCTCACACACACCACCACCACACTTCACACACTACCACCACCACACTTCACACACTACCACCACCACACCTCACACACTACTACCACCACACTGCGCACACCCTACCACCACACCTCACACACTACTACTACCACACTTCACACACTACCACCACCACACTTCACACACTACCACCACCACCCCATTATTTAGAATCCAACCTCATTTCCCTCTACAAAAATATGTTTTCTTGTAGGTTAAAATTTTCATGATAATTAAGAAACCCGGAGTTAAAATATCAATAGTTACGAGTGTTGTTTTTCTGTAACAGTCCCTCCTATGACTGGGGTGCCACAGCAGCTGGAGGGTGCTTACGTAGGCCAGGACCTGACCATTGAGTGCCACACAGAAGCTTACCCCAAGAGTATCAACTATTGGACCAACGCTAACGGTGACATGATAGTGTCAGGTGAGTAAAGCTCTCTCTCTCTCTCTCTCTCTCTCTCTCCACACCTGACACATTGTACCACTACACCTCACACATTCTACCACCACAACCACCACACCTCGCACACACTACCACCACAACCACCACACTTCCATAGCTCACACACTCTACTGCTACCACCACCACCACTGTAACAAATGGATTGTTTATATGTGTCCCGACTTTACTGTAACATATTTTATGTACCAACTTACTCTTTCATTGTTTTTTTAATTCTTTGTTTATTTACTTATTTATTTATATAGAGTACTTATTCTTCTTTCTCTTTCGTTACACCCGTGAGAGGTGGAGAGAGTGAGGGAGGTAATTGTGTATGGTTGCGGTCGACTGGTGATATAGGCTTACAGTTGGCCCTCCCACACACACCAGCCAGGGGAGACTCAGCCGGGAGGCTGGTAAGGGGGACTAAGACATCAATACTTCACAGAGGGGAAATATTGGATAGTTATTGTATATAGGACGCACAGTGTTGTATGCATCAACAAAAAAAGTGGCGCCACCAGCGTCAGGGTAAACGGCCAAGAAATTTGATGGGTCAGTGTCGGCGTAAACGATTTCATAAATTGATGCCGTTAGCGTCAACGAGTTTTCAGTGACGTACAAATGCAGCCCCGAAACGCATATTCTCCTGTGTATGGGAGTAACATATGCAAAATAAAAAAAATATTCATTAATTTTCAATTATTTATTATGATTTATATTATATAATTTTAATTATTCATTTGTTCTCCCACAAGAATACTAGCGTCTCAAAATGCTTGTCGCTCATTCTGCTGCGCTTGGGCCTCTAGACGGCAGAATGAGCGACGAGCACTAGAGAGGATGGGGGTGTCGTATTTGATGAACAACTCCCTCATGGTCTCGTTGGGGTAAGGTGTCCTTGTCGAAAACATTTTTCGAAGGTTTCTTCCCCAGGAAACACTTGAAAAGGTCACTGTATTTTTTCATTCCTGCGGGGGGTCTCGTACAGGGCCTGGAATAATTCATCCTCCACGTCATGGTCTTTGTCATCTCCCTCACTGCTGCTGCTGCTCTCAATTCTCGTGCACAGACTTCTCCACCAACAGCAGTGAAGAATTACATCACGGTTGAAAAAGAATTATTAGCCGTAGTGGAAGGTATAAAAAATAATTGTTCTTTATATGGTGAAAAGTTTTCCTTAGAAACAGGTCACCTGCCTTTAACAAGCCTCTGCACATCTAGAAACTCAAATGCAAGATTAACGCGGTGGATGTTATACCACCAACAATTCAATTTCACGGTTCGATTTATCGGAGGAAAGGCAAATGTCGTAGCTGATCTTCTTTCTAGACTAATGGTAAAGGATACAGATAATCAATAGATGAACCAACATTGGAAACAGGGCCATAAAATTGTGAAAATTTCCTTTCCAAAAGAAAAATTTGTTTTAGCAGGGGCGAATGTCATGCCATGACTGTGGACCAGCTGGATAAGGACTCGTTGGCTGGGTCAAGCAGCAATACTGACTCCAATCAACGTCACAGCGCGTCATAACTGGCCAATGAGACGGAACTACGAAGTGATGTGACGGAGGTCAGTTAGCAGCCGCGAACCATCACCCCGGCAGTCGGACTCCTGGCTGGCCCGGTCAACACCTTCTGCCATGAGTTGTGTGTGCTGTGGGAGTTCTGCCATGAGCTGTGTGTGCTGCGGGAGTCCTGCCATGAGCTGTGTGTGCTGTGGGAGTCCTGCCGTGAGCTGTGTGCTGTGGGAGTCCTGCCGTGAGCTGTGTGTGCTGTGGGAGTCCTGCCGTGAGCTGTGTGTGCTGTGGGAATCCTGCCATGAGCTGCGTGTTTGCTGTGGGAGTTCTCCCGTGAGCTGTGTGTGCTGTGGGAGTCCTGCCGTGAGTGTATGTGTGTGTGCGCGCGTGCGTGCGCGCGCGCGAGTCCAGTGTGACCGTGCGTTGTGGGAGTGTTGCCGTGTGCCATACCAGTGTTGTACGTTTTGATTATTAAATAGTTAAGTCCACCCTTACACGTTGTTAATACCAACTCTATTATTCTATTGGAAATAGCATAACACGGTGGTTGGTAGGCGCCAGGACGTGTCCACATGCCATTGGGCCTATGTGCCGTCCCTCTGGGGCCCACTGCTACTCCGAGATCCCTTGCTGGTCAAGCCTGGGCCCACGAGGCACCCAGTTACCGTGTGTTGCCACAAGGAGGCACAGCAGGAGTCTTCGTGGTGAAGAAGCCGTGTACTGACAAGTTGCTTCCCTGTTCGCCACGAGGGCTAGCCAACGGCGGCAGCTGAAAGCGAGAGGGAGCAAGCAGTGCTTGCACCTTAACACTTAACATAATGCTGCCACATTAGACGCATTTCACCACCCTGTGTGTGGCTCTGCACGCACACACACATACACACACACACACACGCGCGCACACGCACACTCACGCGCACACTCACGCACGCACGCACACTCACGCACGCACGCACTGAGACGGCACTAAACCTGACCCTGAAAATATCCAGATTTCAACCATCTCTAATATTACCCAAATAACTGACAACTTTTCTTCCCATTAACGTACAATCTCTAACCAATTCAACCACCCTATCAACACTCCCTAGTTCAACCCCCTTCTTAACAATCCCTTCCTCACCGCACCTATCTTCGTGCTTCATCCAGTAACCTAATGGTTGGGCTTTTATCGTCCGTCACCTGGCAGGGAAGCGGTACGAGCCCATCCTGGAGGAGAGCTACTACAAGACGCACATGAAGCTGAGAATAAGAGACGTGACAGCTGAGGACTTCGGTACTTTCCGCTGCGTGGCCAAGAACTCCCTGGGAGAGACTGACGGAGCCATCAAGGTCTATGGTAACGTTGGGGTAGACAGGGAGAGGGTGAGAGACAAATAGGTTATGCAGGGTGTCTCACACTGCTGATTTTTGTGATCGCGGGAATGTTTGATAATACAACAACACTGTTCTCACTTGTGGCAGACCTCACACATCAACAAGTGAAGACAGTGTATTACAACAACAACAACACTGTCCTCACTTGTGGCAGACCTCACACATCATCAAGTGAGGACAGTGTATTATTACAACAACACTGTCCTCACTTGTGGCAGACCTCACACATCATCAAGTGAGGACAGTGTATTACAACAACAACACTGTCCTCACTTGTGGCAGACCTCACACATCATCAAGTGAGGACAGTGTATTACAACAACAACACTGTCCTCACTTGTGGCAGACCTCACACATCATCAAGTGAGGACAGTGTATTACTACAACAACAACAACAACACTGTCCTCACCTGTGGCAGACCTCACACATCAACAAGTGAGGACAGTGTATTACTACAACAGCACTGTCCTCACTTGTGGCAGACCTCACACATCATCAAGTGAGGACAGTGTATTACAACAACAACACTGTCCTCACTTGTGGCAGACCTCACACATCAACAAGTGAGGACAGTGTATTACTACAACAACAACAACACTGTCCTCCCTTGTGGCAGACCTCATACATCATCAAGTGAGGACAGTGTATTACTACAACAACAACAACACTGTCCTCACCTGTGGCAGACCTCACACATCATCAAGTGAGGACAGTGTATTACTACAACAACAACAGCACTGTCCTCCCTTGTGGCAGACCTCACACATCATCAAGTGAGGACAGTGTATTACTACAACAACACTGTCCTCACTTGTGGCAGACCTCACACATCATCAAGTGAGGACAGTGTATTTCTACAACAACAACAACACTGTCCTCACCTGTGGCAGACCTCACACATCAACAAGTGAGGACAGTGTATTACTACAACAACAACAACACTGTCCTCACTTGTGGCAGACCTCACACATCAACAAGTGAGGACAGTGTATTACTACAACAACAACAACACTGTCCTCACCTGTGGCAGACCTCACACATCATCAAGTGAGGACAGTGTTCTTACCCAAGCTAAGAAGTATTAAAAGCAGTCCGCCAAAGATGCACCGACCCCACCCTGGGGCTCGTACTCGCACTTTCCCTGGCAATACTTGGTGAAGGAAGGCTGTATGCAAAGGTGATTGTGATTGGTGGATCTATTTTAGGCTGTATCACTGTCATGATAAACATTAAACAATCCAAAGGTAGAATTGTTATAATAATAACTGTTCATTGTTATTTAAGATCATGAGAAGTTTCCAAATGTTCGTATATTTGCTTAAATAATGAGGAAATTATATTTATGAATAGGCAACTCCACTACAACGAGGGCTGCCACAAGATTTTCAGATCAAATTTTCTTCAGTGATACAGCTGAAAATAGATCAGCCAATAACAATCACCTTTACATACAATCTTACTTTACCAAGTATTGCCAGGGAAAGTGCGAGTACGAGACCCAGGTGGGGTCGGTGTATCTTGGCTGTCTGGTAACACCCGAATTACTAGCAAGTCAGAAACTATATTTCAGCGTGATGTTGCTTAGTTACCTAAATTTAATAGAAAACTACCTCTTAGTAAAATATTAAAATCACTAAATATAAATAATTATAGATTTGTTGTTTAGCAGAAAACCATATAATGTATAAGTGCTTTTTGCCGGTAAAACGGTCAGATGAGGATGCCAGGTTTCGGAGACAAGGCTATGTCGTGATGCCACGCGGCAGAGAGCTTGACGACAGCAAACCCGACAGACGTACTGGCTATTTTCTTAAATTTTTGAAGGTCCAGAGGTTTCAAATTACCATATCCATATCTATGTTATATTGTATGGGTGTAAATTTAGTCTAATTAATAATGACTTAATATTGTCACCGGTGCTAATCTGCAGGGACAATCTTGGTCTGGTTATTTGTTCTATCTGTATCATTTTGGGTGGTATAAAACATCCTTGCAGTATAAAATGGAGATTTAGGGCTACATCCAGTAAAGGTTAGTAACGTGGTTAAATTCTAATAGTAGACCTTTTGTTATTTACATATACCAGGGGTATTCCATTGAATCCGTGCATAGACTACTCTCGTTTAATAATTATATAGAAAGTGTATTAAATCTTGGAAGAATTTGATAGTCTAGCATTGGTTAGGGTCTCGTCCTTCTGTGTTTGTATGAGGTCGCACTAATAAACTTTTCAGGCGTAAACCATTATTCCATTTTTTCTTGTACTGACGACGGCACTCCTTCCTGGCCAGTGATCTTTCTAAGTGTTATTTACACTTCAATGGAAGACCATCACAGTGTTCTTTTCAGTTCCCCGTTTGTAGTAATTTTTTTAACTTTTGTGTAACTTTTTTAATTGTGTGTATTTTGTATATATTACTATTAAGTATAGTTATAATAAAAATACTCTACCTGTTTAACTACCCACCATTAGTCATTTACGAGCCTAGTGACGTATTACATTTGTTACTGATTATTATTTCTCTCGGGAACGCTACTTTTTTTTTCATGAGTGGAACTTAGGTTAACTTTCTTACTAAATCTTAGTCTTTGAGTATCTTAAGAGTGTTGTACTCACCCATTCTGTAATTTAATTGTATATTCTACCCATAACAATACCGTTTACTTTGATCTTCAGAAGAGCACTTGAAATATAGACATAATTCTGTGGGATTTAAGAGATTTTATTATTCCTTATTCAACTCTTCAAAACCAATCAGGATTATTTAATTGATAGAGGTGCTGTCTACAGTAACTGCTTCACACCTCCTAAAACACTGCTCATCTCTCTTCTCCTCCACCCACCACCCTCTCCTCCACTCACCACCCTCTACTCCACCCCCTCCACCACCCTCTACTCCACCCTCTCTTCCACCCACCCTCTCCTCACCCACCCCCTCCACCACCCTCGTCTCCACCCGCCACTCTCTCCTCCCCACACTTAAGACCCACGACATATGCCCACACTTAAGACCCACGACACCTCCCCTTACTTAAGACCCATACACCTCCCTACACTCAAGACCCACGACATCTGCCTACATTTAAGACCCACACATCTCCCCGTACTTAAAATCCACGACATCTGCCCATACTTAAGACCCACGACATCTGCCTACACTTAAGACCCACACATCTCCCCATACTTAAGACCCACACATCTTCCCACAATTAGGACCCACGACACCTCCCCTTACTTAAGACCCATACACCTCCCTACACTTAAGACCCACGACATCTGCCCACACTTAAGACCCACGACACCTCCTCACACGTAAGACCCACGACCCACACTTAAAACCCACGACATCTGCCCACACTTAAGACCCACGACAACTGCCCACACACCACCTCACTTGTTTACCCACTAGATTGCTGTAAATTATCATCATTACCTATATATTGCTGAAATGATTTGGAACAGCCGCCCACTGCCGTCCACAGAGATCGACCCGCCCAAGTCCCACTTCAACGGAGGCTTGGAGGAGCAGGATGATGCTGAGACGACCGAGGCTACTGGGGAACCTCCAGCGACCTTACCAACACATAAGAAAGGTGACGCGATTTGTTTCTCTAGTCTAATTCCTGCAATAGTCGTGAGCACTATAAGTGTCGCTCCCCTGATGTAATATGTCCTCCATTTATGACTAATGATGGTCGATACTCATATATGTTCTTTGTAAATTACTTCATTACTTCTCTTGTCTTGTACACACACACACACACACACACACATATTACCGGTCTCGTGGTAGATAGTGTTATCTTACGTTCACTGTTACTGACTGACAAGTTGTATTTGTAGGAGATAAGACTGGTATATTTCTTGTGGTATTATGAACCTTTGATATACACTCAAAGGTTGTTCATATTCCTGACTTCTTCAGAAGATCACGTGCAATAATCTGAATATATATTGTTCAACAGTTTTCACCACCGAAAAACTAAACATGATACCTGAGGCACCAACTCCATACAGAGATAGTGAAGAGAATAGATTAAGCGAGATAGTAGTGACTAGTAACCACGTTAGTAAGCAAAGAGACAAACTAAAGCCTAATAAGTCACCAGGTCCCGATGAGATATTTGCCAGAGTATTAAAGGAATGTAAGGAAGAGCTTAGTATGCCCTTAGCAAAGTTGTTTAACATGTCCTTAAAAACAGGTGTAGTACCAGAATCCTGGAGGATAGCAAATGTAATGCCGATTTTCAAGGAGGGAGATAGATCACTATCCTCTTACTATAGTCCAATAAGTATAACATCAATTGCAGGCAAATTACTGGAAGCAATAATTTCAAACTATATCCGAAATCACCTGGAGAAGCACAAGTTGATCAATTACTCCCAACATGGCTTCACAAGTGGGTGTTCATGTCTAACTAATCTATTAACATTCTTTTCAGCTGTTTTAGAATCAGTGGCCAAACGGGCACGACTATGATGTGGTATATCTTGACTTTAGCGAAGCCCTCGACCGAGTACCACATGAAAGACTAATAAGAAAAGTGGAGGCTCATGGCATCGGAGGAGATATTCTAAAATGGATTAGTGCGTGGTTACAGGACAGGATATACTGCCAGATCTGGGGTCACTAAATTTAAGGGGATAACTTAACTCTAAACTTAATTTCTAAGGGTCGCTGCCACCAGACCCCCTCTGGACAGCATGTAGCTCGTTAGGTAGCGGGCAGAGTGGACTAGGCATTGGGTTAGGTTTTCCATTGACCAGATCGATGAGGGTAAAGAAGGGGGAAACCATAACATGTCTTAATTGATTTATTCCTTATACAACATACTGGTAAAAAAACATATACATGACTTGGCCTTCCTCAGAAGAACAACATAATTTTGGTTACCCAGACCCTAGCATTACTGGCGGGTCATCCACCTACTTATTGCATACAAATGGGGAACGCCGTATCTCGGTCGTTCCTTCTTACAATATCCCTTAACACAGCGGACTGCTCCACTGATGTGGACTGTTAGCACCGTCGGTTATCATACATAGTAGCACCATCTCAACACACCTGTTACACTCCATACCTGCAAGTATGTGACTCCTTGTGACTATTAGGTATACACAACGGGCACCTCGTTCGCACACCGCCCTCGGTGGGTAAAGACGAGGGCTTCACCTAGAGACATACCAGCACTGTTTCTACGCCTGGTAGTATAGGTCGCTCCAAGTGACGACCGCAGTTTCTCACGGTCTCCTTAGTTGTGACTATTCATGTGGAGTGGTGCGCTGGGAATCCACCTGTTCACAGTGGACTGGTATAGCGGGGGAGTAATTCCCACCCTGGGGTGACGCTCACGTGGACAATGGCGGCCGGGCGGCAAGATACTCCGGCCACATGGCACCTGTGGTGACGGCAGAACGGGAAAAACTAAGCAATAATGCCTGACGGGCGGTTATCCCACCCCTTAACACATCCCTATCACACTTATATATCCAGCAAAGCTTTAAACTGTAGTAACTTCTATGTATCAACCTTAATTGTAGGGCGGGATATAGCCCGCTAGGGCACTGACCTGTGGTGACGGCAGAACGGGAAAAACTAAGGCCGGCTTCCCGCCGCTTCTCGTCACATAGGCCTACAGTTTCCAATCCTCAATTTACACTTTTGTTTCTAAGGGTTCTCACCTGAACACTTTACGGTATATTGTCACTCATTTCTTAACAACACATATATTAATCCTAAATTACACACTAAGGTAAGGTCTTGGTTTGCTAGTGCTTGGGTAAATGCCTGAGATTATAATATTAATGAGGCATCTGAGGCGGGTACATGACGCGCCTTGAAACAAAAGCCGAATGATCATGGCTGGGGTGTATCAACGTCACTTAAAAACTGTAATGAGGGATCCTCCTCTCACACATTGCACTATTTGAACACAGACATAAGATTCTCTGATCACTGTACCTGTCGTGGGTATATGTCACGTGAGGCTACGAGGTGTATTAGATTCATACCGACGCATACACGATATTTCCTTTCCGGTATATGTTTCTAGATCACTGTCAACACCTCACCTAGTTCTGATACATTTATCCTTTTTCCAGATCATTGTTCTCATGTATTTTCATATGATATCTGTTGGAGTTATGTTCGCTACACGCCCACAGACGTAAATAGTAGGACCTTCAAACCCGGATCCACACTTAGTCTTACGGTACACTAGTCCAGCTCAACTGGACTTTAACATTCATCTTATGCTTACCCCGAGTGATCCTTAATGCTAGGAATACATACACTTGATATGATATAACTATACCTGGGTACAATACATGGTCTAGGAACCTTGAGTAGGTGAGTTGTCCTTTCTCAATGTTTCCCGTTTTCTGAGGTTCTACAAGCGCGGTGCATGTGAATGTTATGTAGCGTAATATGAATTAGATGGGATTTTTAGGATGACAATGATGTGCGCAGTACAAGGAAACAGCGAGTGAGCATTAACGGCACTAAATCCCATTGGAGTAACGTCACTAGTGGAGTTCCCCAAGGCTCAGTACTTGGACCATGATCATTTATTATAAACATAAACGACATAGATATATGCGTACACGGCAACATAAGTAAATTTGCTGATGGCACTAAAATAGGACGTGTAATTAAATCTGACGAGGACTGCAAAACTACAAGAAGATCTAAAATTTTTCGATTGTCTGAAAAATGGCAGATGAAGTTCAATGTGGACAAATGTAACGTGCTCAGTATAGGAGATGTATACAGGGAAACCAGATATCAGATGAACAAAGATGTTATAGAGAAATCTGAATGTGAGAAAGATTTAGGTGTAATGATAAGTAGGAATCTTAAGCCAAGTAAACAATATGTATTTGCTCGAAACAAGGCTAATAAAGTACTTGGGCTCATACAAAGGAGTGTTAGTTACAAGACTAGCGAAGTCATCTCAAGATTATATCTTGCGCTTTTGAGACCTCACTTGGTTTACGCGGTTCAATTCTGGTCACCGTATTACAGAATGGATATAGAATCCTTGGAAAGAATTCAGAACATAAGAATGGAGGAAACTGCAGCGGGCCTATTGGCCCATACTGGGCAGTCCCGTTTACACCCAACCCCCATTGCTCATATGAGCATCCAACCTATGAAGCAATTCAGCGTATTCGAGTTAATGATGATATTTGGTAACTTGTTCCATTCATCCACTACTCTGTTTCCAAACCAGTGTTTACCTATGTCACGCCTAAATCTAAATTTGTCTAATTTAAAACCATTGTTACGAGTTCGCTCCTGGTTGGATAGTTTGAGTACCTTTGTAATGTCCCCTTTGTTTAGCCCTGCCTTCCACTTATACACCTTTATCAGGTCGCCCCTCGCTCTACGTCTCTCAAGGGAGTGCAAATTAAGATGCTTTAACCTGTCTATATACTCAAGGTTCCTAATGCCCGGGATTAGTCTTGTCATTCTCCTCTGAATTCTGTCCAAGGATTCTATATCCATTCTGTAATACGGTGACCAGAACTGAACTGCGTAATCCAGGTGTGGTCTCACAAGAGCAAGATACAGTTTTAGGATGACCTCGCTAGTCTTGTAACTAACACTCAAGGCTAATCCTGGACATTAGGAACCTTGAGTACAGAGACAGGTTAAGGCATCTTAATTTGCACTCCCTCGAGAGATGTAGAGTGAGGGGCGATATGATAGAGGTGTATAAATGGAAGTCAGGGCTAAACAAAGGGGACATAACGATGGTACTCAAACTATCCAACCAGGAGCGAACTCGTAACAATGGTTTTAAATTAGACAAATTTAGATTTAGGCGCGAAATAGGTAAACATTGGTTTGGAAATTGTGTAGTGGAGGAATGGAACAAGTTACCGAACATCATCATTAACTCGAGTACGCTGGATAGCTTCAAACATAGGTTGGACGGATATACTGTATGAGCAATAGGGGTTGGGTGTAAATGAGACTGCCCAGTGTGGGCTAATAAGCCCGCCTCAGTTTCCTCCATTTTTATGTTCTTATTGGTAAGGCCAACCACTAGGATTGAGTGCCCATCCACAACGAAATTGCAGGTTTCTCAACCAGACAGCAGAGAAAAGGCACTTTACAGCTCCGATTAAGTTCATGTATGGATCATTTCAGTTACTTGGTGCTTGGGTAGCGGCGGCCAGTCGTAACTATTTTACCAGTATCAAGTAGGCGGCACGTGGATCGGCTAGCATCAGTCTGGCCCGTGTGTCTCGCTTTCCTGCACATAAAGCTTGGCAGTGTTAGTCTATCTGGCCACACTACCATTACACCTACAGTACGTTCATACTTGGTGAGGAGTGAAGGCGGTCGAATACACAGCTGGTTACGCTGCCCCCTTGTGTGCCAAGACTTAGTATACAGTGTGCTGTATCCACACTGCCCCTAATGAACCGTCGGGCCTTTGGGGCCAACTTTCACGTTCAACTAAAGATAATTGTAGCGCAATGCCAAAATATGTTGTCACCCTAACTCAGCCAGACATTGTTTATGTATATAATGTACAAATTATATCATTACCTATTTCTAGACAATTGACAATTTAGTGATCGTGTATTAGATGACCGTCAAGGATATGGAGAACTGTTTGAAAGTTAAGTGTAAACTATGTACAATGCAGCAAATTACTTAAAAGTGTTACCGATATTATCAAGCAGTAATATGATACACTGTACACTGGTAACAGGTGTAATAACAAGAGTTTGTTCCATGTTCCTGCAGAAAGCAAGAAATACCACAGTTTTCATCATACTAAAGGTGTTAACGACATCATGGATCAACAGCATCTAGGCAAGTCTTCCAGCTTTGAAGGTAAATCTTATTCAATTATCTAATAGTAATGAATAATAATATTTGTTCAGTAAATTTGTCATTCAGGTCTACAGTTGGATAGGTGTGTATATAACTGCAGTTATACAGTTCAGCATATATGTATAGTAGACAACGTAGGTATACGGTGCAGGTAGGCCGTGAGAGTAAACTGTGTAGGTAAACAGTAAGGCAACTTGACCAAGGATAACCAACAAAGCTGTCAGCTGCTTATATCCAGGAGGGTCCTTTGTTTAGGCTTACTCTTGGTCTCTAATCAGTAATAGTATATCTACAGGAGTATTCAACAAACATTACATTGCTCTTGGACTATCCGAGGCTGGCGGATCACTTCAACAATACAACATTTTGTGTTTAATAATAAACTCACTTTCTTCTCTTGCTGTAGCTCCATCTAATATACATATATATATATATATATATATATATATATATATATATATATATATATATATATATATATATATATATATATATATGTATATCGTAACTAGTTTTGATGTGGTCTGGTAACGTGTTCTAGTCTGTTATAACAGTAAAAGTTCTTGGTTATCTAGAATGTATTTCACTTGCTATTAGCACCAATCATCTTAAAACCAGCACCCAACATCTCGCTATTCTCACATCTGATATGCATCACGAGGCCAAAGTTTACCCAATAATCTAGCGTAACCAACGTCTTGATAATCGTGTCACAACCACCCTGTAAGAGTTTCATTTCGCCTTTAATTAAAATATACATTCTTACAATACGTTATATAACACCTGGAAGTTATGAAGACGAAAATCGTATCAACAATAAACAATTATAATCATACACCTAGTTGTTGTGTTTATTTTTGTATTTACCATTCAGTATTATCTGATCAGAACAATGTCATTCATAATAAATTAATTTCTGACGGTTTATTGTATCTAAGTTAAGTCATGCCGTCTCTGAGATTCTTGTAAATGAACTAACAAGGTACAGTAGAACGTCCATATAACACGAGATACGTTCCAAGAGATGTCCCTTTAAACCGAATTCGCACTAAATCGAATTGTTGTTTCAATGATTTTTACTCGTCAAATAATCTTCCGTCGAAAGAGCAGGAAATTTCACTTTTTAGATAAATTAGGTATAAGATATTACTAGTATTATATTTAGATATAAAATATCACACATATTATATAAAAGTATAAAATAGCTCAAGTATTATATACAGTAAAGGTATAAAATAACACAAATATACTCCTGGCTATAATTTTTATATTTTGTGACATATACTGTACAAAAATTAAGTAAAAAAACTGTCAATTATTGCAGTTTACTACGCTGTCTTCCTTCGTCCTTAACAACGTTTAGGGGAATACATATTTAAGTAAACAATATTTGTTCATTTATGTTCATTTGTTTTACGTCTAAGCTCTGAATTGAGATTGATTATTTAGAAGTAAAATTTGTCATGTATTTTGCTGTTAAAGTGTAAACAGACGAGTAAAATGTACTTAGTTCTTTATTCCGAGGCCAGAGAATGTAAGTTAAAGTGTGTATCCGCTTGTTAATTAAGAAAACTTTTGTAAAGTTGTTTTGGAAAGTCTTACCAAATATTTAAAATATCTCCTCAAACAGTATATTGTAACTTTATGTGAATAGATTTTGTTTGCTTATATTTTTTTTACTAATATTTGCAAGGGGAGTGTACTATTGGTAATTTGCATATTGATCCATAAGAATATGCCTGACGGAGGGGTGAAGTACAGTAAAAGTTGTTTCTCACTAGTATAAGAAATGTTATGCCCAGGCATAAATTAGTACTACATTTTATTTCAGCTAGGTGTTGTGATTATTTTATATTCTAAGCAGCAGATATTTTTGCAAGTTTTGGGAGTTTCTTGTATACAGGGTGATTCAGCAAAGAGTACATTAAATTGGAGGATGAAATCCTTGGATAATTCTAAACCACAATGTCTCTATGGTCAAATATCAGAATCTGCCTAGTTTCCCTGTTACAATACATTTAAGATGTTGTAATAATGAGAGTGAATTTAAAGTGAAACCCCTGAAGGTTTTTGTAATCATTTATTCACAGATCTCTACAGTGTGACCCCTCTTTGTTACAACCTAAAGGAAATGTTCAAAGTTGCCCCCTTCTGCCTCAATGCAGGCCTGTACACGTCGTACCATTGGTTGTCTGACGCGTTCCAGAATGTCTGGACTATGTATAATTTGCTCGCACCTGTCACGAACACGTGGGCATATGCAGAGACTGACATTTTACCATAGAGACATTGTGGTTTAGGATTATCCAAGGATTTCATCCTCCAATTAAATATAATCTTTGCTGAATCACCCTGTATATTGATGTATTACCTACAGTATATAAGAATTTTCTAGAATGCATTGCATAATTTTTTATGATTTACTTGCGTATTGTAAGCCTAGATCATTCAAGAACTCTCCGGGCATATCTTGTTGACCTGCAATGTCTGGATGTCCCTAGAATTCTCGGGGGTTGAGGAGATGTATAAATAGCACCAGTGAGGCATCTTGGGGAAGTAGTCGCCCATTCGTGCTCAGAGTATGAGGCACAAGCCTAGTGACTGCTAAAGATATAAAATTGTTGTTCAAGTATTGTGGAATTGTTGTGAGCGATATAAAGTGAAATATAAGTAATTGTACGATGGTAGTGTGCTGGCTGTATATATTCGAAGTGATAAATCCAGTTTTGTGAAGATTTAGTGATTATTAAGCAAGACTACAGTTCACAAGTGTGTTTCTGTGACCTGATGGAAATCTACCTGCTTGTTGTTTGTCTGTACACTGATACGATCGTCGGGGAATTACCGGAGACTGGCGGGACAGCCAGTGGTAATTCGACAACTCTTGCGGTATAACTACTGCTTCTGTACATACGACCCTAGCCACTGGTAACCAGCGGTGGTGACTGGATAGCCGCAAAAGGGGGTTCGTAACAGAAATATGAAAATGAAGTCATACAATCATTCAATGAGAAGAATAATGAAAATACAACACTGAATTCATAAAGAAAATATATTCCTTACAATGATAAAACAGATTGTTTATACCTTCCTAAAGTCCACTGTATTAGGTGCGTTCACAAATGCTTGTATGCATTGTAGTGGACGTCTCCCCTACAAGCTGCCACGCACCACCTGTTACCGCCTTCCCTAGCAACCAAGCGTATCCGCATTCCATTGCCCGCCGTATCCTAGCAACGGAACTAGTCACCGGCTACTTCTCGGGTTTTTCCACCATGACTCATAGCCGCTGCTGGGTGTATATAAGCTCTGTCTCTCCATTGAGATTCAGTCTGACCAATCTTCTTGAACAAGCAACACCTCCTCCTCTGCCGCTGCCTGGCGACCCTCGCCTCTCCTCCGCCTGCCTGGCGGTCCTCGCTCCCGCCAGCGAGCATGTCCTTCTCTGAGCTTCCTCACCAACCAACTCTCACTCTGACCGATCTTCTTGAACAAGCAACATCTCCTCCAGCAAGCTCCACACTGTTAACATTTCATTCAACCAGGAGGCCAGCAACAGGCAACATCTTCTCTAACGGAGCTCCTGCACACATACCTCCTTAGACAAGCTACTCACCGCACGTCTCTACCAAGCAGCCCCTCACCACACAGCACCTCCAGCACCAGACTGTCTATCATATAACTTATATATTATACAAGAAAACCACATTAGAGTTTCCTTCCATCCTGAGTGCTAGACAACTTTAATATCTCGATACCCCTACAATGGTGACTCCCGGAGATAAGCACTCACACAGGATGGAGGAGACACTGATCACGCTCCCAGTCTTCAAGACGACACCGGCTCCTCTTCCTGCTTCACACACCACATTCTGACGACCCCAGCACACCCGTCCTGCCACAGACGCCGACCCCGGCCCAGCAGTACCTGCCGTGAGGGAAGCACACAACATCCATCGCCTCCACACCCCCTCTTTTCTCCCTCAGGTACTCCCTGCTAATGTCCTGCACCCTGCTGCTGTCGTGGACCCAGCTGCTGTCACGAGCCCTAACCCGCTTCTGCTGACCCAGCCCTTGCTCCTGATCCAGGGTTCTCGTGCCAGACACACGGACGCTATCACCTGTCTTGCGCCTTCCAACGAGTTCTCCTCCCTGCTCGACGAATTCAAGGAGCTTTTCTCACCCCGAGTCTCCCTACCCCCACCACCTACGTCGGGAATTTTCCACCACATCGAAACCAAAGGACCACCTGTCTTTTCACGCCCTCGCCGCCTGCGCCCTGAGCTCCTGTACACAGCCAAAGCAGAATTCAACAAACTACTGCAAGACGGCATCATTCGCCCTTCAAGGAGTCCCTGGGCATCGCCTCTTCACATGGTTCCTAAGCAAACACCCGGCGAGTGGAGGGTGTGTGGCGACTACAGAGCCCTGAATCTCGTCACCAAACCTGACAGGTACCCTATTCCGCATGTCCAGGACTTTCACCACAAACTTCATGGCAAGACTATCTTCTCGAAGATCGACTTGGAGCGTGCCTTCCACCAGATCCCAGTAGCACCGGCAGATACCCAGAAGACAGCCATCACCACTCCGTTCGGACTCTTCGAGTACACTTTCATGAGTTTTGGCTTACGCAATGCAGCACAGACTTTCCAGAGGTTCATGGACCATATGCTTCGCGACCTCGATTTTGTCACCGTCTACATTGACGACATCCTCGTCGCATCTTCGACGCCTGCCGAGCACCACCACCACCTACAACTCCTTCTCCAACGCCTGCAGAACAACAACATGAAAGTTCATCCTGCTAAGTGCGTCTTTGGAACCTCGGCCATCGATTTCCTCGGTCACAGAGTCTCGCCCGGTGGCATACAACCCCTACCACAGAAGATAACCGCGATTAGGGAGTTCCCCAAACCTGAAACGGCGAAGAAACTCCGGGAGTTCCTGGGTTTAGTCAACTACTACCACCGCTTCATTGACAAAGCTGCCACCGTCCTAGCCCCCCTACACGACCTTCTCAAGGGACGCCCAAAGAAGTCTCACAAGTCTCTCATGTGGACTCAAGAGGCTACTACGGCATTCACCACTATCAAACAGCACATCACACGCCTCACCCTCCTGGCCCACCCCGCACCTAACGCCCGGACCACTCTCACAACAGACGCTTCTTCTACTGCAGTGGGCGCCGTCTTACAGCAGGAGATCAACGGAACTTTCATGCCCGTTGCTTTCTTCTCACAACGGCTTCAACCACCACACCTCAAGTACAGCGCTTTTGATCGAGAACTCCTGGCCATATACTTGGCTGTCAGACATTTCCAACACTTCCTCGAGGCCCGTCAGTTCACCATCTTCACTGATCACAAGCCCCTCGTCCACGCTTTCGCTTCAGCTTCCCAGTCACATACACCTCGTGTCCTGCGCCACTTGGCTTACATCTCGGAGTTCTCCAGCGACGTCCAACACATTAAAGGCAGCCACAACGAGATCGCCGACGCCCTCTCTCGTTGTATATCCACCATTCTTCCCTCATCTCCACCCATTGATTATGGGCAGCTAGCCGCGGCTCAAGAGAAAGACGAAGACCTGGCAGCTTACAAGACATCCCCCTCAGGCCTCATACTCCAAGAACTCCCTGTTCCTGGCACAAAGATAAAATTGTGGTGCGACGTATCCTGTGGACAGCCTAGACCGTTCGTGCCTCACGTCCACCGCCGCGCTGTTTTCGACCGCATCCATGGTCTCAGCCACCCGGGTGTGCGGGCCTCCCAGCGCCTCCTCACGCAACGTGTCGTCTGGCCCGGCATCAAGTCTGATACTAAGAAATGGGCTGCCCAGTGCCTAGCCTGCCAGTCCTCCAAAATACATCGTCACATACGGGCCCCCTTACAAGCCTTTCCTATTCCCAAAGGACGTTTTCAAGTAGTACACCTCGACATCGTGGGACCTCTTCCATCATCCTACGGTAGCACCTACATCTTCACCTGCATCGACCGTTTCACCAGGTGGACAGAAGCAATTCCCATGCCCAACGCTACAGCAGAGACTACTGTCCGCGCCTTCATGTCCGGTTGGGTTTCCCGTTTTGGCCCCCCCCGCTACCGTAATCACTGACCGAGGAGTACAGTTTGAGTCACAACTCTGGCAGCACCTCCTACAGTTCCTCGGCACGTCTAGACAACGCACTACAGCATACCACCCTCAAGCCAACGGCATGGTAGAACGTTTTCACCGGCAGCTAAAGGACGCACTCAAGGCACAGCACGACCCTTACAGCTGGACTGATGCGCTTCCCTTAGTGCTCCTCGGCATCCGTGCGTCACACAAGGAGGATATGGACTGTAGCCCAGCAGATCTGACACTAGGCGAGCCCCTTCGGCTACCCGGGGATTTCTCACTCCCTCCTGATCCCAATCAAGCCACTCCAGCCGTTCGTCACGACTTACTCCAAAAGCTACGACAAGCAGTTTCTGCATTCAGAGCTACTGCTCCACGCCAGCCTACTCGGCGCCCTGAACACATCCCTCCTGCACTACTCACAGCCGAGTATGTTTTCGTCAGGCATGATGCTCACCGCAACCCATTACAACGCCCCTACGATGGACCCTTCCAGGTGGTTACCCGTTCTGCAAAGTTCCTGACAATTATCCGGAATGGCAGACATGACACCGTCAGCATAGACAGAGTCAAACCGGCCGCCTTACCCGTCGGGCCCCCAGCCCAGCAGCACCATCAACAAACTACGCCTGCACCAGTCCACCCGCAGTTACCACCGGCAGCAACACCACGCCCACGACATTTCTGGGCACCCTCTTTTCACCCTCATGTACAACCTGCTCCTGTCATAGAACCTGAACCTGTAGTAAGCCTCCCTCCTATCATAGAACCTGCTCCTGTCATAGACCCTCCTCCTGTCATAGAACCTGAACCTGCTCCTGCCATGGACCCTCCTCCTGACGCAGCCCCTGCAGCAGCAGGAGCACAACAACCATTGCTTGTACAACCTCCTCTAATCCCAAACCCTCTTTCTCCTCCTAATTCTCCCACAGGTTTTGTGTCACTGGACGGAGTTGTTACACGTAGCGGTCGAGTCGTACATACACCTGCCCGGTATGTGTTATGTGTGGGACACAACCCGGACAACATCCAGCCTCCCGCCGCGCCGGGAGGGGAGGGGGAGTATTGTAGTGGACGTCTCCCCTACAAGCTGCCACGCACCACCTGTTACCGCCTTCCCTAGCAACCAAGCGTATCCGCATTCCATTGCCCGCCGTATCCTAGCAACGGAACTAGTCACCGGCTACTTCTCGGGTTTTTCCACCATGACTCATAGCCGCTGCTGGGTGTATATAAGCTCTGTCTCTCCATTGAGATTCAGTCTGACCAATCTTCTTGAACAAGCAACACCTCCTCCTCTGCCGCTGCCTGGCGACCCTCGCCTCTCCTCCGCCTGCCTGGCGGTCCTCGCTCCCGCCAGCGAGCATGTCCTTCTCTGAGCTTCCTCACCAACCAACTCTCACTCTGACCGATCTTCTTGAACAAGCAACATCTCCTCCAGCAAGCTCCACACTGTTAACATTTCATTCAACCAGGAGGCCAGCAACAGGCAACATCTTCTCTAACGGAGCTCCTGCACACATACCTCCTTAGACAAGCTACTCACCGCACGTCTCTACCAAGCAGCCCCTCACCACACAGCACCTCCAGCACCAGACTGTCTATCATATAACTTATATATTATACAAGAAAACCACATTAGAGTTTCCTTCCATCCTGAGTGCTAGACAACTTTAATATCTCGATACCCCTACAGCATCATTATTATTTTGTCGTTAACATATCCAAAAGTTTGTTTATTGTTTCTTCTTCTCAGGATATCTTCAAATTGTTATCACTTCATCGTTTACTAAACGTATATCTTAGACCTTACTATTATTTTCATACTGTGAAGCTTCCCAGATTCCTTAACATTATCAAGATGCTTAATCTTTTCCACTACTTCCTAACCTTAATAATAACCTATAGCAATACTTCCTAACGTCATTAACCAATATTTACTTCTCCCACACAGGTTCTCACTACACCGGCCCAACCACGCCTCAAGGACTGTCGCCGCAGGAGTCACTTGACGTGGTTGAACACGACGCTGGAGAGGCGACGTGTCCTGTGGCCCTGCTGGTGGCGGTGGTTCTTGTTGTCATAGTAACCAACACAGCTTTCTATGCCTCGCCACCAACACTTGTGTGACAACGAATTTGACAAGTCTTGTAGTCATGTTTCTGTAAATGTTTCTATTTCATGAAACTAATTTAATTTTTTTTTTCACTGGGAGATTCTCAAAAGCGACCACCGTATTCTGAATATATTAAATGATTGTGGGCGAGAGTCTGCCTGCCGTCTACTGCTTTTACTAGGGATTAGTTCTTGTACAACTTTAGCTTGTTGATGATGCAGGTCCTGTACTGTATCTTCCAAGCTTAGGGCGTCTGGGTAATGTTACCAGTGAAGCCTGAAGCCACGCAGTGTACAGTATATCTGTGTGCCAAGGATCACCTTTGTTCAATTACTTTGAAATACAGTAATAATCTTAAAGATAGTTAATGCAATTAAAAACTGATGCCAGAATGGTGTCTGCCTCTGTATTAGATATGTAAAGTACAGTACTTTAAGATACTAAAATGGAAAATAAAGAATCATTAAAATGGTTAAAACATTTAATATTGTCTTAAATTCCTATTTTACAGATATGTTTAATTTGTTATAATAACAGATTTGTTGTACTCTGTTGTAAAGCCAAAATAGTTATGGTTGACCACAACTTGACCTGTAACCTCGCATTACCTCCCCTCATGACCGTCATAAAGTCTGTTCTGAGTAATTATTGGGTCTTATAAGAAGGTCGTTCAGATATCTAGACGGTCCGTCCCTCGTGACGATCTTCAGGAGTGAAGTGCTTCCCCATCTGGAGTACTGTCACCCCATCTGGTCCCCGAGATATGCTAGGGACTGTCAGTTGGTTGAAAATGTTCAAAGGAGGGCCACCAAACTGGTGCCTGCACTTCGGCACCTCAGCTACCCTGAGAGATTGGAACGCCTGAACTTGACTAGCTTATACTACAGACGGGCAAGGGGGGACCTAGTTGAGGTTTATAAGCATCTCAGGGGGCACTACTCAGTTGAGTGTCCTTACTTGGAGCTGGCGGACGCTCGCCCCACAAGGGGTCACAGCTCAAGATTGAAGAAGCCGCAAGTCCAGAAAACCGTGAGGGCAAACTTTTTCGGAGTGAGGGTTGTAAACTCTTGGAACAATCTACCAGAGAGTGTTGTGACGGCACCGAGTGTGAGCTCCTTCAAGAGAAGACTTGACCAACACTGGAGCGGGTTCAGGTACATTCAGGAGCCGGTGCATGCCCAGTATTTGCCAACAGTGCGTGACAGAGACGTGACCGATCGCCCGGGCGGCTAGCGAGCCGACCTTTTGGTGAAGAATATAAAGGAAAAGAGACGTGACCGATCGCCCAAGCGGCTAACAAGCCGATCAGTGGCGAAGAGGATAAAAGTAAAAGTAAATTATTTTAGTTTTCTTAGTTAAATATAATTTTAAAGGTTTCCTTAAAAAACTAAACTTGATACGACGTGCCTATTCCGTTCTCCCTCGATGGGTCACTACTCATAGAAGTCTCCCTCATAATCTAAAATAGAAAGGACGTGATTAAACGGTCTATTTACATAGCCGCCGTCCTCTCCCTTCACACTCATAAATAGTGGAAGTTACGGTTGATTTACACTCATGTATTATATAAACAATAGTTTTTCAATGAAAGAAGAAACAGACAATTGGGTTTCGCTACTCTTACCCAATATAATATATGTCTAGTCTCATATACTTTATGACTAGAATAGCGCCCCCACTTGTAAAGGATTGCCATCACGGTTTTATGCAGGGGCGGTCCTGCTTAACACAATTGCTCAAGGTATTGGATATTTGGACCCATATTCAGGAATGGGGTGGTAATATCGACATTATTTATTCAGATTTTGCCAAGGCTTTCGACAGGGCAGTGTATTGGGCTCGCTGTTGTTTGCTTGTTTCATAAATGATATGCCTGACGTTGTACACTCCTCCATACAAATGTTTGCCGATGACGCCAAGTTATTTCGGGAAATCAAGAACCATGCGGACTGTGAAGAGCTGCAAAAGGATCTCTGTGAGCTCCAAGAATTGTCGAAGAAATGGCTGCTGAGATTCAATGTCACGAAGTGTAAGAGGATGCACCTGGGGCGTACCAACGGTAAGGAGGCGCATCATATGTCCCAACAGGATGAAGAAACTGCAATATTTGAGACTGAATGTGAGAAGGACCTAGGTGTGTATGTTGACAATGAGCTGAAGTTCTCGGGCCATTGCGAGAAGAAGGTAAATCTGGCAAATAAATTATTGGGTCTTATAAGAAGGTCGATCTTTAAGAATGAAGTGCTTCCCCATATGGAGTACTGTCACCCCGGCTGGTCCCCGAGATATTCTAGGGACTGTCAGTTGGTTGAAAATGTTCAAAGGAGGGCCACCAGACTGGTGCCTGCACTTCGGCACCTCAACTACCCTGAGAGATTGGAACGCCTGAACTTGACTAGCTTATATTACAGACGGGCAAAGGGCGACCTAATTGAGGTTTATAAGCATCTCAAGGAGCACTACTCAGTCGAGTGTCCTTAATTGGAGCTGGCAGACGCTCGCCCCACAAGGGGTCACTGCTCAAGATTGAAGAAGCCGCGGGTCCAGAAAACTGTGAGGGCAAACTTTTTCGGAGTGAGAGTTGTGAACTCTTGAAACTATCTACCAGAAAGTGTTGTGTCGGCACCGAGTGTGAGCTCTTTCAAGACCAGACTTGACCAACACTGGAGAAGGTTCAGGTACATTCAGGCGCTGGTTCATGCCCAGTACTTGTCAACAGACCGTAACAGAGACGTGACCGATCGCCCAAGCGGCTAACGAGCCGATCAGTGGGTGGCTTGACAAACACTGGAACATGTTCCTGTAATACCTTCAAGAGCTTGTGCATATCCAAAAGCTTCCAATAGTCTGCAAAAGATAAGTAAATAACCCTCTGAGGTTTAGAGAAGATAAGTAAGTATAATAATTAATTGATTATAGAATTAATAAAACTTTCACAACAAAGAAAATGGAAATGGCGTCACAGAAAAGTAAGTGACCACTACAACTAGTGGCTGTGCTCAGTGAAGACTGCTGACCCTGACCATCACGTCCGGTTACCTCGTGTAGAAGAGCCTGAACATTTAATAAAACAAGGTGAAGATGGTGTTTAGTCTAAAGTGGGTTAATATTTAGGGTAAATATTCCGTAGTGACCATTCACTAAAATAACTTTCAGTGATATGCTTTTATAGTTGTTAATTATTCTTTCAGGTGAAATTGCTGTGATACAAACTAGGCTTCCCTATGTTAATGACACCGTAAATAATTCATAGGAAGTAATATTTTAAGGTAATACTGGAACACATGGCTAACACCAGAAGGAATTGTTCGATTTCGTTCATTTCTTTATCTTTTGAAGTAAGTACAGTACGGTTCAATGAATTACCCAAATGTACCCAAAGGTATATTAAATCAGGGTAAAATCTTAACGAATACAGGTATATGTTTTACATCAATAATACCTGAGTAATAATGTTTTCATTGAAATGTAGTCAAAATAATGAAATAATAAACAGCGAAAAACGCTAAATTCCGAAGAGTCACCTATCCAAAATGGAGATATAATTACCGATGTTTCTGTTACTTTGGGGTATTTAACATAGCCGTAGGATTTACTCTTCGTTAGGTTAGGTTAGGTTAGCGAAGTGCATCACGATGGATCTGAGTTATCTCCCTTGTTCACGAACTCTTTGGATTTAGCGTACGTCAATACTGAAAGTTTTTCGCTGTTTATTATTTCATCTTGCAAATTATTTTTACCAAATTACACTAAAAACATTATTAAACATGTTTTGTGTATGTATAACAGATATTCGTTAAGATTTTACCCTTATTTGCTCTACTTTTGGGTACTTTTGGATAATTCGTGGCTCCCAGTACAGTATTTTAAAAGAGGCGACATTTACTAGATCCTTATATAACTTGACCTAATTAACCAAAGAAACCTGGGAAGTTAGGTAAGGTGAAGTAGGTTTTTTAGTTGGTTAAGTGAGGTTATATTAGGTTCTGTTTATTGTCATATAATTTTTATTACCAACTATCATCCATAGAACATCTGTGGTAGAATAAACTAAGTCGAACAACACGTTGTTTTGTTACCCATCTGCACCAGGATTACTCTATTTTAAGATAGTGGTGTAGTTTAGGACTAACACCAGAAGGAGTTTAAAGAAATCGTTGAAATTTTTTCTACACACTAATAGCATGCTAATAAACACAGACATAGAAACGGCAATACAGAGAACCTAATAGAACCTGACCTAATATACCCGTAAGTTGGGTATGTTAGGTCAGGTTCTATTAGGTTGATGTACATCAGGAGGAATTCATGGAAGCATTCACCGTCATTTATAGGAAACGTCTCTTGAAGAGGGATTCAGCTAGGTAAACAACAAAAATGGTGCCGGGAGGAATTGTGAAGCGTTATAGAGTAAATAAAAAATAAATAAAAAATAAAAAATTCTTAAAATTATACTAGAAAGTTTTTGTTTCTTTTAATATACTTAAAATCATCAAAACAGTTAGTATAGCAAAAATAAAGAAATTCAACAAACTCCTCGTGTTAGCCCTAAACTACACCTTTACCTTTTTTAATTTATACAGTATCTCTTATGTGTCGTCCATAAACAAACTTTTGACAAAAATCAAAGGACTGTAGTAGTAACTATTGGTGGAGTGACATATTGGTCCCTGGCCATCTAGGGGGAAACATAGTAGCTGGGTTTGTCATCAGCATACAGAAGAGGAGAAGGCACATAACACATACTGAATATTTTATTTACCCTTCCCATGATGCTTACTGAACACATCTCTCCCTTGTATGCCATTTTAAAAGATAAGTCGGTCATCAAATTTCTAAATGATCTTATGAATTATATAGACGAGAATTGGATAAATAACAGAGTGTGGCGTACCATCTCATGGAGTGCACTTAAGGAGTCAGTAAGAACAAACAACAGTGTCAAAGGGTGATATCTCTGGAAAAAGGTCCATATGCAAGAACTTACGTTGTGTACATGATGCTGTGGTATCTCGATGGGTGTTTTGTGAGAAGATAGCTTCTGTCAAAAGAACATAAGAATGGAAGAAACTGCAGTGAGCCTATTGGCCCATACTGGGCAGTCCCATTTACACCCAACCCCAATCACTCATATATCCATCCAACCTATGTTTGAAGCTATTCAGCATATTCGAGTTAATGATGATGTTTGGTAACTTGTACCACTCGTCCACTACTCTATTTCCAAACCAATGTTTACCTATTTTGCACCTAAATCTAAATTTGTTTTATTTAAAACCATTGTTACAAGTTCGCTCCTGGTTGGATAGTTTGAGTACCTTTGTAATGGCACTTTTGTTTAGCCCTGACTTCCATTTATAAACCTCGATCATATCACCCCTCACTCGCTCGAGGGAGTGCAAATTAAGATGCTTTAACCTGTTTCTGTACTCAAGGTTCCTAATGCCTGGGATTAGTCTTGTCATTCTCCTCTGAATTCTTTCTTGGGATTCTATATCCATTCTGTAGTACGGTGACCAGAATTGAACTGAGTAATCCAAGTGAGGTCTCACGAGCACAAGATATAGTTTTAGGATGACCTCGCAAGTCTTGTAACTAACTCTCCTTTGTATGAACCCAAGTACCTTGTTAGCCTTGTTTTAAGTAAATACACATTGTTTACTTGGTTTAAGATTCCTACTTATCATTACTGTATGTACTCCTAAATCTTTCTCACAGTCGGATTTCTCCATAACATCGTTGTTCATCTGGTATCTGGTTTCTCTGTTTACATCTCCTAGGCTAAGTACTTTACATTTGTCCACATTGAATTTCATCTGCCATTTTTCAGACCATTCGAAAAATTTGTTTAGGTTTTCCTGTAGTTTTGCGGAGTCCTCGTCAGATTTAATTACTCGCCCTATTTTAGTGTCCTCATTTAATTACTTATGTTGCTGTCTACGCCAATATCAATGTCGTTTATATATATCTAATAAATAATAATGGTCCAAGTACTGAGCCTTGGGGTATTCCACTAGTGACGTTACTCCAATCGGATTTACTGCCGTTAATGCTCTTTCGCTGTTTCCTGTCCTTAAACCACGCACCTAATCCATTTTAGAATATCTCCTCCAGTGCCATGAGCCTCCACGTTTCTTATTAGTCATTCGTGGGGGACTCTGTCAAAGGCTTTGCTGAAGTCAAGATATGCCACATCATAGTCATGCCTGTTATCCACTGATTCGGGAACAGCTGAAAAGAATGTTAATAGATTAGTTAGACATGAACACCCACTTGTGAAGCCATATTGGAAATCAAAGATCAACTTGTGCTTCTCCAGGTGATTTCAAATAGAGTTTGAAATTATTGCTTCCAGTAATTTGCCTACAATTGATGTTAAACTGATTGGACAGTAGGTACAAGATCCATCTCCCTTCTTGAAAATCGGCATTACATTCGCTATCCTCCAGGATTCTGGTACTACACCAGTTTTTAAGGACATGTTAAACAAATTTGCTAAGGGCATACTAAGCTCTTCCTTACATTCCTTTAATACTCTGGCAAATATCTCATTGGGACCTGGTGACTTATTAGGCTTTAGTTTGTCTATTTGCTTACTAACATCGTTACTAGTCACTTCTATCTCGCTTAATCTATTTTCTTCACTATCTCTGTGTGTAGTCAGTGCCTCGGGTTTCATGTTTAAATTTTCGGTGGCGAAAACTGTAAAAAAATATCTACTGTAATTAGATTATTACTCTTTTCTCCGTCGTTATCAGTTAGCTCGCCAGGATCTTTTTTTTTTTCTACGGGAATTATCCCACCCGAGTACAGGTCAAACGACCCACAACGGTGCCTAGGGGGTGAAAAAATAAGAACAAAGAAATTAAAAATTGAGAAGAAACAGGTTATTCTGTGTTAGTCTACACCACGAAGATGCCGGAAAACCAGCTTTTTAAAGTGAGACAGATTGTATAAGTATGGAAACACAGAAGAAGGCAGAGCATTCCACAGTTTGGCTGTGTGAGGAAAGAAGGTTGTACTATAATGGGTTATTCTAGTGTGACCGACATCCTCAGAGAAACGGTGGGCACCGTGGGCAAGACGAGTGTTACGAGCGCACGGTGGTACACAGGATGCCAAATCCACCGAACATTGCCTGTTAAAGTACTTGTAAGAGAGAGAGAGTGAAGCAACATTGCGGCGAAGAGAAAAAGAAAGATTGTCAACTAAAGGAGGAGAGTTAATAAGACAAAATGCCTTTGATTCCACCCTATCTAACAGTTGGACAGAAGAAGAGCCACCCCAGATGTGAGAGCAGTACTCCAAGTTAGGACGTATGAATCCTTTATATACTTGAAGCAACTGCTCAGGAGTGAAGTAGCTACGGCATCTGTACAGCATTCCCAACTTTCGGGAGGCAGCTTTAGCTATGTTAAGGATGTTTGATTTCCATGACATATTGGAGGAAATGGTGAGGCCTAGCATATCTATTTCAAAATTTGGCAGAATGATAGCATCCTAAAATGTAATTGGTGGGAGATCATCTAATTTATAAAGTGTAATTGGTAAATACTGAGTTTTATTACTATTGAATTTAACCAAATTTCTACCTCCCCATTCAGAAGGTGCTGCACAGATCCGCATTAATACTGTAGAAGTAATGATATCAGCACTAGAAACAGATCTAATTTGAGAGTTAGGAGGAAGGGGAAAATGTGAAGAAGAGTGAAGAGTAGAGTCATCAGCGTAAGAATGGATAGAATTAGTTGTAGTGTGAAGTAAATCTTTGATAAAAAGAAGGAAGAGGCTAGGTGAAAGAACAGAACCCTGTGGGCCACCACTATTGATTGATTGAAACAGTTTATCTAGCCTGAAAAACACAGATACAGAGTGGATAATAATAACAATATTAACATGGCTGAGCCAGTTGAGAACCTACTGGGGTAAGCTCTCTTTTAGGCACCTGATATATACTACTGTATACATTTATATCAAGGAAGTATTATGGAACATTAAGAATCTTCTGGAATAGTACAATAGCATGGTGGTAATAAGAACATCTCATAATGTTACCACGGTTATCACTTCAATATTTATTTATTTTATTTATTTTTTATTTTTTTATTGTATTTTTTTATTTGTATTACAGGTTGTACCCCTCTAGTCCGGCAACCTCGGGACCTGACCGGTGCCAGACCATGGAAATTCACCCTTTTCCTGGACAGATAGTGACTTGCGCTTATGTTTGCACCACTTTCACTGCTTCATGGTCTCTTTGAAGACATATTGTAGGGTTAAATGTCGTACAGTAGCTTCTCAAATTTCACGAGTTTTAATTCAACGTATTTTGTTTGGACACAAAAAAAAACACTACATAATTTAAAATTTTGACGGCGGAAACTCGAATTTTGACGGGTTTGAATGGCCCACCAGTGTTCAGACGACATGCACAATCGTGTAAACAGCGTCATTTCTCTTGTGTACAAAAGATTCATTATTGTTTATTGCTGAATGTCTTTTTTATTGAATTAATGTTTATGTGTGCAAAATGAGCAATATAATTTATTAATAATATGTAGAATATTAAAACACACGATGAAATGAGGCAGCATTGTTTTCGTTGATTACAAAACCAGTGACTAAGTGGTTCTAAATATACAACAAGAAAATAAGACCCTGGTTGTAGCTGTAGTAAATTTATGTAAAAATTAATATGGTTGTTTGAAGTAATGTTATTTAATATTAGTAAATGGAACAATATAAGTAGCTAACCATTAATGTTAAAGAAAAAAGTGAGATCGCGTATGTAAGTGCGCACATGTGAAAACATATTGTCATTACTCTACATAAGAATATGAAAGCAACACTTATTTACTGTTCATATATATTGAAGGGTTAAATTTTGTACTCTGTATAGACAAGCAGAGAGAGAGAGAGAGCCGAACTGCCAGATGTAAACAAACCTTAATTTCCCGTGGCTTTGTTGTTGTTGTTTTTTACGGGGATTAGCCCACCCGGGCACAGGTCACTGACCCGCATTGGAGAGTGAGGGGCGAAAATGTAATACTCCTGTAATAATAATAATTCAGATAAAAAAAAAGAAAAAAGCTGGTTATCTACCTGTTGGACAAACTAAAATCGTTCCAGACCATAGAATGCCGGACTAGAGAGGTACAACCCGCATTAAGATTGAGCAAGAGGACGCAGCTGTCAGGATTATGTCTAGTTGGCAAATAAAGGTATTCCTCGACTTACAACCTACTCGACTTGCGACCATCCAGACATACGACCACCTCAGTCATACCAAAAAAATTTCAAATTACGTATTTTCAAGTCCCGACGTTAGTGATTGCTCTGTGTATAAGGTGCCGCTTTTCCTCTTTATACTATTTCATATACTTATTCTTTTTATTCTTCAATATATTTATATACTTGTATTCTTACTCATATCTACCTTTTATATTAATCTTTTCTGGTGTACATAGTTTAATAATTTCATGGTCTATGTCTTTCGTTCTATAAGTATATATATCTTATATTTCTTTGCTTATATTTTATAAGTCAATATTCTTATATTTCTTTGCTTATATTTTCTAAGTTAATATTCTTTTCTTTACTTAATTTCTTCTTTCATATACTGTATATCATTGTATTTCCTGAATTTCATGTCCTTACTTTCTCTCAATTATATTTTGTTCTAGTTATATTCTAAACCATGGATTAGTCTGGGAAACCATGTCATTATTACTATAATACTTATTACGGTAGCCTGCCACCACCCAGACTTTTATTAGAATACCGTATAACAAATCTTGGTGAACCTTTAGGTAGTGTGCTAGCGAGTTTCTAGGCATGTGAGTTACAAAAGTTATTTTCTGAGAACCAATGTGTAGAAGGAATAGAGCGGTGATACTCGTAGTTTAGTTATTTAATATTTATTAACATAAGGAATGAATAAAAATTTTAATTAAGTTCACTCAGACAAGACTGGCCCACTTAAGTCTTACTTTACCATTCATATCTTCAATTACTTATTAAATCTTTAAACAACTGTTGTATCATTTTTTTTTGACAAATAAGATGGTTATTTGACACGCTCAGATAGGACTGAACCCTTAGGTCTTCTTTTACAAGTAACAAATTGAATCTTCAATTCTTGGTTACAACATTGAACAATCATTACAGCACAGGTGCTCCCCGACTTACGACGGGGTTAGGGACCCAAATCCAGGTCGTAAGTCCGACATAGATAAAAACAATAAAAAAATAAAATAAATAAATAAAAAATAAATTCAATTTAAAAAAAAAATCTACAATGAAATACAGTACAATAAAAGTAATAAATAATGAGGAATGGATGCAGTGTGACTGAGCACTTCCCTTTAAAGTAGTCAGCTGAATGCACACGGGGCCCCCCATAATTTTCTATTTACCTGATACATGGAGACTATATTAATTGGATGAAGCAGAGGAGGAGACAGGGCTGGGTGGGTCATCAATGTTGCTTTCTTCAGACAGGTTTATGTACTGTGGAAACTTGCTGGTTGAAGGTATTGGATCATCTTGAGGGAGTGAAGAGGCAGCACTGGAGGGGCGTGAGGAGACAGCACTGGGGGACTTCTTAAAATAGATGTCCAATTTAGACTGTACAGTTTGTTTTTTTCTTTTCTGTCATGGGTTGCGTTAGGCTTACCCACGCAACCAACTCCAAAGTTTGTTTTACTAGAGATAAGGCACCCGGTTAGGCATAACTGGGACATATATTTTCCATTAGTGTATGTTAGCCAGCCTTTAGGGGGAGGGGCAGTAGACAGTGTTGTACTGTTCATCGCTTCACACCCAAAAACCTCATTTTAAGTAGTATCCCCTTGGCCATGGGTTAGTTAAGACGTCGTTCCCATCGTCTCCCTCCTGAAAGGGAGCGGGACACCACACCACACCGAGTCCTCCACCCCCACTCCGTCCTGTGGACCGTCGTCGACACGAGATTAAGTGTGTTAACCTAGGTTGTTATCCCCGTGGAAATATCACGTGTGGATGCCTGGTTGCAACAAGAGCAATCCAGGCTGGCCTATCAAACCTACAGTAAATGGTTAATCAATTCAGGCTTAGAGTTCTCCTCCACGACACCCGTCTACAGTGACAGTGATCGACACGAGACTAAGTGTGTTAACCTAGGTTTGTTATCCCCATGGAAATATCACGTGTGGAAGCCTGGCTGCGACAAAAGCAATCCAGGCTGGTCTATTGCACCTAAATGGTTAATTCAAGTCATGCTTACCAGTTCTCCTTGCCGCGACAACCGTCTACAGTGACTGTCAGTGATGCGAGACTATGTGTGGTAACCCAAGAGTACTTCTGTTGTTATTCCCCATGAAAGAAGTTCTTGTGCGGAAGCCTGGTTGCTACAACAGCAATCCAGGCTGACAGTAAATGTATCACTTGAGGAATTAAGGCTCTGTGAAGTCACACCCATAGTAGAGTAGTCACATGTGTTCCCAAGTTGAAAGTTCCCTCTTTTAGAAGATTAATTTTATTACAGCGTGAACGTGAGTGACTCGTATATCCATGCAAATTGTAAATCATTGTATGGAAGCTTGACAAATAAATGTAAGTGCAATTATCTGCCCGTATCTGTGATCCTATCTTATTATTACTCAAGGTAATGACTGATTGGTTATGACAAAGTATAACCAATAACTTAGATGGATGTTGGAAATTAAGGGAATTCGTTAAATCATCATTTATCAAGTATAAATCATGGAATGTCGAGTGGTTGAGTGAACTTCTACGTAGATACGCCATAATCTCCTGTTAGTAACCAGTGTGAAGGTATTGAACTCTATGGTAAGAAGTACGACATATTATTATCTTTATATAATGTAATCCACTCTGACTACTACTATGAAAACCAAAACCATGACATTTTCATTATAAATTTCTCTGTTGCAAGCAAGTGCATCTTGGATCATTCTGTCAACTTTGGCATAACGCTCATAATTTTGATCCATGCCATCAAACATTTGCATTCCTTTATTAATTGTAGCAAATGCCTCTGCCATTTGTTTCACTGAAAACTTTTTGGGGGGTGCAGGTTCTTCTTCTACATTTTGTCTCTCTTCTTCCTCTGCAATTTTCTGTGCATGTAGTTCAATAAGATCCTCGTTACTGAGCTCTTCTGCTACACTTTCAACCAACTGTTCAACATAATAATAATAAATAATAATAATTAATGGTTTATTGAAAGAGCTTGGCAGCCAGAAGGCTTAAAATATACAGTTACATAAATGGGGAATGGGTTTCGAATTACAAATTATATACAAATAACATAAGTGATATAAATAAGATATATAATACCTAGATGAGGAAAAGCTCAAACTACAGGGCATTTCAACATAGTGACAGTGCAAGAAGTAGTATTTACTGGGAGTGAATACACTGGTTTATTACAAGTTATTGATAATTTTTACAATGGTTGGGACTGGGCTGTTCTTATAGTGATCAGTTCGTGCACGTATGGGCTGGATGCGGTTGTGGTGTCGAACAGCAATTCTCAGGCTAGGGATCTCAGGTGGTAGTAGGAGCTGGTGTCGAGGATGGTGCAGAAGCTTCTTACCAATTTCTATCTCCAGCTGTTTACCTAACTCCACTATCTTGTTACTAATATCCGAAATAACTTCATATTCATTAACTCCTTTGAAACTGTATGTCCGCTCAGGCATGTGCTTCCACAATAATCCAGTCTCATCCACATTGAATATTTGCTCAGGCAAATAATTCCCTTCCACAATCACTTCATCTGACTCCTCCTTAAAAGCTTCGGCAGCACCAACATCAGCACTAGCTGCCTCTCCACTCACCTTAACATTGTGTAGACTGTAGCATTTTTTAAATCTATCAAACCACCCATGACTTCCTGTAAAGGTTTGATCACATTCATCTCCTGCCTGCTCCTTCAGGCTTTGGAACAGGCTTCTTGCTTTAGCCTGTATGGTTAGAAGGCTTAAAGGTACACACTTCTGTATCTGGTCTTCTATCCATATCACCAATAATTTTTCCATATCGTGAATAGGACCTTCTCTTTTCTTTGAAATTATAGTTCCCTTTATAGGTGTTGTTCCTTTCACTACATCACGAATACGTGCCTTGTCCTTCAGAATAGTGGATATGGTCGAGTGTGAGAAACCTAGGTCACTTGAGATTGTTGCTACAGTTTTTCCATTCTCATGCTGTGTTATTATCTTCATTTTCATCTCAAAAGTAATTGCCTGTCTCCTTTTCTTTGGAGCACCACCAGCACTCTCACTTTTACGCTTTCCAGTCATTACAAAGTCAATTAAATACGATAATAACGAAAGTTCACAGCGCGATCAGTATAGGATACGATAGCCAAACACCAACTAAGCGCTCCACTGAGTGAGTGTACCCACCCTCTCGCCCGGGACAGAAACGTTTCAGTATAGAAAATGCGCGCGTCATTTGAAAATATTTTTGGTCACGACTGCCGCAGTCGTATGTCCAGACGGTCATAAGGTCAGAGCATGTCATTTTTACCGATGGACGTACAGTCAGTTCTGCTATAACGCGATAGTTGTGTTCTTGTAAAATATCGTGTTATAGAAAATCGCGTAATAGAAATAACAGGGCTTATGGAGAAAATAGGGTTACGGTAGGTGCAGATTACTACTCGAAATCGAAAAAAAATTAGTAGTTAGCCTAACACAAAGGATAGCACAGTCTAAATAAATGTTACATTCATATCTAATAATGAAATCATACAGTAAATGTAACACTTTACCTTGAAAAAATATGAATGTAACTTGATGGGGGAGAAGGGTGATTTTGAGGTTGATAACATCGAGCTTCTCTTCAAGTGTTACAGGTAGTCGTCGACTTACGACCTAGATTGGTTACGGCCGCCCGGTCGTAAGTTGATCTGGTCGTAAGTCGGCCTATGTTATAATTACCTTACGTATATTATAATGTGTAATGATAATATAATCATCTTTAAGTCATATTTTATCAACATTTTCTTTGTTCATTATTGTTACGGTCGTCAGGTTTAAGTAAATCACTGCATACTACAGTACAATTTAATTACCTTACGTATATTATAATGTGTAATGATAATATAATCATCTTTAAGTCATATTTTATCAACATTTTCTTTGTTCATTATTGTTACGGTCGTCAGGTTTAAGTAAATCACTGCATACTACAGTACAATTTAATTACCTTACGTATATTATAATGTGTAATGATAATATAATCATCTTTAAGTCATATTTTATCAACATTTTCTTTGTTCATTATTGTTACGGTCGTCAGGTTTAAGTAAATCACTGCGTGTTTGTAATTGAGCGCGGGGATGCGCGCGGCTCCAGCTCCCGGCAGCGCCAGGAGGCTGGGGCCAAAACTGTCGTACCGCCGGTCGTAAAGTCGAACAGACGTAAGTCGCATAGGTCGTAAGTCGACGACTACCTGTATATCCTTTCTTTTACGATCATCACCGGGAATTCGATCACCAGAACGCTTCTTGGAGATATTCTTCTTTACCATATTCACAGTTAATACCACAAAATTGGAGAAATAGTAAGCAAAAATCGCATTACAGCAAACAAGCGTTCGCGTTATACAAATATCGTTCCTCTATTCATAAATCGCGTTAGAGCAAATTCGCATTATCAAAACACGCGTTATAGCAGAACTCACTGTATGTCCAAGCAGTCGTAAGTCGGGGACTACCTGATATTATTTCATTATCAATACAGATGGTTATATAACCCACTTGACAATATCCCGAATTAAAATATTATCTAACAACATGCTATTTCAGTTGATGTACTCAACTCATGTACAGTGAGTTCTGCTATAACGCGTGTTTTGATAAGGTGAATTTGCTCTCGCGCGATTTATGAATAGAGGAACGATATTTGTATAACGCGAACGCTTGTTTGCTGTAATGCGATTTTTGCTTACTATTTCTCCAATTTTGTGGTATTAACTGTGAATATGGTAAAGAAGAATATCTCCAAGAAGCGTTCTGGTGATCGAATTCCCGGTGATGATCGTAAAAGAAAGGATATAACACTTGAAGAGAAGCTCGATGTTATCAACCTCAAAATCACCCTTCTCCCCCATCAAGTTACATTCATATTTTTTCAAGGTAAAGTGTTATATTTACTGTATGATTTCATTATTAGATATGAATGTAACATTCATTTAGACTGTGCTATCCTTTGTGTTAGGCTAACTACTAATTTTTTTTCGATTTTGAGTAGTAATCTGCACCTAACCCTATTTTCTCCATAAGCCCTGTTATTTCTATTACGCGATTTTCTATAACACGATATTTTACAAGAACACAACTACAGTATCGCGTTATAGCAGAACTGACTGTACATATTTACTGATACTACAGTGGGGTATGCTATAACAAATGGATTCTACTACGAATATTTCTATAACGAACGGTTTTACCTATAAAATTTAGAATGCTATAACAAACGAAACTCCTACAATGAACATTTTTTTTTTTTTTTTTTTTTTCTTTTTTAAGAATTTATTGTTTTTTATTACAAGTATTAATGATATTCTTTATTTCAGTGGTTTAGATGCATATTTATGCACTTTTTACAATTTTATATTATATTTTTCAGTGTTCAGTGGTTGTATTTGGAGGCCTGGAACGGATTACTCCTATAACAAACGAATGCTATAACGAACAAGGTTCTAGAACCAATTAGATTCGTTATAGCATACCCCACTGTATCAATTTTCATGGGTTCATTACGCAACCTGGGATAACTATATTTTGGCAAATTATCTCCACTCATATAAAACAATAATACTAGATAGAGCTCAGCTGGTAGGCCATATGGAGGATGCCCTCCACACAGCCGTGATAACACTATATTACTGGTAATTTACTGGTAATGCCAACACTGCTCAGTACATATAACGAAGATCAATGAACCAGACAATACTGAGCCCATTGGGCGCGGGTAGTTGACTACAAACAGCCTAGCCGAGGCTCGCTCGCTAGTAACGCCCGTGGTAGACTCGCTGTAGTATCATAGTCCTGGGTAGTCCTGTTCTCAGATTCTAGTTTTGCCATATTAAAGACATCCTTCCCTGACCATCTTGCCCATAAGCAGTTACTAAATCTCAGTAGTGGTGGCAACACAGACAGTGCTTGAGATAATGATGGAGCAGCGTCAGAGATGTGAATAATAACTCGATCACAAACAATCTTTCGTCTAGCAACGACAGACGATATTTACGCTCCATTAATTCTTTCACTGGGTAGATGACAATTTCACTATTACAACATGAACACTGATATTCACAAAATTCACTGAGTTAAACTGACTTAATATGGCGGGCGGAGAATCGTACACATACCTGAGATAATGGAGAAGTGTCAGAGATGTGACGCTCCTCCGTGCATGAGCTTATATACTGCTAACTGGCAACTCAGGCCTGTGCGGAACACATGCCAGAAAGGCTAATCACGCAATGACAGAAATTACATTCAACTCGGTCGCTGTACATTTAACTATGAAAATCAATGCCATGTGTCAGGTGAATTTCTTAAGTCTATTTATATAATCTAATCAGAGATTGAGCTTGCCAGGAAAAAGTGGAATTACACACATTGTTAACATTAGTTTTACAAAGTCGGCAAAACTACAAACAAGGAACTATTCAAGGGGATACGTTAGATGCTGGAGATTATACAGGTTGACAGAATATTTCAGGAGATTAATAACTTTCTTAAATAGATTTCTGACACTAACTAAACTACAAACATTAGTTTCTCTGATATTTGGGTATGAAAATAATATAACTTCAGTAGCAATTGGAAATTCATTGCTATCCCCAGGGACAACATCATGGGATGCCATTCGTACTGGCAGACTCAACACTCGCTTACTTAACCAGTGTTACTAACAATAAAGACAGTTAAAGCATTCAACATCACTCACAAAGGATCTTGTATGCTTTAACTGTAATCAGACATCTCTAAGTTGACTCAAAACAATGGTGTCGTCTCTCGTATTCAAATTCACTTTATAGAGAGGTTGGTTTCAGGAAGTCAGAGAAAATGGACGGCACCCACGCTTGGGAGCGATGAAAAAATGGACGCCTCAGATAGGAGACTCAATAAAGAAGGCATAGCTACCTGTTTTTGTGGGCTATTGAGCTCAATATGAATCGTTTGATTTTGCGTTAACTGACGTGTACAACCGTGGTCATTACATGTGTACTGACAAAATTGTTGTTTGTAATTCCCTTTAATATGACTGGCAAACTTAAAAGTGAGTTTTGTGGTGCTGAGAAGAAAAAGAGACACCCAATTTAGATCTACTATGTATTATTTTTGCATTTTCGACTTACGACCTGGATTTGGATCCCTAACCCTGTCGTAAGTCGGGGACTGCCTGTATATTTATTGCAATGGTAATTTCTTATCTATTTACATGATAGTTTCCGATAAAACGGTTTTGATGGTACAATAAAAGCAAGGTACTGTAAATATAGTAGGTGTTACAAGAAGTATTAATACAGCTAGACCCCGATTTACGACGGGGTTAGGGACCCAAATCCAGGTCGTAAGTTCGACATAAAAAAAAAAAAAATTAATAAAAAGCTACAATGAAATACAGTACAGTGAAAGTAATAAATAATGAGGAATGGATACAGTGTGACTGAGCACTTACCTTTAATGTAGTCAGCTGAATGCACATGGGGGCCCCCATAATTTTCTAATTATACATGGAGACTACATTAATTGGAAACGTTTCGGTATAGAAAATGTGTGCGTCATTTGAAAAAAAAAATGGTCACAACTGCGGCGGTCGTAAGATATTTTAAGATGATTTAAAGGAAGGGAGTGTAGTCTTTGCTCGGATGTGTGGGGGCAAGTTGTTCCACACCTTCACACCATGATATTTTGTGGAGGTCTGGGACTGAGAGGAGTGCATGGGGGGTGGTCTTCGTAGAGAAAGAGCAAGAGATTGATCGCTCGACAACAACTGCCAGGGACCGGTTCTCAAGGAAGCTAGAGATTGGAAAACAAAGTGGGGGAGAGAAACCAAAAGATGGGAGTATAGAAAGCAAAGGCTTGTGCTATACCCTGTCAAATGCTTTGGAGATGTCGAGGGCCATGACGAAAGTTTCCCCATAATCCCTTAAGAGAGGATAACCAAAGATGGGTGCAGTTGGAGAGCAGATCACCAGTAGATCTCGCCCAGGGAAAGCCATACTGGTGATCCGACAAAAGAGAATGGCGTTCAAGGTGACGGAGAAAATGAGAGTTTAAGATAATTTCAAAAATCTTAGAGAGGGATGAAGTTAGGGGAATGGGGCGAAAGTTAGAGGGATGAGAATGGTCACCCTTCTTCGGGATGGGCTGACTCAAGGCATGCTTCCAAGAAGAAGGAAAAGTTTGGGTTTTGAGGCAGAGGCGAGCAAGCACAGGGGACAGAGCTTCAGTACAGGTAGTTCTGCTATAACGCGATAGTTGTGTTCTTGTAAAATATCGTGTTATAGAAAATCGCGTAATAGAAATAACAGGGCTTATGGAGAAAATAGGGTTAGGTGCAGATTACTCGAAATCGAAAAAATTTAGTAGTTAGCCTAACACAAAGGATAGCACAGTCTAAATAAATGTTACATTCATATCTAATAATGAAATCATACAGTAAATATAACACTTTACCTTGAAAAAATATGAATGTAACCTGATGGGGGAGAAGGGTGATTTTGAGGTTGATAACATCGAGCTTCTCTTCAAGTGTTATATCCTTTCTTTTACTATCATCACCGGGAATTCTATCACCAGAACGCTTCTTGGAGACATTCTTCTTTACCATATTCACAGTTCATACCACAAAATTGGAGAAATAGTAAGCAAAAATCGCATTACAGCAAACAAGCGTTCGCGTTATACAAATATCGTTCCTCTATTCATAAATCGCGTTAGAGCAAATTAGCGTTATCAAAACACGCGTTATAGCAGAACTCACTGTACACTCCCTCAGAACACGAGGGGGTATTGCGTCCGGTCCATGCGCCTTACTCACATCCAACCTGGATGACACACCGGCATCCCTGCGAGTAGAGATTATAGGAAAGTGCATAGGTTCAGTAGGAGGAGCAGGGGCAGGAGGGATAGAATGGGAATCGTCTAAGGTGGAGTTAGAGGAGAATAAGGTGCCAAAGAGATTGGCTTTGTTAGGGGGAGAGTTGGCTATAGTGTTATCAGGTCGGAAGAGAGGAGGAAAAGAAGGAGTGCAGAAGTTATTACAGATGTTTTTGGTTAAGGACCACAAGGATTTACTAGAGGAAGAATTAGTCAGGACAGCGGTCTTTCTTTTTATAAAATTCCTCTGTATTGGTCCAATCTTTTCTCGTGTTTTAGTTTGATACATTTGAAAGAATCCCTTGGGGTTTGACTTTGCCTCCCTTGCTACCTTCAGTTCATTATTCCTCTTTGTTTTTCTTATCTTGGTCTTAACCCTACTAGCCAATACCTTATAATAATCTTGGAGGTAAACTTCACCACGATTTATTCTATACCTATAGCCTTCCTTTGTCCAATAATATTCTTTAAATAATTTTTTAAACCATTTGGGGTAATTTTTGTTTGATCTGAGTTTTTTGTATGGTATGTTCTGCCTTTGTGCATTAAGTAACTCATTATTTAAATTGTTGTGGAACTCTTCAACCTCGGATCTTGTGATCAGGTCATCCTCAACTGTCATATTTTGTCTGTGAAGGTTGCTCATTGGAAGACTGGTGTGTAATTCAACGAGTACAGTGATATCTCCGTTAGCCTGAACAATTGGTGCAGAGCAGTTCCGGGAATGAGGGATTTCCGGGTAACGAGACGACTCTCTCAAAGCCGTAAAAAATCCCTCATCCCCGGAATTTTCCGGGTAGCGAAAAATTATTCACAGAATTTTCCCGAAAATGTGCCCTTTGGAAAATCATTTCCAAAGCCAGACTTTTCCCGAAAATTCCAGCTTTGGGAATGGTATTCCAAGAAATTTTCAATTCCAGCTATCGGAGAGTTCCGGGTTTGAGGGATTCCGGCTAACGGAGATATTACTGTATTTGAGAAAGAAGCCACAGCTGTTGACATTCTTAAGTCTCATAAAGATTATAACACCATACTGCACCACTTCATCCTTCAAGGGGCATCACTTTTAGCCTTCTCCATCTGGTAATTAAGGTAAGTTTTGGTTAGGTTAAGTTAGATGTGTTTTCAGTACTGTATCTGATAATTGAGTCGTTTTTGCTTATTTTTTCCCCCACAAGGTACTTATTTCCATCATAAATGAAGGTCAAATTCATGTAAATCAGAGTGAAACACCCCCTGTTCAAACTCACCCTGCTTACAGAATATCAACACTCAAAATAATTAAAATATACATTACAGGTAATAGACTTCAACATTAAAAGTTTATTGGCTGAATTATATGAACTAAACTACCAAAAGGGTTAAAAACTAAACTTAAAACCTATATTTAAAAATAAAAAAAACATACATTTGAAATAGTGATTGGCAGTGTACACTTTAGTTATAAGTTATACAGGACTTGTATAAGTGACCAGTCTGTCTAAGGAATCTAGCATTACCTGTAGTATGTTCTATTCATACTTACCCAAAGATGAAAAATCTTTCCATGTATTTGTTTGTACGGTAATCTTAAGTAAATTTTTCACCTGTTTATAGATAGGTGTACTTGTAGGTTTAACAGTCTAGCCCCATCATGCAGTAAGCCAACTAACATGTAAAAGGGTAGTGTGAATAACAAGGACTTGGTGTACTCCGCTTGCTGGTTTCCCAGAATTAAAGTAAAACTTGTAAATTACACTGTGCGACTGTCCATTGATACAGTAATCATATATTGAGGTGGTGTGGTAGTGTTGGGTCACTGTGTGGGTGGTTGGTCGAGGCTTGCTAGGGCGGCAGTGCAGTCATTCATATGATTGATAATATCAGAAGTGTTATGGAATTAGTTGGTTAAGGGATGTATTTTGGTTTTGAGATTATCTTATGTGTCTTTTATGTACCAATAAGAACTAATTTTTTACATCTTAACCCTTCACTATGGGGACGCCACTTTTAAAATTTAATTCGTCTAATGCCAGACAACTTTATTCAATACAAGGAAACCTCCAACTACAAGGGAATTATCAGTAAGAGCTCTCTACTAATAAATATTAGGTGCACCTCCATGCAGGGCCATGGAACACATTTATGGCAACTTATGATACATTAATACAGATCCACCACTGATTTTCCTGCGTCCTTGGTGCCAAAGCCTTGCCGGATTATCCGTTTTGTCAGACCAACCGAGGTCAGGTAATAATAAATTAACAATACGCCTCTGACCCACTAATGGTACACCTCCTGTGTCTCTAAAGCACTATGGACTGCTAGAAACTTAAATTAAACAAATATTAAATATAAATTAAGTGTGAAAAAACATAATTTTGAGCAACATTACTGTACACACTTTGTACTCAAATGTACTACACTAGACTAAATTTGTTATCTCGTGCAAACTACAGTGGTCCCTCGTTTAACGAACAGTTCAATTAACGAACAAAACTTTGATTAACGACAGCCTTAATAAAAACACGCTTTGTTGTGCACATCAGCTGATCAGCTAGCCCACCAGTACAATACAGCTACTCCTCGACTTATGACCACCCGGACATACGACCGCCTCAGTAGTACCAAAAAATTTTCAAATTACGTCTTTTCGAGTCCCGATGTTAGTGGTTGCGCTTTGTAGTGACAAATTTTTATTTTTGTAATTCCCTTTAAAATGGCTGGCAAGCTTAAAAGTGAGAGTTTTGTGGTGCTGAGAAGAAAAAGAGATGCATTTTAGATTTCTTATGTATAAAATTTGAGAATTTTCGACTTACGTACGACCAACTCGACTTATGACCTGGATTTGGGTCCGTAACCTTGTCATAAGTCGAGTAGCAGCTACTCTGTAAAGAATATGTCATGTCATCATCGACTGCCTCTACAGTCAGCTGTTTGTTATGTAAACAAAGCTGCCGGGAATACGACATACAGTGGGGTATGCTATAACGAACGGATCCTACTACGAATATTCCTATAACGAACGGTTTTACCTATAAAATTGAGAATGCTATAACGAACGAAACTCCTACAACGAACATTATTTAAAATTTTTTTTTTTCTTTTTTAATAATTTATTGTTTTTTATTACAAGTATTAATGGTATTCTTTATTTCAGGGGTTTAGATGCATATTTATGCACTTTTTTACAATTTTTACAATTTTATATTATATTTTTCAGTGTTAAGTGGTTGTATTTGGGGGCCTGGAACAGATTAATCCTATAATGAACGAATGCTATAACGAACAAGGTTCTAGAACCAATTAGATTCGTTATAGCATACCCCACTGTACACACCTCAAAGTTAGTAAAAATACAGTAGTCTATTGTTTTTTATTTATTATTATACAGCTATACTTTACAGTACAGTACTGTATTTAGTTTATATTTAATGTTTTGTTAATTCTATTACAGGTATACAGTACTTTTATACTTTTTCTGTGAGTTGGAACCAATTACCCAATATCCCATTGAAATAATAGATTCAGTTAACGAAATTTTCGGTTGACAACCAACTCTGTGGAACCAATTGTGTTCGTTAATCGAGGAACCACTGTATGTGATATTTATACTCAAATTAATCACCATCTTATAAGGATTCCAGCAATGCAATTTATATTCTGCTAAGTCTAGTCAGCTATATTTTATAAGATAAAAACTTTTACCCTAAAACCCACCGTCACCCTGGCTGGGAGGGAGGGAGGGAGGGAGGGAAGTTAAGTGCCCTCTCATAATTTTGTCCAGACTAAAGGAGGTGCCGGACCATCAGTTCCCGGATATAATCGGTGGTGATAAAGTAGGCTGTAATAGACCAAAAGATAGGCTGGCCATAGTCTCTCCCGGGTCCCCCCCAAACTGCCGTCTCTCTTGATGTGATATAGTAAATCAAATGAATATCTCGCAGTCACCAGTTTTGCAGTCAGATTAGTATGGTATAAACTTTGATCGGGCTTAACAATATATCTGCAACATGTTAAGACATAGTAACAGTTGGAGGGGTCAGCCTCTGGACTCGGTGGACCTTCCCCCTCCCTTCTCCACAGCATAAGGATTTGTCTCCAATCCCCCAAACCCCTCCCCTCTTACCTCACACTACCTTGTCGCCACCACCACTGCACATATTGAAGCAGACTATGAGTCAGCTCTTGTTAGCCAATAATCTCCATAAAGAGGCTTTGTGGAATAGTGCAGATTTCATCGAAACACAGAGGCTGTTAGACCTTTGGAACAGTCTACCAGCTTCAAAATGGCCCTTGACAAAATTATTATGAACACTGGAAGGATCTGGCACAAGCCACTGGGTTTCTTCCTTTGGAATGGCCACCTCTAGTGGTTGACCATTAGGTAAATAAGGTAAATAATTATAGATATTTTATTTGACAAAGATAAAATTAATGATCCATAATTACATCTCACAGATTGATGACAGACGAGCAGAGTCATCGTGAAGAAACCAGCAGAAGTTATGAGACAAAGAAGTCATCTTGGAGTCATGGCAACAGGTACTGGGAGGAGGTAAAGATACACCCTGAGTCTGGTTGTAAGATGACTGATACAAGCATTATACATGAGGACACTAACCCCTGTATCAAAGAGTACAACTTGTCTATGAACTGTATTTCTGAGAATGTCCTACAGAGAGATGTCTGTATGCCATTCTTTGATAATTACCGCATATGCAAGATGTTCTGGAGAAAGGTTATCCGTGACCGCAGAGCGAAGGGTATAACACCTGCCGTACCTCACCCGTCCAAGAGAAATGAAGTGAAATTAGAATATTTAAACAAGCAACGGTTTGAAATTTAATGATGGTCATATATAGGACACTATACTATAGTAAAATAAAGGTACAGTAGTACCACTATTTACGCAGTCAATTGAACCCACAGGGTACCGCATTAAAGTGAACAACAGAACATATGGGATTAATTCCAATAGAGACTGGCCCTACCCCCAAACTCCACTTTTTCCGACACAATACCTATGTTGTAGTAAAAATAATATCTAAATTTTATGATGGTTTGCTCACACAATTAATATTTAAGAGAAATACAGTCGTCAGGTTAATGTCCATTCAAATAATAGACTCAAATCCCTACCCCCCCCCCCCCCCTCTTCCCAGCTCACTGGCCCCTACCAAATTATTACTTAAGATCTAAAATTTGTATGTCTAATGCAAAATCCATGATGTTTATATTCAAAATGATCATCATATTGTAAGAATTCCAGCAATGGAAATTATATTCTGGCTGGGTAATTTGTATGAATTTTATGAGCTAAATAAAAAAAATAAAAAATAAATTATACTTCCCCGCGTATATGAGTAGATGCACCTTGGAAAGTGAAAGTCCCGGTTCTGGCAAGGTACCGAGTAAATGAGAAATCGCGGAAGAAATCTCGGAAAGTGAAACCGTGTAAAGTGTAAAGCGGGGTAATACTGTATTTATTAAAATTATTCAACATGTTAGTATCATGTCAGAATTATTCAATGTGTTAGTATGTCAGAATTATTCAATGTGTTAGTATGTCAGAATTATTCAATGTGTTAGTATGTCAGAATTATTCAACGTGTTGGTATCATGTCAATATTATTCAACATGTTAGTATCATGTCAGATTTATTCAACGTGTTGGTATCATGTCAGAATTATTCAACATGTTCGTTGTTTTTTGTGTGTATTCTTCTCCTGGCTGTACTGTATATATGTGCAGGCAGTCCCCGAGTTATAAACAGGTTATGATCCTGGACCCTATTCGCAAGTTGAGCTGTTGGTAAGTCGGAACAGTGTTAATTCCATAAGTTAGTTAGGTTAAAGCACAACCCTACTCATATAAACAACAATAATATTTCATACATAACAAAGAATGTAAATACTGTATTGTAAATAAAGTGATGTTAAATAATATAGATTAATGATTTTAATGTAAACAAAACTGGGATTTTAGTCACAGATTACTCTGATAAATATATTCGAATCCAGTTTGTAACATCCAGGGTATTTAGTGCATATCTCGGGGGTTTGGCAGTGAGACAATACTTCAAATGGGGAAATACCTCTCCTTTGAACAGCATTATGGGGGACAGACTATCTAGCTTTGTGAATATCATTCTTATAAGACCTACTGTACAGCACTTACTTATTTGCTTGATTTATACAAAGGTCTGAGATCCTTTTCATGTTTGTTCTCAGTCACTGATTCTCTGCCTCATACGACCTAGGTGCATCCTTTTGCATTTCATGACATTGCATCTTACAGCCATTCCTTTGACCACTCCTGAAGGCATCTCCTTTGATGCTTCAGAATCTGTTTAGTTCTTAATTTCCCTGAATAATATAGCATTAATCATTAAAATTTGTTCATTTATGAAATGAACAAACAACAACAGTCCAAGTACACTGCCCTGTGGTACCTCACTTGTCACAGGTACACATTGACAATTTTGTCTCGGTAATCACCACATACTGCTTGTGGTCAAAAAAAAACTCTGATCCAAGCTAGGATGCTTTGCCAAATTACGTTTCCTTCGAATTTAATCTTCAGCCTATCATGAAGAATGCTGTCAAAAGCTTTGCCAGAGTCTAGATATATACAATTCTGTACAGTATTATCGTTTTTGCCACCCAGACCCGTAGCCACAGGGGCTTCCTTGGATCCTGTACATAGCAAATGATTATAGCTATTTTATTTGTACAGTACTGAACTTCAATTGTTAACATTTGTATTTAAGATGAGGAGCAATTAACTGATTATAAACTACTATAAAGTGCAAAAGTGTAGACAGAAAATTTTAGATGGAATAAATATTTTTTAAGTTACTTTTTCACTTCTTAATTCTTAGCAAAATTCTCTTTCAATGTAGAGATTATTTAGCAACTTTAAAAGGTAATGCACTGTCTTAAAAAATACACACGTGTGGGAAATTTTATAATATACCTGCACCGTACTGTACCCCATATGATAATTGTGCAGTGTCTGGGTGGAAGGAGAGTCAGGTCGTGAGCGATATGTTTACTCCATAGAGACTGGATACAACTGACACAGTACACTCATTACTCATAAATCATAACGGCCAGGCGTCCTGCCCAAAGACTATAATAAGTAAGTCAGGAAAGCAAGGCAAAAACTGTGTAAGCCACATAGCATATAGTTGGCCCCGGGATCAACAGATAGCATTAGTGTGCAAGGCGCGGGTCGTCTGTCAGGGGTTTGCAACCTTCTTTTTTCTGGCCATATGTGGCCGGGAATTGTTATACATGCTGCCAGCTGAACGGCGTTCAAAATTCGGGTTATGTGGCCAGAAGTTTTAACCGCAAGCATGGGATTCGTGTGACTTGCTGGTGGACTTTGACATCTGCCGCGCCACTACAAGCCATGACGTCATCCCGGGCTTGATCCACCCTGAGAGCTCCCTAGTTTTCTTTGCACAGCCCCAATTATTGGTAACTTTTATAAATAATAACATTATAAATTAATCGTGAATGTATGTAGAACAAGGTAGTTTATATAACAATGAATTATTTAGTCCTAATGTAGAAGAAAAGAGATGTGTTATCGCAAGTCGTCTGTTTCTGTTGCTACCTCAAAACTGCATTAACTGATAGCTACTAGGCTACGCCCACTACCGTAGATATTTCAAGTAACTGCACTGGGATTACGATGGTCATGTACATTTTTATAACAAACACGAGGGGATTTCTGCATACCTCACAGCTGTATGTTCAGATAAGTTGCTTGCTGACGAATTTCGTCTGCTGGGGCCAGCAGAATGATGGACAAGGCTAGGCTTATTTTCAATTGCATTTTGTTTGGCTTTTATGAATAACCTACAAATTTAGCTTTTGCCTATTACTGTGTCTATAATTAATTGCTACAATTAATACTTTTTTAAATATGAGTGACTCTTAGTCAGGTGGCAGGTAGAGGTTCTGTAATATAGGTACAGTATTCTGTTTCAGACCTGAAAGGAAACATGCCGTCACCAGCAACAAAGAAACGAAAAATTTAATAAGAAAATCTCAAATTTAACCCTCATTGGGAAGAGGAATTCTTCGTTATTGCAAAACAATCAGAACTGTATTTGCTTACCTTTGTGAATACAAGTACCATTCAAAGCTCACCAACATTCACACCACAGAACTTGTGAAGGCTACTTTTACCAAATTTAAACCAAATTTTGTGGAAATTGCAAATCATATCCAGATTCAACCCTCACATTAGTTTTAGTATTGTTCTGTGAATCTGTATCTGGAATGTGAACCTTTATTTTGCATTGCAAAAAAACAGCTTTACCGTATGCTACCTTATAGTAACAGCTGAAAGACATTTTTATTCTAAAATATCACAAGTCTTTTCTTGTTTCTGCACCACAATATATCGTTAAGTACTTTTCTTTGTTTTTTCTTGTATTTCAAAAGTAAATGCCTTTATTTTGGTATTGTTTGTAAGAATTCTTCTTAAAGTAAAATATAGTCCTGCATTTCTGCTTGCTCATTCAATCCTGTGGAATGTGTTGTTGACTTTTGTTGTTTAAATACAGCTGCGGCCGATCGCTGATTATTTTCCAGCTGAAGTGGCCGACTAGTATAAAAAGGTTGTGGGCCCCTTGTTTACATGAAGACCGGGTCATTTAAGCATGAGTGGGCATCACCATCACTCGTGTGCTGTATACACACGTACAAAAACAGATCACCCTGAGCTTGTGTTTCACGTTGTTATATATCATTGACGTCAAGGTAATACTATTACCTTGACGTCTTTGCCTTGATGTTCTTAATGTGTACACATGCACACACACACATGTACTCACTGACACGCACACATACAATATCACACAGTAAATTCTTTATGTTCAATGATATACAGCAACGTGAAAACGTTAAACACAAGCTCACTCCGCTGGTTACCATGGAAACATGGACAAGCTCCCCTCACGCGACCCGGGCTTTTAGTTCACCACGTTGTCGACATATGGCGTTGATCAGAGCTCAGGTTTCGGGTTTTTTTATCGGTAAAGTTAGACTCTTTCTCGTCTTTCTTATAATAGTCTTTGGTCCTGCTTGTGGCTGCCAGGCAGCTGTCGAACATCTAATACAGCAGCAGACATAGAAAATAATGATTCAGGTAATAGACATTATGGGACATCCCACAGTACTACTGTGCTCTTCTTAGTACAGTATTTCATAATAACAATAATGTACCAAGTGATATTACTTTACTTTTATCCTCTTCATCAGTGATCGACTCGTTAGCCTCTTGGGTGATCGGTCACGTCTTTGTTACGCGCTGTTGGCAAGTACTGGGCATGCACTGGCTCCTGAATGTACCTGAACCTGCTCCAGTGTTGGTCAAGTCTAGTCTTGAAAGAGTCACACTCGGTGGCGTCACAACACACACTGGCTGATTATTCCAAGAGTTCACAACTCGCTCCGAAAAAGTTGCTCCTTATTTTTCTGGACCTGTGGCGTCTTCAACCTTAAGCTGTGACCCCTTGTGGGGCGAGCGTCCGCCAGCTCCAAGTAAGGACACTTGACTGAATAGTGCCCTTCGAGATGTTTATACACCTCAATTAGGTCGCCCCTTGCCCGTCTGTAGTACCTGTATAAGGTAGGCAATTGCAGGTGCTCTTATCTCTCTGGGTAGCTGAGGTGCCGAAGTGCTGGCATTTTCAATCAAGTGACAGTCCCTAGTATACCTCGGGGATCAAACGGGGTGACAGTACTCCAGACGAGGAAGCACTTCACACATGAAGATCATTACGAGGGATCCATCTAGATATTTGAATGACCTTATAAGTCCTATTATTTTAGTTGCCTGATTCACCTTCTCACAATGGCCCAAGAACTTCAGTTCATTGTCAACATATATGTGAATGAATTACCCTGTCTTATTTCAATCCTGCTTGAGTTTGAAACGTGCATGTTTTGAAACTAAAGATTTATTTTACAAGAGCTGTTGTGAGAGGCCGGCAAGGCAGGCCATGTCACTTAGTCGGGACCTGCCTCGCAGCTGACACTTTTCCACCCTGTGAGTATGATTAATAATTAATACCCCTGTATGCAGTATATGTATGTAGTGTGTTTAGCAAAGAAGTGGCATACTTAACTGGTGTTACAAGTAAATAGTTTAGTCAGTACAAAGCGTAGGACTTGTTCAATCCTTCAGCTTTTCATATATGGAGTGGCAGAGCTGCTGCAGTGTGGTGGTGTAGTGACCTGTGTGGCCTGTCGCTAGCGACCTAGCTAGCTGGCATAGCGTGTTACCTCACTAGGATTCGTGTGTGCCACTAGCCTACTACAGCAACTTTTCAACATAGTTCTCACACCCTCGATGATAGATGCAGCCTCCAGTGTAACCCTGTGTACTTGAAATCCAGTTGACCTGAGTCGCCATGTGACACCAGGCCCCACCTCTACCAGCCACGATTCATATTTTGAATGCTCTCTTTAATATGCTGCCACTATTCTTAATTTATTATTGTTAATACATTTTTGTTTTTAAACTTATTCCTATTTTTCCTTTGGTACAATCATTCGTAGTTGAGGGATAAATGCAGAGTTAATCATAACTGGTGTGAAGATGTAACAACCTTTAACGAATACCTTGACAATACACACCCAGGTCGTCTTCACATAGTCTCAATTAATGCAGTTTCTTCATCCTGTTGGGATATATCATATGCCTCCTTACCAATGGTACATCCCAGGTGCATCCTCTTATACTTCGTGACATTAAATCTTAGCAGCCATTTCTTCAAGCATTCTTGAAGCTCACGGAGATCCTTCTGCAGCTCTTTACAGTCTGCTTTGTTCTTAATTTTCCAAAATAACTTGGCATCATCAGCAAACATTTGTATGGAGGAGTGTACAGCTTTTGAAACAAACAAACAGCAGCAGATCCAATACACTGCCCTGTTATGCCTCGCTTGTGAGAGAAATCCAACTGAGTTTTGTATATGATAAAAGTTGGTGGGAAAAATCCAGACACAATAAAATTGGTGAGAGAAATCCAACTTTAATTTTTGTACACTGTGATAAATGGTTGGTGAGAGAAATCCATTTGTACCTTTTTGATACATGAATAAATTCTGAGTTTTTGTAATGTTAGTTGAGATTTCTCTCACCAACCATTTATCATTTTGGAAGTAAATCAGCTTTACAGGAATCTTTGGGGAAATTTTTGTTTGCATGAAGAAGTTTTTCAAACTGGTAATTCCCAGAAATGAAAATATTACCAACCCAGCATAAATGGTTGGTGAGAGAAATCCAACTGAGTTTTGTATATGATAAAAGTTGGGAAGAGAAATCCAGACACAATAAAAGTTGGTGAGAGAAATCCAACTTTAAGTTTGAAAAATCGCAGAATGAAAAAATCACCTCCCCAAAGGAGCAACACACCAACTTTTCTGTCAAAAAGCTGAGTGATACTCAGTTCGGTTTCTCTCACCAACTTTTATCATTGTACAAAACTCAGTTGAATTTCTTGACAACATAAATGCTTGGTGAGAGAAATCCAACTTTAATTTTTGTACACTGTGATAAATGGATGGTGTGAGAAATCCATTTTGTAGCTCTTTGACACATGATAAAAAGTCTAACTGAATTTTTGTACTGTAAGTTGAGATTTCTCTCACCAACCATTTATCATTTTGGATGTAAATCAGCTTTACAGTAATCTTTGGGGATATTTTTGTTGTCATGAAGAATGTTTTTCAAACTGGTAAATCCCACAAATGAAAAAATCACCTCCCCAAAGGAGCAACACACCAACTTTTATTTGTGAAAAAGCTGAGTGATACTCAGTTGGATTTCTCTCACCAACTTTTATCATTGCACAAAACTCAGTTGAACTCTTGACAACATAAATGGTTGGTGAGAGAAATCCAACTGAGTTTTATATATGATAAAAGTTTGTGAAAGAAATCAGAGACAATAAAAGTTGGTGAGAGAAATCCATTTTGTAGCTTTTTGACACATGATAAAAGTCTAACTGCGTTTTTGTAATGTAAGTTGAGATTTCTCTCACCAACCATTTATCAGTAAAACCACTTCGTCCTATAAACTGAGGCTGGCCGTGCCTGAAGCACCGAGTGCCGAAGGCAAATTGTTTACCATATATTATTACGACACTTTACACTGAAACGCGGGTAGTTTCAACAAAAATATTGTATATTTCCATTCAAGTCAATTAGGAGAGAATATTATTGTAATACAACAGTTTCTTTAACTGAAAACCATTCAAAAAGAGATTACGGTAACATCTTTTGAACTACGAAAGGAAGCGAGATTCATTGTTTTCGTCAATTGTATTCCACTTTCCACGGGAATTAAATTTTAAAAAAATTCCACTAATACATACGTCATTTCGGAAAAAATATTACATTTCCATACAGTATTTATTTCTGAGAATATATTCATTCAGGTACAGTTAAGGTAAAATATAGTTGGATGTAATATTTTAATGAAAATATTCAGAAACACGGTATTGTAGTTTTCTTTTGTTTCAAATTTAATTTACAAAGATTGATGTTTCAAATTTAATGAAAAAAATTTATGTATCTATATATAAACTTTTAAAAAATGAATACTTTATGTATTTCATCGTCCTGTTCTACCATTTGGCCACTTTGGGCTCGCTGTGATGACGCAGGAGATCTGCCCTGGCAGCTGGTGGGACGTTGTTTCCATTGTTTGCTGGCAGTAACTGGTAAATATTTTTTTAACCTAACGAAACTACTGTATTACCCGTGTAGAGGTCGACCCCCAATTTTTTGGCCCAAAAATTTGGGGATATTTTTGTGTCATGAAGAAGTTTTTCAAACTGGTAAATCCCAGAAATTAAAAAAAATCACCTCCCCAAAGGAGCAACACACCAACTTTTATGTATCAAAAAACCGAGTGATTCTCAGATGGATTTCTCTCACCAACTTTTATCATTGTACAAAACTCAGTTGAATTCCTTGAAAACATAAATGGTTGGTGAGAGAAATCCATTTTGTAGCTCTTTGACACATGATAAAAGTCTAACTGAGTTTTTGTAATGTAAGTTGAGATTTCTCTCACCAACCATTTATCATTTTGGAAGTAAATCAGCTTTACAGGAATCTATGAGGATATTTTATTTGTCATGAAGAAGTTTTCAAACTGGAAAATCCCAGAATAAAAAAATCACCTCCCCCAAAGGAGCAACACACCAACTTTTATGTGTCAGAAAACCGAGTGATTCTCAGATGGATTTATCTCACCAACTTTTATCATTGTACAAAACTCAGTTAAATTCCTTGACAACATAAATGGGTGGTGAGAGAAATCCAACTGAGTTTTGTACATGATAAAAGTTGGTGACAGAAATCCAACTTTAATTTTTGTACACTGTGATAAATGGTTAGTGAGATAAATCCATTTTGTAAATTTTTGACACATGATAAAAGTCTAACTGAGTTTCTGTAATGTAAGTTGAGATTTCTCTCACCAACCATTTATCATTTTGGAAGTAAATCAACTTTACAGGAATCTATGAGGATATTTTATTTGTCATGAAGAAGTTTTTCAAACTGGAAAATCCCACAAATGAAAAAATCACCTCCCCAAAGGAGCAACACACCAACTTTTATGTGTCAAAAACCTGAGTGATACTCAGTTGGGTTTCTCTCACCAACTTATATCATTGTACAAAACTCAGTTGAATTTCTTGACAATATAAATGTTTGGTGAGAGAAATCCATTTTGTAGCTCTTTGACACATGATAAAAGTCTAACTGAGTTTTTGTAATATAAGTTGAGATTTCTCTCACCAACCATTTATCATTTTGGAAGTAAATCAGTTTTACAGGAATGTTTGGGGATATTTTTGTTGTCATGAAGAAGTTTTTCAAACTGGTAAATACCAGCAATGAAAAAACCACCTCCCCAAAGGAGCAACACACCAAGTTTTATTTGTGAAAAAGCTGAGTGATACTCAGTTGGATTTCTCTCACCAACTTTTATCATTGTACAAAACTCAGTTGAACTCTTGACAACATAAATGGTTGGTGAGAGAAATCCAACTGAGTTTTATATGTGATAAAAGTTGGTGACAGAAATCCAACTTTAATTTTTGTACACTGTGATAATGGTTGGTGTGAGAAATCCATTTTGTAGCTTCACACACATGATAAAAGTCTAACTGAGATTTTGTAATGTAGGTTGAGATTTCTCTCACCAACCATTTATCATTTTGGATGTAAATCAGTTTTAAAGGAATCTTTGGGGAAATTTTTGTTTGCATGAAGAAGTTTTTCAAACTGGTAATTCCCAGAAATGAAAAAAATCACCTCCCCAAAGAAGCAACACACTGACTTTTGTGTCAAAAAGCTAAGTGATACTCAGTTGGATTTCTCTCACCAACTTTTATCACTGTACAAAACTCAGTTGAATTCCTTGACAACATAATTGGTTGGTGAGAGAAATCCAACTGAGTTTTGTATATGATAAAAGTTGGTGACAGAAATCCAACTTTAATTTTTGTACACTGTGATAAATGGTTGGTGTGAGAAATCCATTTTCTAGCTTTTTGACACATGATAAAAGTCTAACTGAGTATTTGTAATGTAAGTTGAGATTTCTCTCACCAACCATTTAACATTTTGGAAGTAAATCAGTTTTACAGGAATGTTTGGGGATATTTTTGTTGTCATGAAGAAGTTTTTCAAACTGGTAAATACCAGCAATGAAAAAACCACCTCCCCATGTAACGGGCCGTGTTTTCTCTTTTCAATAATTTACCATCCAGCTATTCTTTTCTGTTAGTATTCTATTTACTCATATACTTATTTGTCCTGTGTAGCATTCTTCCAATGAGTACCCTGTTTTATATACTTATTCTTCCATTCTTTACATATATATATTTATTCTTATATATTCTTACTTATATTCTTATATGTTCTTTATCTCTATACCTTATATTCTTATAAAAGTAACTCTTATGCTTCTCTGCTTATGTTTTCCAAGTCAATGTTCTTTCTTTTCATTTCCTGTCATATAGATTGTATTCTCAGTTTCAATGTTCTTACCTTTCTGAAGTATACTTTGCTTTATGTCTATTCTTATACATGGGTTAGTCTGGGGAACTATGTTATTCTTCGTACAACACTTTTTATACTTACAAAGGGTAGCTGCCACCACCCAGACTTTTCATTATATAACAGAACTCATGGAAGGGTGTTGGGTAGTGTGGTAGATGTCTAGGCACGTGAGTAAGTATTATTTTCTGGGAACCAATGTTTAGAAGGAGTAGAGTGGTGATACTCAGATTACTAATTCAATGTTTATTAACACAGTGAGTGGAGAAGATGCATCTTAGGCTAAACAGAACCGAAATTAACTTATTAAGTCATCAAACACTTCAAGAACTTATTACCTCATTAAACACCTCCAAATACTCATTACTTTATTGGACACTGTTGTAGTATTTCTGTGACAAGTAAGATTTAGAAATGCTTACACACTGTCAATAACCCTGGACCCGCAGGTCTTACTTTAACAAGGAACAAATTACCTTCTCAATTGGTGGTTAGAACCTCATACTCTCAGGTTATTATTTCATGGGTACTACAGATGAATACATAACACACTGGGCAATTCCACAATTAGTAACATACCATAATTCTTATCACTTCACAAGGAACCACCTGGTACCTTGAACTCTCATTCAGGGGTTCAATACTTAACCTGGGATGACTATATTTCTGCTAGTCATCCCTAAGCATGGATATTAATACGGTTCCATACATATAACCAAGAACAGTAGGTAGACCATGATCATATGACGGAGTCAGTGGGCACAGTTGTTTACAGCGACCGCCAAGCTGAAGGCTCGCTCGCTAGGTGCACTCAGGGAGGTTGACTCGTTACACACTGGCAGAGTGGTGAGGGCGCTTCCCGGGGAATCGTGTCCTGGGATTCTAAATGCGCCCTCAGAGACAGTCTTCAAGAACCATGGTGCCCATAGGTAGCTATCGACCTTCAGGAGAGTGGCTAACACATCCGCGTCTGTAGACGTGGAAGAGTAGTCACGAATGCATGAATATTTAACTTCACTATACAAAACATACGTCTGGCACCGGTTCAGACGATAGCTAGAGCTCTACTTTACTTGACTTAATTGGCACTGAAGGTACTATGTTGAAACATGAACACTGATATTCGCAAAAATGACTAAGTTAAACTGAGTTAATATGGCGGCGTGGAACACACGTGAACATACCTGTAGACGTGGAAGAAGAGTCACGAATGCGTGATTCTCCCTCGTGTAGAGGTATATACGTGCCTCGGCTGGGCAGCTTGGGCCTCCCTATTCATGCCAGAAAGGTCAATCTCACCAACAACATACCTTCTCTACCATGTTGGATCACCGTATATTTAATTATGAACTCCGGTGTTCCGGATCAGGGTAATTTCCTATGTCTATTCATATAATCTAATCAGAGGTTGAGCTTGCCAGGAAAAGGTGGAATATACACGTTGATAACAACAATTCTGCAAGCTCAGGCCTGCAGCGAACAAGGAGTTATTCACAGGGAGACGTTAGATCTTGGAGATTATACCAGTTGACAGAATAGCTCAGGAAATTAATGACTTTCTTAAATAGATAACTGACACTAATTAAACTATAAACATCAGATTCTCTGATGTCGGGGCGACAAAATGATCTAACTTCAGGCGCGATCAGAAACTCATGGATATCCTTAGGGAACGAAACCGATGGGTATCGTTGGTCATGGCAGACTCAACACTCACTTACTTGACACGTCTTATTAACAATAAGGACAGTTGAAGCGTTCAACACCACTCACAATGGATCTTGAATGTTTCAACTGTAAACAGATATATCTAAGCTGACTAAAAACAAAGGTGTTCTCTCTCACATTCAAATTCATTACATAGAGAGGTTGGTTTCAGTAAGTCAGAGAAAATGGGATAACGGAGGACTGAGGCGTCTTGAAGTGACGAGAAAACGGACTCCTCAGATGGAGGACTCAAAATAAAAGCAGAGGTACATGTTTTGTGGGCTATTGAGCGTAATATGAATCATTTGATTTTGGCGTTAACTGACGTGTACGACCGTGGTCGTTACAAAGCTTTCCCCTCCCAAAGATTCAATATTATGCGGTATAGTCAACAAAACATTCACAGTAAATACATAATTTCAAAACACAATATCTTGCACTACTGGGGTAATGGTCATCAATACAGGCAACACACATGTTACAGAATTTTCACATACATAAAATTTTGCAACTCAGCTGAAAAATCACACAAACTCCCAGCCAGGGGCAGATAAAATGAACATAGCACCACTTGTTATGGCACACAAAAGAACATAATCATACATCAATATTACAGAACATAATAATAAAAATAACAGGCCGGCCTGAATTACAGTTTTGTAGGACACTTTCAACTACAACATCCACTAGGATGACAGGTAGCTTTGTAGGACACTTTCAACTACAACATCCACTAGGATGACAGGTAGCTTGGTAGGACACTTTCAACTACAACATCCACTAGGATGACAGGTAGCTTTGTAGGACACTTTCAACTACAACATCCACTAGGATTACAGGTAGCTTTGTAGGACACTTTCAACTACAACATCCACTAGGATGACCGGTAGCTTTGTAGGACACTTTCAACTACAACATCCACTACGATGACAGGTAACTTTGTAGGACACTTTCAACTACAACATCCACTAGGATGACAGGTAACTTTGTAGGACACTTTCAACTACAACATCCACTAGGATGACAGGTAGCGTTGTAGGACACTTTCAACTACAACATCCACTAGGATGACAGGTAGCTTTGTAGGACACTTTCAACTACAACATCCACTAGGATGACAGGTAGCTTTGTAGGACACTTTCAACTACAACATCCACTCGGATTACAGGTAGCTTTGTAGGACACTTTCAACTACAACATCCACTAGGATTACAGGTAGCTTTGTAGGACACTTTCAACTACAACATCCACTAGGATTACAGGTAGCTTTCCTCGAGGCGATTGATCAGATATGTATAACACTGAATCCAAGCACCAAATTCAACAATTGAGATCTCAAGCTAGGAGTAGTTAGGCGGACCCCATCCAGTCACCGAAGTATTAGGGTTGACCTTACCACGGAAGAATCGTTGTTCACTCACGAGACGAGGCAAGATCTAAGTGGTCAGAGCATGGACTCAAATAGACTATAATGCCAGCGACCCGGTCCACATGAAACCCCCAAACCTCGGTTCCCTTCTGTACTTTGAAATGCAAGAGTCTTAAACTGCACTAGGTCCATGTACTCCTGTACACGCCTAGCCGTAACTCTGCAATGCAAGCGTCTTAAACTGTACTCCTGTACACGACTGTACACGCCTAGCCGTGACTAAAGTCCAGCCCCACTACCTCCTACACCAACTTAGGCCTACTGCAGGTAGGACCTCCAAGCAACTTGATCACTCACACCAAACGATGTTCTCACTGCAGTAAGACACATCTACTCATTCCTCTTGCCCATGGTACATACTGACAATCCCTCCCCCAACAGAGTCACTCTGGCCACTTGACTGGCGAAGCAAACAGTTGATGTTTACGATCAACGAATCTCAAGTACTAAGTAAGGGCCCTTTACAGCAATTGAGAGACGTGACCGACCAACTGGTTCTGTTTCTAGAGATCCATACGGATCCGGGGTTTCCTCCGTCTCTGTGGAAACCTAGCCGCAGGAGCTACCCCTGGGTTCCCGGGACTGGCCAACCTTTCTCAATACTCCAGCTAACCTGTCTGGCAAGGTTGAAAAATCATTAGTCCACACTATGACATTATCGGGGTAGTTACATTCAACTCGGTTCTTCGCTGCAAAAGGGGCTACTACTTGGTTTACTTCTCTGGTAAAAATAAAAAGAATAACGGGACTGGTTGAAAAAACCCAAAAGATAAGCGTGTAAACCTTCATTAATTATATTCCATCACTAAATGTGGTTAGGTCTCGACTTTTGTCGTTAAGTATTTCTTTAATGATATGTGGCTTTCAAGTCTAAGGTAGAATACTATTCATTGCTTGCCACTCTCTCTACTAATTTATCTAAGCTGGGTAATTCTAAGCATACTTAACAAAAGATCTATTCAAATCATTGACTTCCCCCTTTCTCACCCGAAGTCTAGTACCCATGATAACAACTAGCTTCCTCAGCCTCACCGGCAGTTTTCCTTTCATCAGGTTCTGATCCCGATGGAAAATCTCTAAACTTGATTTTCTCACTACCCCTCCGAGCCTTCAGCGTTCCCCACCGATGAATGTTGGCCTCCATGGCTTTGGCAAGTTCTCGGAACTCACACATAAGTTGTAACTTATTCACAACTACTGTGATCATCGTGCGCTGATGTCACAACAAATCTTCTACAAAACAACCCCACCAAAGATAAATTCAATTAACACCCTTCCAGAGCAAAGGGGGTAAACGTTAACACATATATGCCTTGGATACTTTTTAAATGGATACTCACCAAAATAAATAATCGGCAATAGTATTGGTGACTCACTCAGCAGATTAAGTATCTCTAAAGAGAACACTACAAGGTTTCAATTCACAAAGTACTCATAGCAATGCTCAAAATAAAATACTTGATGATACTTGACGAGAATGTCTCAAGAAAATATAACTCTCGAGCTTTCACGGATGATTAACACAAGGCAGATTTTCTGTACTCACAGAATTCACGGTCTTTTCCAATTACCTTGACACTGTGTTAACACTACACAATTTACTCTGTGCTTTACTCACAATTGGTGGTCCTTACATGTACAGAGGGTGTTTCCAGCAATCCATTTTCAGAGATTGTGTGTCTTAGCTGTCCATTTCACCACAGAGTCCTCAACCCAATCAATACTATGGCTGAAAATACACCGGAATTAGTTCTCAAATACATATAACCTCTTTACCAACAATGCATATCAGTCTACACTGTAAGAAATGGTAAGGCAGTATGTAATAAAATTATCCGTTAAAAAAAAAAACAGGTTAAAAAATACAACACTGAAAAATTTAACACCAAACTTGTGTTATCTCAATAAATTCAATGGTAACAAATTGACTCCAACTGAGAACTAAAACTCTTTCTAGTTATTTCACAATTCAGTTCACTAGCAAAAGAAAAAAAAATTATATAACACTCACTTGGGTTATACAAAAATTTCTAATGTTAGAAAAATACTTCAAGTGAGAATCTGAACACTTTCAATTGAAGTCACAATACTTCCAATAAATGTCACAGCTAAAAATAAAACATTGGATTACATAACCTTTGTACACATGACATTTCTGGTGACACTCGAGAGATGAACCCAGTTCATCACACTCTCAACATGGCAGATGTAAAGTGTACTGCCCACTCAATGTCTGTAAATATCCAAAGATTAATACACTGGTCAAAAAATAAAAAAATTACACTAATGTGCAATTGCCACTTTCCTGAAATTTCACACAATAAAAACTCACAAAGATGAGTTAGGTAGCTTATTTCAAAAAAAATTTGGTGCATTACCTAACTCTGTAACATAGAAAAAATTATAACTTTCTTTCACAAAAAAAAAGTGGTGAAACTAAATCAATTGTCAGTTCTTACCTAACTTTTAAAACTTTGCAGTTACAACTACAGCATTGTACTTGACACAAAAGTTTGTACTTTAAATTACACAATTATTTGTACTCCTTACTGATGAAAAACTTATACATTACTGTATACTGTATTCTGAGAAAACAAATTCACCAAGTACCACACCTCATTCCTACAAATTGGTTCTCAAATAAAAATAATCCCACCGCTGCCACCATTTGTAACGGGCCGTGTTTTCTCTTTTCAATAATTTACCATCCAGCTATTCTTTTCTGTTAGTATTCTATTTACTCATATACTTATTTGTCCTGTGTAGCATTCTTCCAATGAGTACCCTGTTTTATATACTTATTCTTCCATTCTTTACATATATATATATTTATTCTTATATATTCTTACTTATATTCTTATATGTTCTTTATCTCTATACCTTATATTCTTATATAAGTAACTCTTATGCTTCTCTGCTTATGTTTTCCAAGTCAATGTTCTTTCTTTTCATTTCCTGTCATATAGATTGTATTCTCAGTTTCAATGTTCTTACCTTTCTGAAGTATACTTTGCTTTATGTCTATTCTTATACATGGGTTAGTCTGGGGAACTATGTTATTCTTCGTACAACACTTTTTATACTTACAAAGGGTAGCTGCCACCACCCAGACTTTTCATTATATAACAGAACTCATGGAAGGGTGTTGGGTAGTGTGGTAGATGTCTAGGCACGTGAGTAAGTATTATTTTCTGGGAACCAATGTTTAGAAGGAGTAGAGTGGTGATACTCAGATTACTAATTCAATGTTTATTAACACAGTGAGTGGAGAAGATGCATCTTAGGCTAAACAGAACCGAAATTAACTTATTAAGTCATCAAACACTTCAAGAACTTATTACCTCATTAAACACCTCCAAATACTCATTACTTTATTGGACACTGTTGTAGTATTTCTGTGACAAGTAAGATTTAGAAATGCTTACACACTGTCAATAACCCTGGACCCGCAGGTCTTACTTTAACAAGGAACAAATTACCTTCTCAATTGGTGGTTAGAACCTCATACTCTCAGGTTATTATTTCATGGGTACTACAGATGAATACATAACACACTGGGCAATTCCACAATTAGTAACATACCATAATTCTTATCACTTCACAAGGAACCACCTGGTACCTTGAACTCTCATTCAGGGGTTCAATACTTAACCTGGGATGACTATATTTCTGCTAGTCATCCCTAAGCATGGATATTAATACGGCTCCATACATATAACCAAGAACAGTAGGTAGACCATGATCATATGACGGAGTCAGTGGGCACAGTTGTTTACAGCGACCGCCAAGCTGAAGGCTCGCTCGCTAGGTGCACTCAAGGAGGTTGACTCGTTACACACTGGCAGAGTGGTGAGGGCGCTTCCCGGGGAATCGTGTCCTGGGATTCTAAATGCGCCCTCAGAGACAGTCTTCAAGAACCATGGTGCCCATAGGTAGCTATCGACCTTCAGGAGAGTGGCTAACACATCCGCGTCTGTAGACGTGGAAGAGTAGTCACGAATGCGTGAATATTTAACTTCACTATACAAAACATACGTCTGGCACCGGTTCAGACGATAGCTAGAGCTCTACTTTACTTGACTTAATTGGCACTGAAGGTACTATGTTGAAACATGAACACTGATATTCGCAAAAATGACTAAGTTAAACTGAGTTAATATGGCGGCGTGGAACACACGTGAACATACCTGTAGACGTGGAAGAAGAGTCACGAATGCGTGATTCTCCCTCGTGTAGAGGTATATACGTGCCTCAGCTGGGCAGCTTGGGCCTCCCTATTCATGCCAGAAAGGTCAATCTCACCAACAACATACCTTCTCTACCATGTTGGATCACCGTATATTTAATTATGAACTCCGGTGTTCCGGATCAGGGTAATTTCCTATGTCTATTCATATAATCTAATCAGAGGTTGAGCTTGCCAGGAAAAGGTGGAATATACACGTTGATAACAACAATTCTGCAAGCTCAGGCCTGCAGCGAACAAGGAGTTATTCACAGGGAGACGTTAGATCTTGGAGATTATACCAGTTGACAGAATAGCTCAGGAAATTAATGACTTTCTTAAATAGATAACTGACACTAATTAAACTATAAACATCAGATTCTCTGATGTCGGGGCGACAAAATGATCTAACTTCAGGCGCGATCAGAAACTCATGGATATCCTTAGGGAACGAAACCGATGGGTATCGTTGGTCATGGCAGACTCAACACTCACTTACTTGACACGTCTTATTAACAATAAGGACAGTTGAAGCGTTCAACACCACTCACAATGGATCTTGAATGTTTCAACTGTAAACAGATATATCTAAGCTGACTAAAAACAAAGGTGTTCTCTCTCACATTCAAATTCATTACATAGAGAGGTTGGTTTCAGTAAGTCAGAGAAAATGGGATAACGGAGGACTGAGGCGTCTTGAAGTGACGAGAAAACGGACTCCTCAGATGGAGGACTCAAAATAAAAGCAGAGGTACATGTTTTGTGGGCTATTGAGCGTAATATGAATCATTTGATTTTGGCGTTAACTGACGTGTACGACCGTGGTCGTTACACCCAAAGGAGCAACACACCAAGTTTTATTTGTGAAAAAGCTGAGTGATACTCAGTTGGATTTCTCTCACCAACTTTTATCATTGTACAAAATTCAGTTGAATTTCTTGACAATATAAATGGTTGCTGAGAGAAATCCAACTGAATTTTTTATATGATAAAAGTTGGTGACAGAAATCCAGAGACAATAAAAGTTGGTGAGAGAAATCCAACTTTAATTTTTGTACACTGTGATAAATGGTTAGTGAGAGAAATCCATTTTGTAGGTTTTTGACACATGATAAAAGTCTAACTGAGTATTTGTAATGTAAGTTGAGATTTCTCTCACCAACCATTCATCATTTTGGAAGTAAATCAGCTTTACAGGAATCTATGAGGATATTTTATTTGTCATGAAGAAGTTTTCAAACTGGAAAATCCCAGAATGAAAAAATCACCTCCCCAAAGGAGCTGTACTGCGCACATCATTGTCATCCTAAAAATCCCATCTAATTCATATTACGCTACATAACATTCAAATGCACTGCGCTTGTAGAACCTCAGAAAACGAGAAACATTGAGAAAGGACAACTCACCTACTCAAGGTTCCTAGACCATGTGTTGTATTGTACCCAGGTATAGTTATATCATATCAAGTGTACTGTATGTATTCATAGCATTAAGGATCACTCAGGGTAGGCATAAGATGAATGTTAAAGTCCAGTTGAGCCGGACTAGTGTACTGTAAGACTAAGTGTGGATCAGGGTTTGAAGGTCCTACTATTTACGTCTGTGGGTGTGTAGCGAACATAACTCCAACAGATATCATATGAAAATACATGAGAACAATGATCTGGAAAAAGGATAAATGTATCAGAACTATGTGAGGTGTTGACAGTGATCTAGAAACTATACCGGAAAGGAAATATCGTGTATGTGTCGGTATGAATTTAATACACCTCGTAGCCTCACGTGACATATACCCACGACAGGTACAGTGATCAGAGAATCTTATGTCTGTGTTCAAATAGTGCAATGTGTGAGAAGAGGATCCCTCATTACAGTTTTTAAGTGACGTTGATACACCCCGGCCATGATCATTCGGCTTTTGTTTCAAGGGGCGTCATGTACCCGCCTCAGATGCCCCATTAATATTATAACCTCAGGCATTTACCCAAGCACTAGCAAACCAAGACCTTACCTTAGAGTGTAATTTAGGATTAATATATGTGTTGTTAAGAAATGAGTGACAATATACCGTAAAGTGTTCAGGTGAGAACCATAAGAAACAAAAGTGTAAAGTGAGGATTGGAAACTGTAGGCCTATGTGACGAGAAGCGGCGGGAAGCCGGCCTTAGTCCTTCCCGTTCTGCCGTCACCACAGGTCAGTGCCCTAGCGGGCTATATCCCGCCCTACAATTAAGGTTGATAAATAGAAGTTACTACAGTTTAAAGCTTTGCTGGATACATAAGTGTGATAGGGATGTGTTAAGGGGTGGGATAACCGCCCGTCAGGCATTATTCCTTAGTCCTTCCCGTTCTGCCGTCACCAAAGGTCAGTGCCCAAGCGGGCTATATCCCGCCCTACAATTAAGGTTGATAAATAGAAGTTACTACAGTTTAAAGCTTTGCTGGATACATAAGTGTGATAGGGATGTGTTAAGGGGTGGGATAACCGCCCGTCAGGCATTATTCCTTAGTCCTTCCCGTTCTGCCGTCACCACAGGTGCCATGTGGCCGGAGTATCTTGCCGCCCGGCCGCCATTGTCCACTTGAGCGTTACACCGAGTGGGAATTATTCCCAGCGCACCACTCCACATGAATAGTCACAACTAAGGAGACCGTGAGAAACGGCGGTCGTCACTTGGAGCGACCTATAATACCAGGCGTAGAAATAGTGCTGGTATGTCTCTAGGTGAAGCCCTCGTCTCTACCCACCGAGGGCGGTGTGCGAACGAGGTGTCCGTTGTGTATACCTAAAAGTCACAAGGAGTCACATACTTGCAGGTATGGAGTGTAACAGGTGTGTTGAGATGGTGCTACTATGTATGATAACCGACAGTGCTACAATCCACCCAAGTGGAGCAGTCTGATGTGTTAAGGGATGTGTACGAAGGAACGACCGAGCTACGGCGTTCCCCATTTGTTATGCAATAAGTAGGTGGATGACCCGCCAGTAATGTAAGAGTCTGGGTAACCAAAATTCTGTTGTTCTTCTGAGGAAGGCCAATTCATGTATATGTTTTTTTTACCAGTATGTTTTATAAGGAATAAATCAATTAAGACATGTTATGGTTTCCCCCTTCTTTACCCTCATCGATCTGGTCAATGGAAAACCTAACCCAATGCCTAGTCCACTCTGCCCGCTACCTAACGAGCTACATGCTGTCCAGAGGGGGTCTGGTGGCAGCGACCCTTAGAAATTAAGTTTAGAGTTAAGTTATCCCCTTAAATTTAGTGACCCCAGATCTGGCAGTATAAATTGGTGGCTATAGCGGTGGGATGGTTTTTAATCATTGATCAAATCCGAGGGAATTGAAGCTGTGATTTAAGTTGCAGAAAAAGAACAATAATAGAGAAATAAGGTAAGGGTGGTGTAGGTGTTGAAAAAAAAAAAAAAAAAAAAAAACCCGCCCCCTTACACAGGTGGAAATGTGAGCTGTAATAACCATTTCTCCGTGCATCTACCTAACCATGTCACTGTGGCTAATGAATATTTCAGAGTGCTAATAATCTTGTAATGGAAATGATTTTCCAGTGTACAGTATAGTGTAATTCTGTGCAAAATTTTTTTTTGAGGTCACGGAGATGTTAAAAACAGTTCGTGGCAAATACGCGGCAAATACCTTACACGAAGTTAGGTTAGAACAATTGCCTCGAGAAAAATTAGAAATCTGTTTTAAAGTAAAGTGTACAGTAAAATGTATTGAAAAGTGTCTGAAAATGTCTGAAAACAGAGGTTAGCTACCTAATATTTTTTTGCAGTCTTTTGTGAAATCTCAGAAAAGTGTTGGTTGTATGCCAAGGCAAATTTTTTTTGGGTGCCTTTCTGCACTGGTACCATAGCAATTGTGTGATCACTCGAGTTAATGCCTTGTTATTTACAGACAATGAGGGACATTGATCATGTGCCGTGTTACGAGTGTTGTGGACAGTGTCGATTTCTGAGTATACCGGAAGGCCATAATTATATTCAGGTTATGTAACAGTGTTATTTGTAATTGACATAATATGGGTGTAGTTGTCTTAACTTTAATTGGAAGTGTTTTAGTTATAAGTTGAGGTCAGAATTGGGCAAGCGAAGTTATTTGTATAACCTGTGTTATGTTAGGTACCTGAGTGTTTTGTATTTTTTGTATTGTTTCTATTCGTATGATTTTTAGTGCAAAGGGAATTAGTTCTAGCAGTGCAGACTGACTGGCATGGTCAGTAAGTGTGTTTTATGTTTAGATGAGAGCTAATACATGTATAATTTCAGCAATTGCGTTGAGGGGTTGAGGACTATGTGGTGATATGGACATCTGTGAAAGAATGCAATCTTTGAAAATTTATTGTAGAAAATACATGTAAGGACTCCCAAGTGTGAGTACAACAGAGTACATTGTGAAGTAATAAGTGTTAAAATCATGGCAATTGAAAAGTCATTCAATACTTGTTGAGTACCGAAGGGACAGTCTCGTAAAGTAGTACCATATTACCACTAATTTTTTTTTGTGAGCGTGACTCAGTTATGTGTCAGATTTTTTTTTTTGGGTTGTTGACTTCGTCAGTCGTACTAAAGTCACCCTAACATTAGAAATCCCAGTTCTTATGAACTGAAGTCCGGAAATCCAGTTGCTGCCTATGTTGTCGAAAGAAAAAAAAATCTCAGTTTATGTGTGTCAAAAGTTTGTGGGTTGTTGACTTCGTCAGTCGTACTGAAGTCACCCCAACATTATAAATCCCAGTTCTTATGAACTGAAGTCCGGAGATCCAGTTGCTGCCTATGTTGTCGAAAGAAAAAATCTCAGTTTATGTGTGTCGGAAGTTTTGTTTGGGTTGTTGACTCGCTCCGGGTGAGGGAGTCACCCCGACTTTCAAATACCAGTTCTTTTGAACTGTGAGATAGAAAATACGGGTTTTGTGTTATGAACCCCAATGTGTATGTCTAGAACCATGGTTTTGTGTTGAAAAGGTGAATTATTATTGAAATGAAGTAGTAATCTGAGGAAGTGTCTGATGTAACTAATTTCCCATTCATAGACCAGAATTTAAAATTCCTGAGTATATGTAATTTCATGCTGAGTACTTTGTTGTATCTGTAATGTCAGAGGCACTGTTTATGTGTTAGTGCCAAAATATGTTGAGGTATTATGCTGATGAACTGAAAGGGGAATGTTCCCCATACTATATTGTACGGAAATAAGAATTGATAAGTTGTTGCAGGTATAGGTAGCGGAGACTCGAGTATGAAACGTTTAAGTCTCCTTAAGTTTTGTTTTATGTATTAAGGTACTGTAATCACGAACTGTTAAGATATGTCGAATGTATGTGCACTACCGCGTTAGTGCTTTTGCCTATTATTCCGCATAATATGAATCATTGGAAGGGGAAGGCTATGTACTGCGCAACTCATTGCCATTCCTAAAAACCCGTTTAATTCATATTACGCTACATAATATTCAAATCCACCGCGCTTGTAGAATCTCGGGAGCGTTTTACCCTCAGGATCACTCTCAGTAAGCCCTGCCTTCAAACACAGTTGTCACTACGTTTATTGCACTCTCTACTGGCCAACGCAACCTTGAATTAGTCTGTTTTAATCAACCCAAGTAATTTGACAGACCTTTGTCAACTGAGGGTCATCTTTGAATGAGTAACAGTTAGTTTGTTTGTAATTATTGTCATTGCCTGAGTAGCGATCACTGGCAACTCAGAGGTATATAAGCTCGAGATGGCGAGGCATCAGCGTTCCCTGACGCTGATTCACGTTTGTCTCCAGGTATGTTGTTTCCTAGCCATTCAGTTAATTCAGTCAATTGTAGTGATTATCAGTGTTCACCAATGTTCATGATTTAACAGTTGAATTGTCATTCACCCAGTGTAGAATTAATATAACGTAAATACGTCTGTCGTCCAGACAAGAGAGTTGGTTGGTGTTGTCATGTTTCTCAGTTCCCTGACGCTGATTCACGTTTGTCTCCAGATCGAGGGTGGGCTTAATTGAAACCCACCGGTCGCTCGGAGCCGGTGGATACCCAGCAGTGGTCAATATAGGAGTGATGGCGCTGATTCGTCATGATTAATCGGCACTACTCTACCTCGTGGGCCGATGACCCCAGACCCATCTCGGGTCGGAGTGTAACCGACCACAACAACAGTTGTTAGAGGCGCCAGTGCTATACCCTGGGACAGGCCTTGGAATTATGGTCCACAGTGTGGTTGTATGTGTTTTTACCAGTGTGTTTTATAAGAAATAAATCAATGAAGACATGTTATGGTTTCACCCTTCTTTACCCTTATCGATCTGATCAATGGAAAACCTAACCCAATGCCTAGTCCACTCTGCCCGCTACCTAACGAGCTACATGCTGTCCAGAGGGGGTCTGGTGGCAGCGACCCTTAGAAATTAAGTTTAGAGTTAAGTTATCCCCTTAAATTTAGTGACCCCAGATCTGGCAGTATAAATTGGTGGCAGCGGTGAATTTAAGTTGCAGAAATAGACAAGTATTTTAATGATGGATTATCTGATTTTTGAGGGATACTTACATGTGAATAACATTGATTGAGTACAGAAATGTAAGAAGTTTTGAAAATTTATACAGTATTGAAGTCATGTGTGTCATTGATGTGTTTTGGGTTTGTGTTTTATCCAGCATTAATATGTATTAATACTTGCAGAAGTTGTGGATTAACCCTGTTGACGTTAAAGTAAGGGAGGCCACACTGTGTCTGAGAAGTGTCTCAAGTGGTTCACCTCTCATGTTGTTAAGTGGTTCACCTATGGAATACCATAGGACTTTCGGTCTCCAGCTAATGTGAGTTATAATTTTTGGTGCCATGTTAAGAGGTTGCATAGTGTTGTATTATACCATTGATCAATTAAGGTTGTAATAGTACAGGAGAGTAGTTGTGTTAAGCGGTTCGTATTTGTCTTGGGTCGAGAGGTAGCACTTTTAGGTCAAAATGGCTGAGTCAGTAGAAGAGGGAAGTACCAGAGGTGGGGACACATTGGCAGAGAGATTGGAACAGGCGTTGCTGATCAATGAGAGACAATACTTGGAGTTAGAAGAATTACAGAAACAGATTAAGGAATTAAAACAAACACCCCAGCATGCACAAGGCCCAAACAATGAGCAAGAGTCAGTTGTAGGAGATGACACCACTCCACTACAAAACAGTAGGAACGCCGTCAACATAAACATTCCATGCCACTTTAACCATATAGATAAGCTAACATTGGAAGAATTGCAGAGCTTACAGGTAGACGAGGTCCTAAGTAAGTTTTTTCGGAAAGTTGAAAGATGTGTGACAGAGGATGAGGGAAGAATATCAACTGCCCTGAGTTGGATGGAAAACAGCGTGGCCAAATTGGTACGGCCATTGTTAGTGGCAGTTAGTGAGGACTGGGACAGTTTCAGAAAGGTTATGTTAAGATTAAATTTAGGACCATCCACCGAAGATGAAGCATGGGAGATGTTGAAACGAAACGTGTATGACGTGAATGATAACCCCCGATATTATGTATGTGACATGAGAGCAAGGTTCGCAGTCATGGAGAAGAAGTTTGGAGCAATAACCACTAAAGATACTTACATAATACAAAGACTGTACAGAGCTGTGCCTAAACCAATACAGAGAGACTTAACCCCCTGTATACAAGACGGCCGTACGTTGGATTCAGTTGTAAGAATGTTAGAGCGAAGTAGGAGTGAATATCTGGGTGGGGATAGCCGGGACTTATATCACGTTAGACAATCCCGCCAAGAACAAGTACAACCCACGACAGACTTTGAAAATTATAGAGTTCAGGGAGACTACCATAGGAACGAGACTGACGGAAGACGGGCTCAGAACACGAGGTGGAAGGAGACTAACACTCAAAATTGGACAGGGAATGAATGGTGTGGGTATTGTAGGAGGGATAGCCATAGCCCACATAATTGTCCCTCCAGGCCCAGGCCAGGTTCTTGTTATGCGTGCAGGAGGATGAACTGTAGCAGTTTCTTTACCACTTGCCCAGGACGCCAAGCTAGGAATCACCCTTTGGGCCAAGGACCACGACATCCGTCCACACCCAGTTCTCCATGTATTAAGTTACCTATATGTGGACATACTTGTATAGCGCTGGTTGATACGGGTAGTGAATCTACGCTCATTAAAGATAGTTTGGTGAGGGCCTTGAAGGTGGGGCCCATTAGGCCTTGTACCGAGAGATATGTAGCTCTTAACGGGGAAGAGTTTAAGGCCCAAGGCACGGTTGTCATCAGTGTACAGTTGTCCCGTAGGAAAAGAATCCGCCACCAAGCCGTAATAGTGGAAGATAGCATGTTGGATAATGATGCCTTATTGGGAGCAGACATTTTAGGTAGATGTGGAGTTTGGTGGCATCACGAAAGAAATCAGTTCACGTGGGGGGGTCATAAACAGGTTTATTGGAAACCAAATCAGGGAGGAAAGGTGCGAACGGTTGTCAAAGTCAAACAGCTCACTAATGCTTCGATCTTGTCTTCTCCCAAGGAGCTAACTAACTTACACATTGATAGGAAGACTACAATAAGTGGGCACAGTTCTCAGATTAGGCCAGTTAAAGTGAAGGTAGGGGTAGGTCAGACCATAAGTATCAGATTTACACATAAGGGGCTGAAACAACAACCGGATATGTGTGTGATAGTCCAAGATGATTCCTGTGTTTATGTTCCTATGAGTAATGTTTCAGAGCAGCCAGTTTGTTTGAGTCCGGGTGCAGTTTTAGGTGAATATGAAGTAGTTAATGATGAGGAATTCTGTTACTTTGATGATGAAGGGAATAATCTCGGAACTATCTCACACATTTATGAAGAGTTAGGTGAGGTAGGCCGGTCTGTAGACATACCCCTGTGCTCACCACATCACCTGGCCATACAGAGAGAAGATGATAAGAGGTCTAACAAAATCCCCTTAAGACTGACTCAGGATGTGAAATTCCCAACTAAATGCTTACTTTGTAGGGGTATGGAAAATTCCCCAGTCCACAAAATTAGACGAGCTCAAGAAGTACTAAATTCTATGGTACCAGACTGTGATGAGGTGAAACGTGGGGAAACTAGACAGGACAAATTGAAAGAGTTAATTAGGACCCAGCAATGGCCACACTTAGATAGGGACATGCGGATACACTTGCAACAGGTGGTAATGAATCATGATGCGTTATTTGTCTTAGGTCCCAATGAAATAGGCACCATTAAGGGTTTGCCAGCTAACATCCCATTGGTTAATGAACAACCTGTAAGAGGACCTCAGTATAGGTATCCTGAGAAAGCCAAGGGTACTATTAAAGAAATGATGAGAGACATGAGCGATAGGGACATCATTGAACCATCAACCGCTGTCTGGCTATCACCTATCGTGTTAGTAACTAAACCTAATGGGTCTAAACGAATGTGCCTTGATTTCCGAGCAGTCAACAAACACTTGAAAGTAGATATACAACCTTTGCCAAGGTTGGATGAATTAGTTGAGAAGGCTGCCGGAAATAAATATTATGCCACCTTAGATTTGAAGGATGCTTACTATCAGGTAGTTCTTGACCCCCACAGTAGAGATATAACCACCTTCAGTGATGGGTATAATTTATGGCGGTTCAAACGCCTCCCTTTTGGTTTGTCAGCCAGCCCAGCCGTTTTTACTAGGGAAGTAAACAGGGTCTTAGCTCCTTTAGCAGAAAAAGATTGGGTTAGGAACTATCTAGATGATGTCATAGTGTGGGCTCCTGATTTCAATACCCTCATGGGCAGATTGGCTAAAGTATTTGACAGGTTTGTAAATATGGGAATCAAATTAAACCTATCTAAATGTCAGTTTGGCCAGAGACAAGTAAAATTCTTTGGACATATTGTTTCAGAGAAAGGCATTGAGCCGGACCCAGAGAATGTAAAAGCAGTAACAGACTGTAAACCACCCACTAATGTCAAACAAGTCCGACAATTTTTAGGGATGTGCGGGTTTTATCGTAAGCATGTTTCAAATTTTGCTAAGATCGCATATCCTATCACAGAACTCACTAAGAAACAAGCTGCCTTTGCCTGGACAGATGAATGCCAGACAGCTTTTGAAACTTTAAAGCGGACATTAGCTTCCTTTCCAGTACTAGTAAAAGTGGACATGGATAAACCATTTGAGCTACACAGTGACGCTAGTAGTTTCTGTGTAGGAGCCTCACTAAATCAATTACAGGATGACGGTTCTTTGCGTCCTGTTGGGTATTTCTCTCGGAAGCTAAAGCCCGCGGAAACACGGTATTCCACCACCGACCAAGAAGCATTGGGGATAGTGTTAGCCTGTAGATTTTTCCATCATTTTCTGTGGGGTTCCCAATTCACCATCAAGACTGACCACCAGCCGTTAACGTCTGTTTTTAACAAGAAAACTAAAAGTCAAAGAATGAATAGATGGATGTTGGAAATGAGGGATTACATATATAAGATGAGTACAAACCTGGAAAGGCCAATCTAGTCGCGGACGCATTGAGTAGGCCGGTAGGGGCCCTAAGGAAAGTAGCCAGGAGTAGGACGGTAGGTCAGCTCCCTCAGCTAGATGGTTTAACACCTCGGCAGTTAGGAATAGAACAAAGAAAAGACGAGAGGTGGGAAACATTGGCTAGTTATTTAGAAGGAGGACAAGTACCCAAACATAAATATCCAAAGACGACTATTGACAAATTTGAAGTAGCGGAAGGGGTATTGTATTTAGTAAAGGAACAAATTGACAAATCATTGCTGTATTGCCTTGTAATACCTGATCATTTGCGTAAAGCAGCACTAGAGTGGGCACATAACAGAGAGGCCTCAGGTCACTTAGGACAGTGGAAGACTATAGCCAGAGTAGAAGGCCTTTTCTATTGGCCAAATTATCGCAGAGACTGTGTGAAATTTGTAGAATCATGTGAAGTGTGTCAAAGGTTCAAAGGGACGAAAGGGTTAGAACAGCAATGGCAGGGGATGTCAGAAGTAACTAAACCTTTAGAGAGAGTATCTGTGGACTTGACAGACTTACATAATAGTGCGAAGGGGTATCGCTATGTGTTGACCGTCATAGATCACTATTCGAGGTTTGTCAATTTCTACCCGTTGAGAACCAAATCCACTCAGGAAGTGACCAGGGAATTTAGTAAATTCATTCATGTCTTTGGTAGCCCTGGAGTAGTCATTGCAGATAATGGAGGGGAATTTACAGCAACACAATTTAGAGAACTATGTAACGTAACTGGCATTAAGAACTATTTTACATTGCCGTACCACCCTAGAGGTAATAGTGTCACAGAGAGAATGCACAGGACCTTTAAAACAACACTTGCAATCATGTGTGAAGATAATCCACTTCAGTGGCCAAAATTTCTCAGTCCCGTGCAGTCGGCTCTGAACACGTCTGTCCATGCCACAACTGGAGTACAGCCTCATTTTGCTTTCTTTTCAAGGCATATACAAAGACAAGTAGGAATTGACTTGCCTATAATAGAGAGTGAGAGCAGTCAAGAGTTGAAAGAAGCCCATAGGTTGATAAAAGAGATGTCTGCCAGGATGTCACGAGAGACCAGAGAGAGAGAGCAAATAGATCAAGAACGAACCAAACTATGCAGTTAGGAGAAACAGTATGGGTGAGGAATGAATGGCCCAACCCTGGGACCAGCAGGAAGTTGAATACCAAGTGGAAGGGTCCGTACACTATAACAGAAATTATACGAAATGGTGCCGCGTATGAGTTGACTAACCCCTTGGATGAAAGTGAGGTGATAAAGAGAGCGGCTGAGAAAGTAAAGAGGTATGTAAGTAGAGACATGTTTGTTCAGCTGAATGAGCCCCTACTTCCACCCTGTGATTCTTCCTCGGACTCGGGCTCAGACGAAACAGATGAGGAAAGTGATGACGGAAATGTGGTAGGTCAACCTGCAGGTAGATTCCCTGTGAGGCAGAGGAGACCAGTAGTTAGAATGGATTTGTAGGAAATCTAGTTCCAGAATGTTGCTTCGATTGAATATTATTGGCTTTCCAGTTGTTAGGTTGATTTGTTGAATTATAAAGTTTTGGGTGGGGGGAGACAGTTGCTCAGATGGTTTGTCGGGATGCTTTTTGAAGATCACCTATTAGTAGTGGTCTCTATATTGTCAGATTTTTTTCTTTGTGGGTTGTTGACTTCGTCAGTCGTACTGAAGTCACCCCAACATTATAAATCCCAGTTCTTATGAACTGAAGTCCGGAGATCCAGTTGCTGCCTATGTTGTCGAAAGAAAAAAATCTCAGTTTATGTGTGTCGGAAGTTTGGTTTGGGTTGTTGACTCGCTCCGGGTGAGAGAGTCACCCCGACTTTCAAATACCAGTTCTTTTGAACTGTGAGATAGAAAATACGGGTTTTGTGTTATGAACCCCAATGTGTATGTCTAGAACCATGGTTTTGTGTTGAAAAGGTGAATTATTATTGAAAGGAAGTAGTAATCTGAGGAAGTGTCTGATGTAACTAATTCCCCATTCATAGACAAGAATTTAAATTCCTTAGGATATGTAATTTCATGCAGAGAACTTTTGTTGTAGATGTAATGTCAAAGAGTCACTGTTTATGTGCTGGGGCCAAAGGTAGGTTGAGGTATTACGCTGATGAACTGTGAAAGGAATGTTCCCAATACTATATTGTACTGAAATAAGAATTGATAAGTTGTGGTATGTATAGGTAACGGAGACTCGAGTATGAAAAGTTTGTCTCCCTATAATTTTCTTTTTACTGATATATTGTATACCGAACTAGGAGGATTATAAACGGTTGTCTGATGTATATGGTAGCGGAGACACTCGTAGGAAACGTTTAAGTCTCCTTATGTTTTGTGTGATGGATTAAGGTACTCTAATCATGAACTGTTAGGATATTGTAAAATGTATGTACACTACAGCGTTAGTGCTTTGCATATTATTTCGCATAATATGAATCCTTGGGAGGGGAAGGCTATGTACTGCGCACATCATTGTCATCCTAAAAATCCCATCTAATTCATATTACGCTACATAACATTCAAATGCACTGCGCTTGTAGAACCTCAGAAAACGAGAAACATTGAGAAAGGACAACTCACCTACTCAAGGTTCCTAGACCATGTGTTGTATTGTACCCAGGTATAGTTATATCATATCAAGTGTACTGTATGTATTCATAGCATTAAGGATCACTCAGGGTAGGCATAAGATGAATGTTAAAGTCCAGTTGAGCCGGACTAGTGTACTGTAAGACTAAGTGTGGATCAGGGTTTGAAGGTCCTACTATTTACGTCTGTGGGTGTGTAGCGAACATAACTCCAACAGATATCATATGAAAATACATGAGAACAATGATCTGGAAAAAGGATAAATGTATCAGAACTATGTGAGGTGTTGACAGTGATCTAGAAACTATACCGGAAAGGAAATATCGTGTATGTGTCGGTATGAATTTAATACACCTCGTAGCCTCACGTGACATATACCCACGACAGGTACAGTGATCAGAGAATCTTATGTCTGTGTTCAAATAGTGCAATGTGTGAGAAGAGGATCCCTCATTACAGTTTTTAAGTGACGTTGATACACCCCGGCCATGATCATTCGGCTTTTGTTTCAAGGGGCGTCATGTACCCGCCTCAGATGCCCCATTAATATTATAACCTCAGGCATTTACCCAAGCACTAGCAAACCAAGACCTTACCTTAGAGTGTAATTTAGGATTAATATATGTGTTGTTAAGAAATGAGTGACAATATACCGTAAAGTGTTCAGGTGAGAACCATAAGAAACAAAAGTGTAAAGTGAGGATTGGAAACTGTAGGCCTATGTGACGAGAAGCGGCGGGAAGCCGGCCTTAGTCCTTCCCGTTCTGCCGTCACCACAGGTCAGTGCCCTAGCGGGCTATATCCCGCCCTACAATTAAGGTTGATAAATAGAAGTTACTACAGTTTAAAGCTTTGCTGGATACATAAGTGTGATAGGGATGTGTTAAGGGGTGGGATAACCGCCCGTCAGGCATTATTCCTTAGTCCTTCCCGTTCTGCCGTCACCAAAGGTCAGTGCCCAAGCGGGCTATATCCCGCCCTACAATTAAGGTTGATAAATAGAAGTTACTACAGTTTAAAGCTTTGCTGGATACATAAGTGTGATAGGGATGTGTTAAGGGGTGGGATAACCGCCCGTCAGGCATTATTCCTTAGTCCTTCCCGTTCTGCCGTCACCACAGGTGCCATGTGGCCGGAGTATCTTGCCGCCCGGCCGCCATTGTCCACTTGAGCGTTACACCGAGTGGGAATTATTCCCAGCGCACCACTCCACATGAATAGTCACAACTAAGGAGACCGTGAGAAACGGCGGTCGTCACTTGGAGCGACCTATAATACCAGGCGTAGAAATAGTGCTGGTATGTCTCTAGGTGAAGCCCTCGTCTCTACCCACCGAGGGCGGTGTGCGAACGAGGTGTCCGTTGTGTATACCTAAAAGTCACAAGGAGTCACATACTTGCAGGTATGGAGTGTAACAGGTGTGTTGAGATGGTGCTACTATGTATGATAACCGACAGTGCTACAATCCACCCAAGTGGAGCAGTCTGATGTGTTAAGGGATGTGTACGAAGGAACGACCGAGCTACGGCGTTCCCCATTTGTTATGCAATAAGTAGGTGGATGACCCGCCAGTAATGTAAGAGTCTGGGTAACCAAAATTCTGTTGTTCTTCTGAGGAAGGCCAATTCATGTATATGTTTTTTTTACCAGTATGTTTTATAAGGAATAAATCAATTAAGACATGTTATGGTTTCCCCCTTCTTTACCCTCATCGATCTGGTCAATGGAAAACCTAACCCAATGCCTAGTCCACTCTGCCCGCTACCTAACGAGCTACATGCTGTCCAGAGGGGGTCTGGTGGCAGCGACCCTTAGAAATTAAGTTTAGAGTTAAGTTATCCCCTTAAATTTAGTGACCCCAGATCTGGCAGTATAGAGCAACATACCAACTTTTATGCGTCAAAAAGCTGAGTGATGCACAGTTGGGTTTCTCTCACCAACTTTTATCATTGTACAAAACTCAGTTGAATTTATTGACAACATAAATGTTTGGTGAGAGAAATCCATTTTGTAGCTCTTTGACACATGATAAAAGTCTAACTGAGTTTTTGTAATGTAAGTTGAGATTTCTCTCACAAACCATTTATCATTTTGGAAGTAAATCAGCTTTACAGGAATCTTTGAGGATATTTTTGTTCTCATGAAGAAGTTTTTCAAACTGGTAAATCCCAGCAATGAAAAAATCACCTCCCCAAAGGAGCAACACACTGACTTTGGTGTCAAAAATCTGAGTGATACTCAGTTGGGTTTCTCTCACCAACTTTTATCATTGTACAAAACTCCGTTGAATTTCTTGAAAACATAAATGGTTGGTGACAGAAATCCAGAGACAATAAAAGTTGGTGCAAGAAATCCAACTTTAATTTTTGTACACTGTGGTAAATGGTTAGTGAGAGAAATCAATTTTGTAGCTTTTTGACTCCTGTTCTTCTTATGTTCTTACCAAAATGTTGGCGAAAAATAAAAGAAAGAAAAATATTTTTAAGAGACTCCACCCATGGGTGACGTCCTTACCCCAGGCGGCCTCTGATTGGTCCAGACAATTCTATCTCTCTCCTCATATTTAGCTCCGCCTTACGAATTTTTACAGTCAACAAATTTTAGTTACACTGTAAGGTGTGTCTAGTCTTTAATATTTTACTTTGTGAAAGACGAAAGAAAACTTGCCTTAGTAAATTACAGTGTTTATAATTCAAAACATTATTGACTTACATCAAAAGGAACTCTTTCGTGTTAGCGTTAAGAAAAAAGCATCACAAGATAAGAATTATGTTGGTGGAACAGGTAAGTCATAATATTGTTAGCGTGGTTATTGATTGACAATATGAAACAAACTTAACTATGGTTTTTCTGAGGCTTGGTACGATTTTACGTGTTTGTAAACTCAAGGAAGTAGTGTGGTGGCTCTTCGTCGTTAATGAATACACATATTTTCCTTATATGAGAACATTCATTAAAAGAAACATCGTTCTTCGAAGTTTGTCGTGTGAGTAAATGGTAAAAACTTTACCGTTCAACCTAATTTTTTTTTTACGTGGATTAACCAACCCAGACACAGTGACTGACCCACGTCGGGGCCTGTAATAATAATTCTTTAGTACAATTAATAATAATAACAACTTTATTAATAATAATATTAATAATAAATCACCATATATACCGAAATGAAAACACATAAAAAGTGAGAATCAATATACAGTATGTATGGATTATACAGTATGTATGTTGTGTTGTCGATATTACGAGAAACAATTGGGATCCTGCAATTGTGTGTAAATGACACATTTAGTCACATCAGCAACCTTGGACTTGCTCCTAATTATCGTGATGCCATATGGCAGCAGGGTCTACCATTAGAGTACACATTATGCTTCCAATATCTTCCCACCCGGTAGTCAGGGAAGTCTGTATTAGTGTTAATAATTTCCCCACAACTTTTGGATTTTCTTATTATACCTATCATATAGTTTACACAATTTTAAGACACATTTGTCATTGTGTCGCAACTGACGTGGAACAGAGATAGTTAATATTCTTTTGTGGTCCAGGGTGGCGGAGGCCTCCCGTTGGCAAGGTAGTTAGGTTAGGTAGGTTTGGTTACTGTTATAAACTACATATTAATAATTACTTTATTTCCGACGGTAATGAAGGTCATAATGTGTAAGTTACCATAGAATTCCTTTTTTTTATGTCGTTAATTTTGATTCATCAATAGATTTATATTCATATTTGGGATACATTAATATGTAAATTTTACTTTGTTAGGCTTATAGGCAAGGATGTTCTATCTTATGAGTTTACAACTAATACAGGTGGAAAATTTCTGGCTGCAACTATTGTTTTTTACTTATTTTTCCATTTATTGTTTGTTACCTTAAATCTAAATAACTTTTGACATAGATAAAGGAGAATTTTTGTGGCTACAGTTACAATGATAGGTTAGGTTATAATGTTTGGAGCTATTTCAATAAATTCCTTTCTAACATAGTAGTGTATATATAACATAGTTGTGTACAGTGTATGTAACCACACCTCACAGTAAGAAAGTTTTTATTGTTTTTTCTCTTGAAGGAGGCGGCCCCCAAATTGAAAATACCCTGTACATCCACTGCAATTGATGAAGCAGTTCTTCAACTCTTAGATCCAGCCTCTATACATGGGATTCCAGCGATTTTGGAAAGTGAAGAACTTATTGATGGTAATTCACTGAACATACTTTTCCAACCCTCTGATAAATTTTGTTCTTTTCTGTCCTTATTTTTAAATCCTAAAATAATTTTGGTACTATTTTTTCACTATTATCTTACTTTTGAAATACAGTATACTTATTTTTTGTATATTCTTAAAAAAAAACCAACATTAGTAAGTTAGTTAAATTTATAGCTTGCATATTGCTTCCCTAAGTTAGATATTAAATGTTGTTATTTTACTTTTATCCTCTTCTCCAATATAGAAATTTAACGCCTGGAACTAATTGCCGTATATTATAATTAAATCAATTTATAATATTGTAACCATGATAGCTTAGTTTATATTTACATTTAAAAATATTTTATACAAACATTTTTAGATGGTCATCACTATTTTTCAGACCATTTTTTGTTCTAAAAACTATTATATATTTATATTATACCCTTAACAGAGACGTCAATCAAACTATTATACTTTTCCTTCCAGAAGAAGAAAGAGCACAAACCCCAGGACCCTCAGGAGCTAGGTTTACGGCTATTCATTCCAGCGAGGAATCTATGTTTAGGACCGTTCAAGAGAAAGAGGATTCTCTAACTATCTTGCTGACTGAGGATATACACACTTGTTAACTAATAACATAAGAACATAAAAACATAAGGAGTCTGCAATAGGCCGGTTGGCTTGTGCATGGCAGCTCCTGTCGAGAGTTACTACCACTCTATCATCCATGAATCTATCTAGCCTCCTTTTGAAACTTTCCAGAGTTCCCGCACTTACTACAAAGTTGCTAAGCTTGTTCCACTCGTCCACCACCCTATTTGTGAACCAGTTTCTTCCTATCTCCCTCCTAAACTTATCCAACTTGAATCCGTTGCTCCAAGTCCTATCCTGTTCGGATATTATAAGAACTTTATCTATATCCCCTTTATTGATTCCTTTCACCCACTTAAATACTTCTATCATATCTCCCCGCACTCTTCGTCTTTCTAGGGAATGCAAGTTAAGTTTCTTTAACCATATCCTGATATGGAAGGTTTCTAAGTCCCGGAATCATTTTTGTCATTCTTCGCTGCCCCGACTCTAGTGAATTTATATCCATTCTATAATAAGGGCACCAGAACTGAACCGCATAATCGAGATGCGACCTGACTAGTGCAAGATGTAGTTGCAATAAGACCTCTGCACTCTTGTTACTTACACTTCTAGACATAAAACCCAATACTCTGTTTGCCTTATTTCGAACATTAACGCACTGTTTTCTAGGTCGTAGGTCCGGGCTTACAAGTACCCCTAGGTCTCTTTCACAAGTCGACTTCTCTAGGTTGATGTTGTTAAGGCTGTATACATTATAAGTATTTGTTCTCCAATATTAAGTACGCTGCACTTGCTGGTGTTGAATTTCATTTGCCATTTTTCAGACCACCCCTGCAGTTTATTTAGATCCTCCTGTAATGCATTTGCATCCTGCCCTGAATTAATTTGTCGCCCTATTTTGGTGTCATCCGCAAACTTGCTTATGTGTTGCAGTGCTACTAAGGGTAATGTTTACCCAGGTTTTGGGTAAAAGCTCATGCCACAATCAAATGTATAGCTTTGAAAGCAGACTCATGTATTTATTTTTATTTTTTAAAGGTTCCTTTATTTTGTAATACGTACAGTAGTTAATTTCCAGTTCAACCTGTTTTATTGATTAATTTGTATTTAATACTGTATGATTCAAGTAGGTTGAAACAGAAATAATGGTGCAAATTCACCAATAGCCTACTGTAATCACTGCTATTTAACACACATTAGTCTCCAAAGGGCAAGTTGTTGCATTGGTTCTTTCATAAGGATGTGCTGTCTCATGCTAAATTGTATAGCTTAAAAAGCCAAGAGTTTGCTATTTGTTTTCTTTATTACAGTATTTGGTTATAAGTTTACTTTAATATACGGGTATTGATGCAGGTACATTTCTTGTCGCCAGTCAGACCTTATTTTCTACAAAAATATTAAAGATAGAAGATGAGAGTAGTCTACTAGTCACACAAGGACCTAGCAGACCTCTCCAACTAACACAATAACAAACAACCCCTTGCTAGCTAGCTCCCCCCCCCCCCCCCCCTGTTCCCTTGAGCTCGGGCGACCTCTAAGTGCAGCCTTCACCGCAGCCAATCAAATCGTCTCTGCTAGGTGGATAGTCCACCTGCTCTTATTCTCTACTACTTTACTTCCCGTTTCATAAATTTCCTTCTACCTTACCTCTTCTCTCCCTTCCCATGGCAAACCATTGCCATTTTATCTCCATCATCATCATCGGTAGGCTACACCGTCACGCATGTCATACTTTGGCAATGTTTTTTAATAATACACAAATATAACTGGAAACTAGCGGCTGTACTCTTAAATTATTACGTGTGACGAAGACGTAGCCTAGCACATTTCTTACGCAGAGAATGAACACCAGACCTGGCGATGATTTTATAGTACGGGCCTTAGTCTGCTTACAATAACATGGACAGAATAGAAGCATATTTTTCCAAATAAATGGATAATGTATATTAGTCATTCAGTGCTGTAAGGAAATTTCATGTGTCATAAATTAGTTTCCTTAACTATATAACAATTAATTATCAATGATGGTCATGATGCAGCTGGAATCATAACTTGTACTACTAGGCTTCTACTCTTATAATAGGTTTCTACTTGTACCTGGGTAGGAAATTTCATTACTCACAATACAGTACCGGTATAGTAATAACCTACAACAATTATATATTTCATGGGAAAAAAATTATCTACAATATATTTTGCTTCAGAAAACTGCTACCGATTCAAGTGTTCCTGAATAGAAAAGACGCTTCACGCCCAAATCAAGCGGAAATTGGTGGGCTCAGTCAAGATGGTGGACTCAGTCAAGGTGGTGGACATATTCTGAATGATGGAGACACTAATGGTGGACAGATTCAAAATGATGGACATGATCAAGAACTGTGACCTTCTTCCAGAAAAAATGCAAAAAGCCTTCGCACAAATTGTAAGTTATTTTCATGTATTAAGAAATAAGTCTGTTTCCCACCCACATGAAGTCTGCATAATGATTTAAGTTAAGTAACAGATGGTAGAGCTTCTTTCGTAGTTTGAATTTATTTTGTAATATATATATTAACCCTTAACCTTATGTATTATTTCATGTATAATTATCCACCCTTATTAACTCCCTTACCATCTGTTTATCGACATCCAGACTGGCATATCATTTATCTATCCACATCCATCCAGACTCTCTCATGTCATCTATCTATCCACATCTAGACTCGTCATACATCTGTCCACCCTGGCTCACAAAGAGCGGATACACACTCGCTTTTAGACATACAAAAATCTTTTAACTGTTGACTGACGGAATTTAGCAACACTCATGATTTGTACCTTTCTTTCTGTTATTCAGGTCGGTAAACTACTGGAGAACAAAATATATGAATAATAAGGCGAGTGTCAAACATTTCCAAAGCCAACTTCGGGCAGCTAAATCTACAATAAGGAAGCAAAATACTTGGAAGCCTGCGACAGCCATATTCTCCAATGCACGGTTAAGTAGATTATCGAATCCTGCATATAGAAGTCCTTGGGACCAAGACAGTGTGGCTAAAGCTTTGGCACTAAGTCCATCTCTTCCAAAGCTTATGGTTTCGTTACTAATGTATTAAAATATCAATTACCCTCTGCAGAATGTCTTAGCCGATGAATAATGAACTTTCAAGTGTAATGGTCATGATAAGAGCTAACCTGAAAACCTTAAGGATTCATATTACGCTCAAACATCCACAAAACCTTCCGAGTCCTCCAGTGGAAACATACTCCGTTTTCTCGGTTCCTTGTTGACGTCACCGATGAGCCGCCTTTGTCTCTGGGAGCAGACGCTGTATACTGGGACCTGTTGCCACCCAACACTTTGTAATCAATTTAATTTTGCTTTCGATTGCTGAGTCAGAGCATTGTTAGTTGAGATAATAATAGAGAATGAAAATGAGTCCATAGTCTCAGTTTCAACGTCAGAATGTACCGTAAATTAATTCATCGGAATAGGAGTAGCTGGACTCCCTGGCCTGTTTTGAGTGAGGGCGCGCGGGCATTTCAACCGTTAGTAAGTGCCCGTCCCTTCATCCATACAGGTATGTCAATCCACGCTGTGTTGTAATTTGCCCATCTTTGAGTGATTTGACCCAATTAATAGTTGATTGTGCAAGTGTTACAGTAACGTAGTTGATATGCTCTGAGTATAGTCATATTTACGTCTTTAACGTCCCCTGAAACGTGATGTTGTTGTCACCGGTTAGTAAGTGCCCGTCCCTTCATCCATACAGGTCCCTAACGCAGCCTAGGCCGTGTCTGTAGGGTGGATGTTGTATCCACAATGTCTGGGGAGATGTCCGAGGTCCAGTAGGATCTTTTACCTTCGTGAGACCCGGCCGTCAGACACTCCGGACTACCTATAGCCCCCATAGCTGGCTCGTCTGTCCCTAACGCTCGGCCCACGAGGTGACGCCGGATCACCAAGCCACGCACCACTACCAGCCCCCATCATTGGTGGATGAGTGTCTAACTCAGTAGGGTTATTTGTGTGGTGGAATTAATCCACTGGGATCTCCAGAGTCGTTGGAAAGTACTCCATGGTGGCTGGACCCCATGGCTGTTGCTTGAGTATCACACCTGACGACTGAGTCTTGTAGTGGCAGTTGCCCTAGTATTTTTGGTGCTAAGTGACTACACTAGTTGTGTATTGAGTATGTCCACCCAGTAGGGTTGGAAGTGTTATTATGTCCACCCAGTAATGGTGTGAGTATGTTGAGCCTGAGGGCCTAGTACTAGATTTCGTCTGTTAGTACAAATAAATTCTTTCTTTTAATTTCATATTCATGTTTAAATAAACTTTGTATGTGTATAATTGTGTCTATTAATTACCTACAGTATTTACCGTTATTTCTACCCTATTGCTCGATACTATCATTACACCTGCCCACGAGCCTCCTATCGTCACGCTACCAATGATGATAAGTATAAGAGTAAAAGGAATTGTTACTGGCACACAGAGGCCCTTATAAATGGTGGCAGTACCAGCCCTCATAAATGGTGGGCAGTCCAGCCCTCATAAATGGTGGCAGCGGGGGGATGTAATGAACATAGCATCGAGTTGCGAGGAATGACTGTGATACTGTAGTTTTTAACTGGGTGATAACCATTTCTTTGTATGGGTATTTAATAACCATTCCACTGTAACTAATGAGTATTTCAGGTTGCTAATGATTTTGTTCCATATTTTTCCGAGGTACAGCTTTTTGTGGTGGTTTGCAGAGAAAGTGAAATAAGTTCAAAGAAATACCTTGGAGTTAGGTTAGAAAAAAGTCTTGTTTAAAGTAAATGAAACCTGCAACAATAACATGAGGGTAGAGTGTGAGTAAGGTTCGTTAATATTGGAAGAATTTTGATGTGTAACAGTCTGCCAAATTTTTTTTTCCGTTGTTAACTCAGTATTACTTACAAACAGTGAATACATGTTTGGGCCGTGGCACTAGTTGTGAAATGTACCATCGTGTGAGTGCCCAGTGTTTTAATTCTGAGTGCTAACAGAAGCATTGCACTATATGCAAAGGTTAAGTGGATGCTAATTCTGTACTTGCAACATTCTTTAGTTTACGTGTTAGGTAGGATATATATTCCATTTACTTAATATCTCAGGGCATTTTACAGTTCCTCATATTAATATTTCTATGTATACGCTATAATTTTAAAGTTTATTTTAATCAGGTGCTAACGGTTCATTATTTGGTGAAACGTATGTTATGCGAACTCTAATGCCAGTATACTTTCAGAATACAGTATTATATATGTGAGGACCTTATGGTGATACGGTATATGGAAAGTGTTATACAAGTGTATGGACCCAGAATTGTGAGTACAGAAATTCGTGAAATGTTCACGCAGTGTTGCACCATACTGAGTTTGTGAATGGCAAAATGTCTCAGTGAAGTTTTCATGCCATAATATTATCTTTTGGGAGATTAATAATCTGAACAGTATTTTGAATAGTTGATGCATGGAATGTTTAGTGGTATTGCAGAAAATTAGTACCAGTCCTTGGGTCTTAAGTGAGAACTGTGCATGTATCGTATCTAAAGTGGGTTATTGTAGTGATTTGTTGTAACACAATGGCAGATGCTAACGCAAATAAGGGGACCATGACGGCCAAAGCCGCTGTTGATTCAGCAACAGAAATGCAAGCTCTTCGGGCTAAACTCGCTGAGTCTATGGATACGATCAGGAGACAACAAGCTTTGCTTGATGAACTGAGGGAAGAACCGGCTGTACCTACCCCTCCTGCCGTGGTAACATTTGTGCCCCCTCCTGCCGTGGTTCCACTTGTGCCCCCTCCTACCGTGGTTCCACTTTTGCCCCCTCCTGCCGTGGTTCCACTTTTGCCCCCTCCTAACGATATACCCAGCCGACCTCCTGGCCCCCATTACCCCCAATCCATTCCGAGGCTGTCCTATGACGACCTCGTTGGTCTTAACGCAGACACCATCATAACTAAATTCTGTAAGAGAGTAGAGTATCGCGCAGTTAGCTCAAGGGATAGATGGTATGTAGCTACCGACCACATGGACCGGCAGATTGAAGACAGGGTCCAAGTAGAACTCGGTACCGATGAGGAAGATTGGGATAAACTTAAAGCAACCTTGCGGAAATTGTTTGTGAAACCAATCCCTCTGGAAGTTGCCTGGCAGGAATTTGCGCGTTTAGAGTACCATTTGGAAGATGATCCCCGGCTCTTTTTGGGCCAAATTAAATCCGCTCTCACCACCATTTTCCGCCGGTATGGGCCCAGGGAAGGTGAAGAACAAACCTTGACAGATAAATTGTACCAGAAACTGCCAGAACAGTTGAAAGACGAGTTGATATCTTACTATTCCCCTTGTTGTCCAGTAGACATGATGGCCGAACACTTGGAGAAACTCCGACATAGCTATCTGAGAAGTAACAGAACTGGGTACCCTGGTATCCGGCCAGTTCACAAGCAGGCGAACCAAGAACTCCCAATAAAGAATGAAAGAGCCAGTAGGGCACAAGGTAACGTAACAGGAGGAGCTTGGAATACCAGCAGTGAGCGAGATCAACACGCTGTAGCCTTATTTGAAAGTCCTCGTAAAAAGTTAGTTGGAAAGCGACAGGGACCTTACTGTCCATATTGCCGAACACCGAATCATGATACTTCTACTTGCCCCTTAAATCCACCCCCACGTTCATGTTGGGATTGCTTGGAAGTAGGATGTCGGAGAAACAGTCCACGCTGCCCCGGACGCTCCAATCGTCGGCAATATCCAAAATATTGACATAAGCGGGTTCCTTCCAATGTGTCTCCTTGCATTTGGTTTACTGTAAATGAACGGGTCTGTCTTGCTTTAATAGATACAGGTAGTGAAGTCACCTTAATTCAGGAGAGTCTAGTAAAAACTTTGAATTTGCAACCCATCAAACCTTGTAAAGATAGATACCAGGGTGTTACGGGAGATGAGTTAAAAATTAAAGGTAAAGTAGTCATAACAGTACAAGTAACACCACAGTTGAAAATCAGACACCATGCTATTGTGGTGGATGATAAATACTTTAATGCAGAATTACTATTCGGAGCAGATCTCCTTGGTAGATTTAGAGTAACCTGGGAACGTAAAAGGAAACTTTTCATTTGGGCAGGCCAGTCACATGAATATGGGAAAGTAATAATGAAAGATCACATGCAAGGAATCAAATGCGTCAATAGATTGTCATTAAAGCCCGATGTACCTTGTCCACCACAGTTGAAGAGGCTCCATATTGATAGGAAGACTATTGTACGAGGCCACCATGCACCGATTTTATCCATCAAGGTGAAAGTAGAGATAGGTCAAATTCTGAGCATACGATTCACGCATAAAAGTTTCAACCAACAACCAGAGATATGTGTTAGAGTACAGCCAGATTCACGTATATATTTGCCAGTAAGTAATTGTACCGATAAATCAGTGTATTTGAGAGTTGGCACTGTCATTGGCGAATATGAGTTAATCCCGGAGGAGATAATCTCGTATGTTGACACTAAGGGAAATCACTTGGGACATATTCAACAGGTCTATGACAAATTGTGTAAAGTAAAGTTTTCAACTGAATTCTCCCTTTGTGCACCTCATCACCTAGCCATTCAAACAGAAGGGGAGAGGAGATCCTCAAACCAATTAAAAGTCAATGTAGGTGCTGATCAGAGAGTACCGTCCTCTGACTGTGTAATTTGTGCCGGAATTCCCAACGGTACAGTAAAGAAGGTAAGACATGTCCAAGAGATTTCCAACAGCATGATACCGGAATGTGACGAAGTAAAAGGCGGAACCACTAGACAAGAGAAGTTGAATGAGTTAATTCGAAACCAACCGTGGAACCATCTAGACCGAGAAATGCGTAAACATTTGCGGAAAGTAATTCTAGCTCATGATTCCTTATTTGTTTTAGGACCACAGGAAATAGGGTCAATTGCTGGTATACCCGCTAACATTCAGCTCGCCAACCACAATCCTGTCCGAGGACCACAGTATAGACACCCCGAGAAAGCAAAGGAGATAATTAAAGAAATGTTAACAGATATGAGGGATCGTAATATCATTGAACCATCGACTGCCGCCTGGTTATCCCCCATTGCTCTGGTAACAAAACCCAACGGTTCAAAGCGTATGTGCTTAGATTTTCGAGCGGTCAATAAGCATTTGAAGGTCGACATACAACCCTTGCCACGATTTGACGACTTAGTCGAGAAAGCTGCAGGAAATAAATATTATGCCACATTAGATTTGAAGGATGCATATTATCAGGTCATCCTTAACGACAGCAGCCGAGATCTAACTACTTTTAGCGATGGGTACAATCTGTGGAGGTTCACACGCCTTCCGTTTGGACTCTCAGCTAGTCCTGCCGTTTTCACTCGAGAAGTAAACCGAGTATTAGCTCCATTAGCAGTTGAAGACTGGGTACGAAACTATCTTGATGATGTAATAGTATGGGCTCCTGACTTCCCCACCTTGTTGCAAAGACTCACCAGAGTATTTGAGAGATTTGAAGAGATGGGTATTAAACTAAATTTGTCTAAGTGTCAATTTGGCCATAAGCAAGTTAAATTCTTAGGACATGTAGTTTCAGAGAGAGGCATTGAGCCTGACCCAGAAAATGTCCAGGCTTTGACTGATTGTAAACCCCCAACCAATGTTAAACAAGTCCGCCAATTTTGGGGTATGTGTGGATTTTACCGTAAGCATGTTCCCGAGTTTGCCAAAGTAGCTTACCCCCTCACTGAGTTAACGAAACAGACTGTTGATTTTGCATGGTCCAGTGAGTGTCAAGAAGCATTTCAGAAGTTGAAGCAAGCACTCGCTTCATACCCAGTTCTTGTCAAGGCCGATATTTATAAACCATTCGAACTGCATAGTGATGCCAGCAATTTCTGCGTAGGCGCTTCCCTTAATCAGATACAAGAAGATGGCTCTTTACGACCGGTGGGTTATTTTTCTAGAAAGTTAAAGCCGGCAGAAACTCGTTATTCCACCACAGATAAAGAAGCGTTAGGCATTGTATTAGCGTGCAGGTTCTTCCATCATTTTCTTTGGGGTACGCAGTTTACAATTAAGACAGATCACCAACCTCTAACCTCCGTCTTTAGAAAGAAACCCAAAAGTCAGCGAATGAACCGTTGGATCTTAGAAATGAGAGATTACGCTTATAACATTGAATATAAACCCGGTAGAGCTAATGTAGTGGCTGATGCATTAAGTCGACCAGTCAGAACCTTGAGAAAAGTCATGCACGACCATGTTGCCGCTCAACTTCCCACACTAGAAGGTTTCACACAGGCAGACTTTGGTAAAGAACAACAAAAAGAACCCAGGTGGCAAGAGTTAAAACAGTATTTAGCAGGAGGAAAAATTCCACAACATAAGTACCCAAAGGCCACCGTTGATAGCTTTGAAGTAATAAATGGAGTATTGTACCTAGTAAAAGAACAACTCGATAAAGCTTTGAAGTATTGTCTCGTAATCCCGCAACATTTACGTAAAGCCGCCTTAGAGTTGGCTCATGACAATGCCACCTCAGGTCATTTAGGACGGTGGAAAACCATCACCCGGGTATCAAATTTGTTTTATTGGCGTAACTACCGTAAAGATTGTGTTGATTATGTAGCATCGTGCGAGACGTGTCAAAGGTTCAAGGGAACTAAGGGACTTACGCAACTTTGGCAAGAACTACCAGTCGTAAGCAAACCACTAGAACGAATTTCGGTGGATTTAACCGACATGCATTCCGGGATCAATGATTACCGATATGTGTTAACGATCATAGATCATTACTCAAGGTTCGTTAACTTCTATCCATTGCGCACGAAGACAACGCAAGAAGTTACCCGTGAATTTGAAAAGTTTGTCAATGTCTTCGGTAGTCCTAAAGTAGTGATTGCGGATAATGGAGGAGAATTTACTGCCGCACAATTCAGGGAGCTCTGTCGATTAACTAACATTCAAGTGTATTTTACCTTGCCTTACCACCCCCGAGGTAACAGTATCACGGAGAGAATGCACCGAACTTTTAAGAACATTTTGTCAATAATGTGTGAAGATAACCCGCGTCGCTGGCCATGATTCTTGGGTCCGACCCAATATGCATTGAACACTTCTGTTCACACAACGACTGGAGTGCAGCCACACTTCGCATTCTTCTCCCGGCATGCACAGAGACAAGTGGGAATTGAGTTACCCATAATAGAAAACGAGAGTACTGAAGGGTTGAGAGAAGCTCACAAAGTAATTAAAGAAACTTCTGAACGAATGTCTAGAGAATTCCGGAACGTAGCAAACCGAGATAGAGTCAATCAGACAGTACAGCTAGGGGAAACTGTTTGGGTGAGAGATGAAGTTACTATCCCAGGTACCAGTAGAAAATTAAATGCTAAGTGGAAGGGCCCATATACAGTAACTGAAGTAATACGTAATGGTGCAGCGTATGAGTTAACCCACCTTTCAGAGGAGACAGAAGTAATTCGACGAGCAGCAGAAAAGGTGAAAAGATGTATCAACAGAGATATGTTTGTCCAGGTAAATGACATCCAGGTTCCCCCTGATGATTCTTCCTCAGAATCAGAACCTGATGAGAGAGATGCTATACGAGATGAGGAGAGAACAGTAGTTGCTCCTGCTCCCCGATTTCCCGTAAGGATGAGAAAACCAGTGGTGAGACTGGATCTCTAAAAGCAGTGAGCTTTTAAGTGACCCTCATTGGTTGATAATGAAGTGCACAATCAGTTATAAGTAACTTGTGGTAAAGGGAGAGGTAAAGAATTGATGATTTTTTTTATTAAAAGTAGTTTGCAGAGGAAGGGTCAATTTGCAGTAAAGACAGAGATTGGAAGATGTATTGGCAGTTATGCAATCATCTGAAGGGTATCTGTTACTAGTATGAGTAAAGATACCAGTGGTGAATTCTCAAGTTCTGGTTGGTAAGTCCTACGTAGGCTGGGTGTTGTTGGTATATAGGTGTAGAGTTCGTGACTTTCAGGGAGTAGTCGGGCATAGAAATATGGTGCTATTACTTCTACATGGCAAATGCCATAAGTACAGACAGTTTTTGGTTTGGTAGTGTTCTCATGAGGACCGTTTCATTAGCATTGAATTCTTGGGAGTACCCGCTCGTTCGGAGTCCCTGGAATGGTGCTGCCTCTCGCGAATGCGACACAACTCTTTAGATTAAGGGCAACAAATCATTCCATTTGACTTGATGGGGTCCGTGCGTCTATGTCCTAGCTTGAGAAATCTATGTTAAATCTCAGTGTGTCCTGTAAGCATTTGACCAATCACGTAAAAGAAACCTTCATGATCTATGAGCCTTGAAATTTGAGTTCTGTAAGGAAATTTTGAGTGTACACTTTATCTACCGATGTCAGGGTATATTTTGTAACATGTAACCCCATTTATTATTATTATATGATATGAGGTATCTAACTCAAATCATTATTATTCTATGATGATGTACTTGATCCCATATATTATTATATGATATGATGTATGTAACCCCATTTATTATTATATGATATGATGTATGTAACACCATCTATTATTATGATGATATGATGTATTTACCACCATTCAGTATTATTATGACATGATGTACCTAACCCCATGTGCTATTATTTTTGGTGCTATTTTGTAATAGGTATCCCAATATATTTTTTTTATGAAGGTGTGTCACATTCTAGTAGTATGTTAACAGATTTCCATTTCTTGTACCTAATCCTGACCACCGGTAGGGAATTATTTTTCTATTTTTATTGATATAATTGGTGCAATGTTTTGTATGAGCATTCATACTTTATACTAATGATTTAATGTGTCTGTCACTACTTACGTGTTTTCTGAACGTTACCGCGTAATATGAATCTTGAGGAAGGAGGAAGCTTTGTAATGGTCATGATAAGAGCTAACCTGAAAACCTTAAGGATTCATATTACGCTCAAACGTCCACAAAACCTTCCGAGTCCCCCAGTGGAAACGTACTCCGTTTTCTCGGTTCCTTGTTGACGTCACCGGGAGCAGACGCTGTATACTGGGATCTGTTGCCACCCAACACTTTGTAATCAATTTAATTTTGCTTTCGATAGCTGAGTCAGAGCATTGTTAGTTGAGATAATAATAGAGAATGAAAATGAGTCCATAGTCTCAGTTTCAACGTCAGAATGTACCGTAAATTAATTCATCGGAATAGGAGTAGCTGGACTCCCTGGCCTGTTTTGAGTGAGGGCGCGCGGGCATTTCAACCGTTAGTAAGTGCCTGTCCCTTCATCCATACAGGTATGTCAATCCATGCTGTGTTGTAATTTGCCCTTCTTTGAGTGATTTGACCCAATTAATAGTTGATTGTGCAAGTGTTACAGTAACGTAGTTGATATGCTCTGAGTAAAGTCATATTTACGTCTTTAACGTCCCCTGAAACGTGATGTTGTTGTCACCGGTTAGTAAGTGCCCGTCCCTTCATCCATACAGGTCCCTAACGCAGCCTAGGCCGTGTCTGTAGGGTGGATGTTGTATCCACAATGTCTGGGGAGATGTCCGAGGTCCAGTAGGATCTTTTACCTTCGTGAGACCCGGCCGTCAGACACTCCGGACTACCTATAGCCCCCATAGCTGGCTCGTCTGTCCCTAACGCTCGGCCCACGAGGTGACGCCGGATCACCAAGCCACGCACCACTACCAGCCCCCATCATTGGTGGATGAGTGTCTAACTCAGTAGGGTTATTTGTGTGGTGGAATTAATCCACTGGGATCTCCAGAGTCGTTGGAAAGTACTCCATGGTGGCTGGACCCCATGGCTGTTGCTTGAGTATCACACCTGACAACTGAGTCTTGTAGTGGCAGTTGCCCTAGTATTTTTGGTGCTAAGTGACTACACTAGTTGTGTATTGAGTATGTCCACCCAGTAGGGTTGGAAGTGTTATTATGTCCACCCAGTAATGGTGTGAGTATGTTGAGCCTGAGGGCCTAGTACTAGATTTCGTCTGTTAGTACAAATAAATTCTTTCTTTTAATTTCATATTCATGTTTAAATAAACTTTGTATGTGTATAATTGTGTCTATTAATTACCTACAGTATTTACCGTTATTTCTACCCTATTGCTCGATACTATCATTACACCTACCCACGAGCCTCCTATCGTCACGCTACCAATGTTGATAAGTATAAGAGTAAAAGGAATTGTTACTGGCACACAGAGGCCCTTATAAATGGTGGCAGTACCAGCCCTCATAAATGGTGGGCAGTCCAGCCCTCATACAAGCTCCCCCAGGAATCTTAACTAAAAGCCTGGATTTATTAAATGCAAATGGTTTACTAAAAACAGTTCAGAAAGATTGACAATACTTTCGTTTGATGAAATGTCCATTAAGTCCCTGTCAAAAAGCAATGGTTATTGCAGGAAATGCACTACCTAAGATCTTTAACTTCCTTCAAGATAAATACAATGTAAATTATGTTTTAACATCTACATTAAATCAGGATGCCCTTGAGAATTTTTTCTCTTGTGTTCGGCTCATTGGGGCAGGTGATAATGCAGATTGCAGTGATTTTGAGGCAAGGATTAGGATTTTATTGTTAGGCTTAGATGTACCTGCTTCTCTTTTCCAGTCTACATTAGACGAGGTACAAGATGAAACCCCTGATAACACGCCATATTGTCCAGCATGCAATATTGGATTTCAGCTTTCTGAATGTGAAGTTGACGACACTGAGTATCATGAAGTACAACTGATAATGTCTAAGACAATAGACAACCAGAGTTGTCCTAGTAAGGAGAGCATAGATGCATAACAGGAAGCATTAAAATATGTAGCAGGTTACATAGCATTTAAACTCAAAGAAACTCACCCTCACTTTCGTGGAGAACCTTCAAAGAATTCTTGGATTTCAAATATTAGGAAAGGCCATTTACTTTATCCTTTCCCTGAATTATTGGAATTGACCAAACATTTTGAACTTGTTTTTTGTTTAATTCATGGAAATACTTTAGATGTAAACCCAGGAGTAATTCGGCACTTTTTTTTTTTAATTAGTACTAAAGTCTAAATATCCAAACTGATGAAAAGTTTTTGAAACTGTACAGTATACTAGAACAAGAACATTTATTAGATTAAAATACTTTGAAAAGGGAATATGCAAATAAGCAGGTTAGTTTCAGAATCTATAAAAAGAACAAACAATGGGCAGCCTCAAAAATTTATTAATCAGCCGTTTCCTTTCTAGGCCTCCAAATTCATTCCTCAATGCACCATCCCATTATTACTGCAAAGATTATCTATCACAAGACACGTTTTATTACTTTTTCACAGTCGTGGAAAAACAATAGCTCACGAAGGTGGCTATTTTACCAGACTTGTGTTGAAGCATATACGGATCACTACGAGTGCTAATTAAAAATCAAGATCTAGGTGGTGCTATTCGTTAAAAGTCGATCATGTGATTCTAATGACAGAAATAGTATGTATGTATTTATGTGTGTTTGTAATAAAAAGACGAAAAACGTAAACAGTTATTATGTCTGTTAAATGTTATAACATGAAAATGTATCCAGATCAATAGCAACTTGTAAAGTTATTCCGATACCTGTGTGAAATATATAAATGCATTCTTCATACATCGAGTATTATTTACATTTTTAAGGATATGATATGGTTGTGTGTACCGTAACTCTTAAACCATCACACTTCTTTTTGTGCATCAATTAGAGTAAAATAAAACGTGTTTTACTTATTTTCAACATTAACAGTTGATGCTTCGTTCAGAACCAGTTGATGAAGTCAAGCAACAGTTACCAGACTGCTGGGAATAGCCAGAATGACAGAATAAAATTAAAATGGGAGGAAATGTATTGAATATTTTACAATTCGACCGGAGTTCTCGTTTTAGTGTAAATTTCGTCAAACATTTTTTTATTGTATAATTTACATGACAATATACACTGTATATTACATATTATTAAATATCTTGATAAAATCACACGGGAAAATGGAAACAACGGAGCACCTTAGCTTTCGTCTTTATTCAAGACATCTTCAGAGGCAACTGGATTACATGGACAGAGAGAGGCTTAAATATACAGGGTGACCTGTATTTTGACTCTGCCCTATTGTAATGAATTTGTCCCGTTAGTTCGGTCCCTCAAGCTTCTAAATATTAATGTTGTTTTCAAGTATGACTCTACCATTACCAATATGTTAATAAGGAATAGCCCAAGTTTGAATGTAAATGGAAGTGTTTATTGTATTCCATGTAGCAAATGTAATTGTAATTATGTAGGACAAACAGGAAAAACAGTGCAGCTCAGAATCAAACAACATAAGTATAATATCAGAACAGCATCTGAAAGCAGTGCCTTGTTCGTTCATGTTAGGAATAATAATCACCCCATTGCTTGGGAAAAAAGCTTAGAAGTATTTAAATCATCTTGTGTCACAGAAAGACTTCTGGTTGAAGCTAGTTTGATTAAGGAATTAAAATCAATAAACCTTAGTGATGGTCAGTTCAAAACTGATAATATGTTACATAAATTTATTTGTCAGTGGCCCAAGGTTAAAAATGCTTTGAAAACCTTTGATCTAGAATTCTAGATGTATGATAGTTATTTTGTGGGTCCCTTATTTTGTACCTGACCTGACTAGTCACGTCACCCCCCTTCTCTTTAGCTCCTCTACGTGTGTGTTGTGGAATTCTCCCCTACAAACGCTGTTTGTCGCTGCCTAGCCGACCCCACCTATTCCCCAGTGTATGCCTCGTGACCTAGGTCAACCAGCGCCGCCATACACCACGGAGCGGGGGTCAACTACTAAGCCACGCCTACCCCCGCTATTTAAGACCTGACCTCGTGGTGATCTGTCTCTCGCTCACTCTCTACATACAGCCACAGCCAGCAACACCACCTCCTCCTCTGCCGCGGCCTGGCGGTCCTCTCTCCCGCTGGCGAGCATGGCGACCCACAAGCTGTCCTCCTGTGAGCATCCTCACCAACCAGCTCTCTCTACATCACGCTTGTAACCACGCTGCCTTCCCAGCACCAAGCTGCATTGTACATTCAATACAACATGTATACAGAGAGCACATCGTGAGTTTCCTTTCTCCATTCCATCCTGAGTGTGAACCAAACAACCCCGAACCCCACAATTGGTGACTCCCGGAGATTCGCACTAACACAGGATGGAGGAGAAACTGATCACGCTCCCAGTCTTCAAGCAACATGGAAGACTGGCTTATCCACACAGAAGCAGCTGTCATCGGCTCTACAACTACTGTCTCTACACCGCAGGTTAGACACCCTAGAGCAGCTCTGCTACTCTAAGCAGACACCAGCTCCTCTTCCTGCCCCAAGCACCACGTCCTACCGACCCCAGCACACCCGTCCTGCCTCAGACGCCGACCCCGGCCCAGCAGTAACCCCTGCCGCCCCTGATGCAGCCTCTGTTCCTGAGTGCGGACCCACACACCCCTCTTTTCTCCCTCAGGTACTCCCTGCTAATGTCCTGCACCCTGCTGCTGTCGTGGACCCAGCTGCTGTCACGAGCCCTCATCCGCTGCTGCTGACACAGCGCCTGCTCCTGACCCAGGCCCACACACCCCAGCAGGCGCATCTGGCGACTCTGTACCTGCCGTGAGGGAAGCACAACATTCATCGTCTCCACACACACTTATTCTCCCTCTCTACTCCCACAGATATTGTGTATCTAGACAGTTGTCTCCAGCGACCGGCTCATCCACGCCATCGCCGTTGTCTCACATAAGGCACGCACCGCCCGTTCTGCCTCACATGTGCTATGCAACTCTGCAGACAACAAGTCTCCTACACAGCCTGGAGGGAAGGGGGAGTACTGTAGTGGAATTCTCCCCTACAAACGCTGTTTGTCGCTGCCTAGCCGACCCCACCTATTCCCCAGTGTATGCCTCGTGACCTAGGTCAACCAGCGCCGCCATACACCACGGAGCGGGGGTCAACTACTAAGCCACGCCTACCCCCGCTATTTAAGACCTGACCTCGTGGTGATCTGCCTCTCTCGCTCACTCTCTACATACAGCCACAGCCAGCAACACCACGGGCCTCGCTCCTCCGCTGCCTGGCGGTCCTCTCTCCCGCTGGCGAGCATGGCGACCCACAAGCTGTCCTCCTGTGAGCATCCTCACCAACCAGCTCTCTCTACATCACGCTTGTAACCACGCTGCCTTCCCAGCACCAAGCTGCATTGTACATTCAATACAACATGTATATAGAGAGCACATTGTGAGTTTCCTTTCTCCATTCCATCCTGAGTGTGAACCAAACAACCCGAACCCCACAAATGGTGACTCCCGGAGATTCGCACTAACACAGGATGGAGGAGAAACTGATCACGCTCCCAGTCTTCAAGCAACATGGAAGACTGGCTTATCCACACAGAAGCAGCTGTCATCGGCTCTACAACTACTGTCTCTACACCGCAGGTTAGACACCCTAGAGCAGCTCTGCTACTCTAAGCAGACACCAGCTCCTCTTCCTGCCCCAAGCACCACGTCCTACCGACCCCAGCACACCCGTCCTGCCTCAGACGCCGACCCCGGCCCAGCAGTAACCCCTGCCGCCCCTGATGCAGCCTCTGTTCCTGAGTGCGGACCCACACACCCCTCTTTTCTCCCTCAGGTACTCCCTGCTAATGTCCTGCACCCTGCTGCTGTCGTGGACCCAGCTGCTGTCACGAGCCCTCATCCGCTGCTGCTGACACAGCCCCTGCTCCTGACCCAGGCCCACACACCCCAGCAGGCGCATCTGGCGACTCTGTACCTGCCGTGAGGGAAGCACAACATTCATCGCCTCCACACACACTTATTCTCCCTCTCTACTCCCACAGATATTGTGTATCTAGACAGTTGTCTCCAGCGACCGGCTCATCCACGCCATCGCCGTTGTCTCACATAAGGCACGCACCGCCCGTTCTGCCTCACATGTGCTATGCAACTCTGCAGACAACAAGTCTCCTACACAGCCTGGAGGGAAGGGGGAGTACTGTAGTGGAATTCTCCCCTACAAACGCTGTTTGTCGCTGCCTAGCCGACCCCACCTATTCCCCAGTGTATGCCTCGTGACCTAGGTCAACCAGCGCCGCCATACACCACGGAGCGGGGGTCAACTGCTAAGCCACGCCTACCCCCGCTATTTAAGACCTGACCTCGTGGTGATCTGCCTCTCGCTCACTCTCTACATACAGCCACAGCCAGCAACACCACCTCCTCCGCTGCCGGCGGCCTCGCTCTCCGCCTGCCTGGCGGTCCTCTCTCCCGCTGGCGAGCATGGCGACCCACAAGCTGTCCTCCTGTGAGCATCCTCACCAACCAGCTCTCTCTACATCACGCTTGTAACCACGCTGCCTTCCCAGCACCAAGCTGCATTGTACATTCAATACAACATGTATATAGAGAGCACATTGTGAGTTTCCTTTCTCCATTCCATCCTGAGTGTGAACCAAATATCCCGAACCCCACAAATGGTGACTCCCGGAGATTCGCACTCACACAGGATGGAGGAGAAACTGATCACGCTCCCAGTCTTCAAGCAACATGGAAGACTGGCTTATCCACACAGAAGCAGCTCTCATCGGCTCTACAACTACTGTCTCTACACCGCAGGTTAGACACCCTAGAGCAGCTCTGCTACTCTAAGCAGACACCAGCTCCTCTTCCTGCCCCAAGCACCACGTCCTACCGACCCCAGCACACCCGTCCTGCCTCAGACGCCGACCCCGGCCCAGCAGTAACCCCTGCCGCCCCTGATGCAGCCTCTGTTCCTGAGTGCGGACCCACACACCCCTCTTTTCTCCCTCAGGTACTCCCTGCTAATGTCCTGCACCCTGCTGCTGTCGTGGACCCAGCTGCTGTCACGAGCCCTCATCCGCTGCTGCTGACACAGCCCCTGCTCCTGACCCAGGCCCACACACCCCAGCAGGCGCATCTGGCGACTCTGTACCTGCCGTGAGGGAAGCACAACATTCATCGCCTCCACACACACTTATTCTCCCTCTCTACTCCCACAGATATTGTGTATCTAGACAGTTGTCTCCAGCGACCGGCTCATCCACGCCATCGCCGTTGTCTCACATAAGGCACGCACCGCCCGTTCTGCCTCACATGTGCTATGCAACTCTGCAGACAACAAGTCTCCTACACAGCCTGGAGGGAAGGGGGAGTACTGTAGTGGAATTCTCCCCTACAAACGCTGTTTGTCGCTGCCTAGCCGACCCCACCTATTCCCCAGTGTATGCCTCGTGACCTAGGTCAACCAGCGCCGCCATACACCACGGAGCGGGGGTCAACTGCTAAGCCACGCCTACCCCCGCTATTTAAGACCTGACCTCGTGGTGATCTCTCTCGCTCACTCTCTACATACAGCCACAGCCAGCAACACCACGGGCCTCGCTCCTCCGCCTGCCTGGCGGTCCTCTCTCCCGCTGGCGAGCATGGCGACCCACAAGCTGTCCTCCTGTGAGCATCCTCACCAACCAGCTCTCTCTACATCACGCTTGTAACCACGCTGCCTTCCCAGCACCAAGCTGCATTGTACATTCAATACAACATGTATATAGAGAGCACATCGTGAGTTTCCTTTCTCCATTCCATCCTGAGTGTGAACCAAACAACCCGAACCCCACAATTGGTGACTCCCGGAGATTCGCACTAACACAGGATGGAGGAGAAACTGATCACGCTCCCAGTCTTCAAGCAACATGGAAGACTGGCTTATCCACACAGAAGCAGCTGTCATCGGCTCTACAACTACTGTCTCTACACCGCAGGTTAGACACCCTAGAGCAGCTCTGCTACTCTAAGCAGACACCAGCTCCTCTTCCTGCCCCAAGCACCACGTCCTACCGACCCCAGCACACCCGTCCTGCCTCAGACGCCGACCCCGGCCCAGCAGTAACCCCTGCCGCCCCTGATGCAGCCTCTGTTCCTGAGTGCGGACCCACACACCCCTCTTTTCTCCCTCAGGTACTCCCTGCTAATGTCCTGCACCCTGCTGCTGTCGTGGACCCAGCTGCTGTCACGAGCCCTCATCCGCTGCTGCTGACACAGCGCCTGCTCCTGACCCAGGCCCACACACCCCAGCAGGCGCATCTGGCGACTCTGTACCTGCCGTGAGGGAAGCACAACATTCATCGTCTCCACACACACTTATTCTCCCTCTCTACTCCCACAGATATTGTGTATCTAGACAGTTGTCTCCAGCGACCGGCTCATCCACGCCATCGCCGTTGTCTCACATAAGGCACGCACCGCCCGTTCTGCCTCACATGTGCTATGCAACTCTGCAGACAACAAGTCTCCTACACAGCCTGGAGGGAAGGGGGAGTACTGTAGTGGAATTCTCCCCTACAAACGCTGTTTGTCGCTGCCTAGCCGACCCCACCTATTCCCCAGTGTATGCCTCGTGACCTAGGTCAACCAGCGCCGCCATACACCACGGAGCGGGGGTCAACTACTAAGCCACGCCTACCCCCGCTATTTAAGACCTGACCTCGTGGTGATCTGTCTCTCGCTCACTCTCTACATACAGCCACAGCCAGCAACACCACCTCCTCCTCTGCCGCGGCCTGGCGGTCCTCTCTCCCGCTGGCGAGCATGGCGACCCACAAGCTGTCCTCCTGTGAGCATCCTCACCAACCAGCTCTCTCTACATCACGCTTGTAACCACGCTGCCTTCCCAGCACCAAGCTGCATTGTACATTCAATACAACATGTATACAGAGAGCACATCGTGAGTTTCCTTTCTCCATTCCATCCTGAGTGTGAACCAAACAACCCCGAACCCCACATGTGTGTTGGTGTGGGGTTTAGTGGATGACATCATTATGACCTGACCTCATGTTTTTAAGGTCACCCTGTATATTTAAGCCTCTCTCTGTCCATGTAGTCCAGTTGCCTCTAAAGATATCTTGAATAAAGATGAAAGCTAAGGTGCTCCGTTGTTTCCATTTTCCCGTTTGATTTTATCAAGATTTATCTTATCCACGTTTTCATTGTGGATTTACATGAAATTATTAAATATGTATCTGATTAATAACATTTTATGATATTATATTTTGATTAGAAAAAGGATCTATACAGATAATAATTCCACAATATTACAAACGTATGAAGTGATAAAGGTGGTGTGGCTTAGCAATCTCGAGAGTCGAGTTACCAATTAGTGAATTCCTAGGACCCCTGTGTGAGGCTGCCTGACCTTGGGGATATTTTTGTTGTCATGAAGAAGTTTTTTAAACTGGTAAATCACAAAAATTAAAAAATCACCTCCCCAAAAGGAGCAACACACCAACTCTTATGTATCAAAAAGCTGAGTGATTCTCAGTTGGATTTCTCTCACCGACCATTTATCATTAATTGAAACCTGAATATATATTTGGTGCAGGATATGACTCATCACTTTGTGTGTGTATAAGGCAAGCAGGATATGAGTTATCTCTCTGTTAAGTGTGAGACAACTTTATCTCTTTGTTTAAAATAATATCATTTATGATAGTTGGGTTTTACCAAGTATACTAAAACGCTGGCGAGAAATAAGAAAAATAAAATTATTGGTAAGAGAATCCACCCAGTTGGGTTTTACCAAGTGTACCAAAATGTTGACGAGAAAGACAAATACTTTTATGAGACTCCACCCATGGGTGACGTCCTTACCACAGGCGGCCTCTGATTGGTCCAGACAATTCTATCTCTCTCCTCATATTTAGCTCCGCCTTACGAATTTTTACAGTCAACAAATTTTAGTTACACTGTAAGGTGTGTCTAGTCTTTAATATTTTACTTTGTGAAAGACGAAAGAAAACTTGCCTTAGTAAATTACAGTGTTTATAGTTCAAAACATTATTGACTTACATCAAAAGGAACTCTTTCGTGTTAGCGTTAAGAAAAAAGCATCACAAGATAAGAATTATGTTGGTGGAACAGGTAAGTCATAATATTGTTAGCGTGGTTATTGATTGACAATATGAAACAAACTTAACTATGGTTTTTCTGAGGCTTGGTACGATTTTACGTGTTTGTAAACTCAAGGAAGTAGTGTGGTGGCTCTTCGTCGTTAATGAATACACATATTTTCCTTATATGAGAACATTCATTAAAAGAAACATCGTTCTTCGAAGTTTGTCGTGTGAGTAAATGGTAAAAACTTTACCGTTCAACCAAATTTTTTTTTTACGTGGATTAACCAACCCAGGCACAGTGACTGACCCACGTCGGGGCCTGTAATAATAATTCTTTAGTACTATTAATAATAATAACAACTTTATTAATAATAATATTAATAATAAATCACCATAAATACCGAAATGAAAACACATAAAAAATGAGAATCAATATACAGTATGTATGTTGTGTTGTCGATATTACGAGAAACAATTGGGACCCTGCAATTGTGTGTAAATGACACATTTAGTCACATCAGCAACCTTGGAGTTGCTCCTAATTATCGTGATGCCATATGGCAGCAGGGTCTACCATTAGAGTACACATTATGCTTCCAATATCTTCCCACCCGGTAGTCAGGGAAGTCTGTATTACTGTTAATAATTTCCCCACAACTTTTGGATTTTCTTATTATACCTATCATATAGTTTACACAATTTTAAGACACATTTGTCATTGTGTTGCAAATGACGTGGAACAGAAATAGTTAATATTCTTTTGTGGTCCAGGCGGCGGAGGCCTCCCGTTGGTAAGGAAGTTAGGTTAGGTTTGGTTACTGTTATAAACTACATATTAATAATTATGTTATTTCCGACGGTAATGAAAGTCATAATGTGTAAGTTACCATAGAATTCCTTTTTTTTATGTCGTTAATTTTGATTCATCAATAGATTTATATTCATATTTGGGATACATTAATATGTAAATTTTACTTTGTTAGGCTTATAGTCAAGGATGTTCTATCTTATGAGTTTACAACTAATACAGGTTGAAAATTTCTGGCTGCGACTATTGTTTTTTACTTATTTTACCATTTATTGTTTGTTACCTTAAATCTAAATAACTTTTGACATAGATAAAGGAGAATTTTTGTGGCTACAGTTACAATGATAGGTTAGGTTATAATGTTTGGAGCTATTTCAATAAATTCCTTTCTAACATAGTAGTGTATATATAACATAGTTGTGTACAGTGTATGTAACCACAGCTCACAGTAAGAAAGTTTTTATTGTTTTTCTCTTGAAGGAGGCGGCCCCCAAATTGAAAATACCCTGTACATCCACTGCAATTGATGAAGCAGTTCTTCAACTCTTAGATCCAGCCTCTATACATGGGATTCCAGCGATTTTGGAAAGTGAAGAACTTATTGATGGTAATTCACTGAACATACTTTTCCAACCCTCTGATAAATTTTGTTCTTTTCTGTCCTTGTTTTTAAATCCTAAAATAATTTTGGTACTATTTTTTTCACTATTATCTTACTTTTGAAATACAGTATACTTATTTTTGGTATATTTTTAAAAAAAAGCAACATTAGTAAGTTAGTTAAATTTATAGCTGGCGTATTGCTTCCCTAAGTTAGATATTAAATGTTGTTATAACTTGTATGTTAATGGAAAAAATTGAGAAGTGCAAATATAAGAAATTTAATGCCTGGAACTAAATGCCGCATATTATAATAAAATCAATTTATAATATTGTAACCAAGTTAACTTAGTTTATATTTACATTTAAAAATATTTTATACAAATATTTTTAGATGGTCAACACTATTTTTTCAACCATTTTTTGTTCTAAAAACTTTTATATATTTATATTATACCATTAACAGAGACGTCAATCAAGCTATTATACATTTCCTTCCAGAAGAAGAAAGAGCACAAACCCCAGGACCCTCAGGAGCTAGGTTTACGGCTATTCATTCCAGCGAGGAATCTATGTTTAGGACCGTTCAAGAGAAAGAGGATTCTCTAACTATCTTGCTGACTGAGGATATACACACTTGTTAACTAATACCATAAGAACATAAAAACATAAGAAAATAAGGAGTCTGCAATAGGCCAGTTGGCCTGTGCATGGCAGCTCCTGTCGAGAGTTACTACCACTCTATCATCCATGAATCTATCTAGCCTCCTTTTGAAACTTTCCAGAGATCCCGCACTTACTACAAAGTTGCTAAGCTTGTTCCACTCGTCCACCACCCTATTTGTGAACCAGTTTCTTCCTATCTCCCTCCTAAACTTATCCAACTTGAATCCGTTGCTCCGAGTCCTATCCTGTTCGGATATTATAAGAACTTTATCTATATCCCCTTTATTGATTCCTTTCACCCACTTAAATACTTCTATCATATCTCCCCGCACTCTTCGTCTTTCTAGGGAATGCAAGTTAAGTTTCTTTAACCTATCCTGATATGGAAGGTTTCTAAGTCCTGGAATCATTTTTGTCATTCTTCGCTGCACCGACTCTAGTGAATTTATATCCATTCTATAATAAGGGCACCAGAACTGAACCGCATAATCGAGGTGCGGCCTGACTAGTGCAAGATATAGTTGCAATAAGACCTCTGCACTCTTGTAACTTACACTTCTAGATATAAAACCCAATACTCTGTTTGCCTTCTTTCGAACATTAACGCACTGTTTTCTAGGTCGTAGGTCCGGGCTTACAAGTACCCCTAGGTCTCTTTCACAAGTCGACTTCTCTAGGTTGATGTTGTTAAAGCTGTATACATTATAAGTATTTGTTCTCCAATATTAAGTACGCTGCACTTGCTGGTGTTGAATTTCATTTGCCATTTTTCAGACCACCCCTGCAGTTTATTTAGATCCTCCTGTAATGCATTTGCATCCTGCCCTGAATTAATTTGTCGCCCTATTTTGGTGTCATCCGCAAACTTGCTTATGTGTTGCAGTGCTACTAAGGATAATGTTTACCCAGGTTTTGGGTAAAAGTTCATACCACAATCAAATGTATAGCTTTGAAAGCAGACTCATGTACTTATTTTTATTTTTTAAAGGTTCCTTTATTTTGTAATACGTATAGTAGTTAATTTCCAGTTCAACCTGTTTTATTGATTAATTTGTATTTAATACTGTATGATTCAAGTAGGTTGAAACATAAATAATGGTGCAAATTCACCAATAGCCTACTGTAATCACTGCTATTTAACACACATTAGTCTCCAAAGAGCAAGTTGTTGCATTGGTTCTTTCATAAGGATGTGCTGTCTCATGCTAAATTGTATAGCTTAAAAAGCCAAGAGTTTGCTATTTGTTTTCTTTATTACAGTATTTGGTTATAAGTTTACTTTAATATACGGGTATTGATGCAGGTACATTTCTTGTCGCCAGTCAGACCTTATTTTCTACAATAATATTAAAGATAGAAGATGAGAGTAGTCTACTAGTCACACAAGGACCTAGCAGACCTCTCCAACTAACACAATAACAAACAACCCCTTGCTAGCTAGCTCCCCCCCCCCCCCCCCCCTGTTCCCTTGAGCTCGGACGACCTCTTAGTGCAGCCTTCACCCCAGCCAATCAAATCGTCTCTGCTAGGTGGATAGCCCACCTGCTCTTATTCTCTACTACTTTACTTCCCGTTTCATAACTTTCCTTCTACCTTACCTCTTCTCTCCCTTCCCATGGCAAACCATTGCCATTTTATCTCCATCATCATCATCGGTAGGCTACACCGTCACGCATGTCATACTTTGGCAATGTTTTTTAATAATACACAAATATAACTGGAAACTATCGGCTGTACTCTTAAATTATTACGCGTGACGAAGACGTAGCCTAGCACATTTCTTACGCAGAGAATGAACGCCAGACCTGGCGATGATTTTATAGTACGGACCTTAGTCTGCTTACAATAACATGGACAGAATAGAAGCATATTTTTCCAAATAAATGGATAATGTATATTAGTCATTCAGTGCTGTAAGGAAATTTCATGTGTCATAAATTAGGTTCCTTAACTATATAACAATTAGTTATCAATGATGGTCATGATGCAGCTGGAATCATAACTTGTACTAGGCTTCTACTCTTATAATAGGTTTCTACTTGTACCTGGGTAGGAAATTTCATTACTCACAATACAGTACCGGTATAGTAATAACCTACAACAATTATATATTTCATGGGAAAAAAATTATCTACAATATATTTTGCTTCAGAAAACTGCTACCGATTCAAGTGTTCCTGAATAGAAAAGACGCTTCACGCCCAAATCAAGCGGAAATTGGTGGGCTCAGTCAAGATGGTGGACTCAGTCAAGGTGGTGGACATATTCTGAATGATGGAGACACTAATGGTGGACAGATTCAAAATGATGGACATGATCAAGAACTGTGACCTTCTTCCAGAAAAAATGCAAAAAGCCTTCGCACAAATTGTAAGTTATTTTCATGTATTAAGAAATAAGTCTGTTTCCCACCCACATGAAGTCTGCATAATGATTTAAGTTAAGTAACAGATGGTAGAGCTTCTTTCGTAGTTTGAATTTATTTTGTAAAATATATATTTAACCCTTAACCTTATGTATTATTTCATGTATAATTATCCACCCTTATTAACTCCCTTACCATCTGTTTATCGACATCCAGACTGGCATATCATTTATCTATCCACATCCATCCAGACTCTCTCATGTCATCTATCTATCCACATCTAGACTCATCATACATCTGTCCACCCTGGCTCACAAAGGGCGGATACACACTCGCTTTTAGTCAAACAAAAATCTTTTAACTGTTGACTGACGGAATTTAGCAACACTCATGATTTGTACCTTTCTTTCTGTTATTCAGGTCGGTAAACTACTGGAGAACAAAATATATGAATAATAAGGCGAGTGTCAAACATTTCCAAAGCCAACTTCGGGCAGCTAAATCTACAATAAGGAAGCAAAATACTTGGAAGCCTGCGGCAGCCATATTCTCCAATGCACAGTTAAGAAGCTTATCGAATCCTGCATCTAGAAGTCCTTGGGACCAAGACAGTGTGGCTAAAGCTTTGGCACTAAGTCCATCTCTTCCAAAGTTTATGGTTTCGTTACTAATGTATTAAATTATCCATTACCCTCTGCAGCATGTCTTAGCCGATGAATAATGAACTTTCAAACTCCCCCAGGAATCTTAACTAAAAGCCTGGATTTATTAAATGCAAATGGTTTACTAAAAACAGTTCAGAAAGATTGACAGTACTTTCGTTTGATGAAATGTCCATTAAGTCCCTGTCAAAAAGCAATATAAATGCAATGTAAATTATGTTTTAACATCTACATTAACTCAGGATGCCCTTGAGAATTTTTTCTCTTGTGTTCTGCTCATTGGGGCAGGTGAATATGCAGATTGCAGTGATTTTGAGGCAAGGATTAGGATTTTATTGTTAGGCTTAGATGTACCTGCTTCTCTTTTCCAGTCTACATTAGTCGAGGTACAAGATGAAACCAATGATAACACGCCATATTGTACAGCACGCAACATAGGATTTCAGCTTTCTGAATGTGAAGTTGACGACATTGAGTATCATGAAGTACAGCTGATAATGTCTCAGATAATAGACAACCAGGGTTGTCCTAGTAAGGAGAGCATTGATGCCTAACAGGAAGCATTTAAATATGTAGCAGGTTACATAGCATTTAAGCTCAAAGAAACTCACCCTCACTTTCGTGGAGAACCTTCAAAGAATTCTTGGATTTCAAATATTAGCAAAGGCCATTTACTTTATCCTTTCCCTGAATTATTGGAATTGATCAAACATTTTGAACTTGTTTTTTTTTTATTTTATGGAAATACTTTAGATGTAAACCCAGGAGTAATTCGGCTCTTTTTTTTTTAATTAGTACTAAAGTCTAAATATCCAAACTGTGATGAAAAGTTTATGAAACTACAGTATACTAGAACAAGAACATTTATTAGATTAAAATACTTTGAAAAGGGAATATGCAAATAAGCAGGTTAAATGTTATAACATGAAAATGTATCCAGATCAATAGCAACTTGTAAAGTTATTCCGATACCTGTGTGAAATATATAAATGCATTCTTCATACATCGAGTATTATTTACATTTTTAAGGATATGATATGGTTGTGTGTACCGTAACTCTTAAACCATCACACTTCTTTTTGTGTATCAATTAGAGTAAAATAAAACGTGTTTTACTTATTTTCAACATTAACAGTTGATGCTTCGTTCAGAACCAGTTGATGAAGTCAAGCAACAGTTACCAGACTGCTGGGAATAGCCAGAATGACAGAATAAAATTAAAATGGGAGGAAATGTATTGAATATTTTACAATTCGACCGGAGTTCTCGTTTTAGTGTAAATTTCGTCAAACATTTTTTTATTGTATAATTTACATGAGAATATACACTGTATATTACATATTATTAAATATCTTGATAAAATCACACGGGAAAATGGAAACAACGGAGCACCTTAGCTTTCGTCTTTATTCAAGACATCTTCAGAGGCAACTGGACTACATGGACAGAGAGAGGCTTAAATATACAGGGTGACCTTAAAAACATGAGGTCCCGTTAGTTCGGTCCCTCAAGCTTCTAAATATTAATGTTGT
>CAUDMG010003563.1:97500-155464 GCA_958450375.1 Homarus gammarus | reverse complement strand
ATGAGTTAACAGCCTCACTAAACCACCATCACGGGCTACAGAGAAGAGTGTCTCGTCTGGATATAATTCTGGGAGTAAACAACCACTGAGCCAGGAAGGTCCGGGAGCTGGGGTCAAAGGTAATATTGATTAATTACTTTATTTGTCCGTGTTTTTACCGTAGGATTAGTTTAAACAGGTTAATTATGATTGATGTGTTGATAGGGTTAGGTCGGCAACACTTCATATGGGTGAGTTTTATTAATGTCATTATTTACCTCTGTTGTTAAGGTCAATGTTCACTTGTTGCCATTATGGGAAATCAAGTCGTCGAAATTAATTAAGGTCATCTGGTACCCAAGACTACCTGGAGCCATACATGAACTGCCTCGTAAAGTGGGTACAAGTTATTAGTTATGTTGTGGTGGTCCAGGAGTCGAGGCTGTGGGTTTCCGGTGGTTTTTGAGGCCTTATGAACCAATTGGACCTTCGTTTATGGCACAAATGAATAGCTTCTGTTTTTGCTCGATACTGAACACGATAATGGAGACGAGAATAAACAGAGCCTAACAGAACATCACTTAAAGAAACCTAACCTAACCACTTGAGAAATTTACCCATGCATATAAATTTTGCATAATGTATAAAAACGCCAAGAAATAGTTCAGATTTGATTATTTTTTTCACAATTTGTTCTAAGCATTATAGGAAGTATTTTAAAAGAGGCAATATTTATTAGAACCTAACCTAACCAACCACAGAAAACTACCTAACCTTACCTAACTTCTTAGCCAGACTAGTTAAACCTACCTAACCTTACCTAACTTCCTAGCCAGAGGGCAAACTCCCCACCATATTAAACAGAAAATACTTATTTTGATATCTGGTACAAATGAAAGTAACTTTATTGAAGCATTATGGTGTAATTTAAGTTTTTTGTGGGCGTGAGAGTCTGCCCGGACCGAGTGGGTCAGATGACAACACCTGCTGACTCGGCACATTATTCGGAGGAATATTTATAGTAAATAAATAATTTCTTTTCGTACAAAACACACAGACATAATTTTAGTGGAGTGTGATAAGTTTTTCAGTGTTTTGCCCCACAGTTTTCCTCATCCTTCAGGCCCTGGCCATTACAGGTGATTTATGGCTGCAGAGAGAAAAAACAAATGCTTATAATTAAAGCAAAAAGTTGTCGTCTCCTGATAAATACTCTCTACTGTATAATGGTAAGAACATATGTGGGAAAAATTACCCAAATCAAACGGCACTTGCCGGTGGTAGCGGTTTCCTCATAAATTACCAAATTTTATCTCGACATATTACATCAACTTGTGACTTAAACACAAAAACAAGAAGAGCATCGCTGACGAAACTCCGAAGACACGAAAAAATAAAGAGATCATAAATTTTTTCTCCGCCATCGGTAAAATTGGGTAACGTTTTCTATATTATTATGACTTTCTTGGGTAAGAATGGTTAGGTTAGGTTTATAAAGGTCTGGTTGGTGTGAATTATCCCCACATTTTCCCTCATCTTGAAATCACGGAACTTATCTCCTTAAATAACCATCAGCGGCAGAAAGTGAGGTCGTGTTCATTCAAATCATCGTAAAAACATAAAACATAAAAAAACACCTATTCCTATTGTGGCCCCAAACAAATCTTGATCATATTTTGTGTTTTAGTTTTAAATACAGGTTATGTCGTGAGAGATGAACTGTGTTGTATTGATGTATATTATGAAGTGGACATTTTGTTTCTTGTAGCATAAAAAATAACTTAGATAAGATAATTTAGATTTGGATGACCTGTGTGTCTGAGCAGTGAGTTGTGGTGAGCCGAGTCTGGTGGTGAGCCGTGAGTGTGGTGGTGAGCCGAGTCTGGTGGTGAGCTGTGTGTGGTGATGAGCTGTGTGTGGTGAAGAGCCGTGAGTCTGGTGGTGAGCCGTGAGTGTGGTGATGAGCTGTGTGTGGTGAAGAGCCGTGAGTGTGGTGGTGAGCTGTGTGTGGTGATGAGCTGTGTGTGGTGAAGAGCCATGAGTGTGGTGGGGAGCCTTGTGTGGTGATGAACTGTATCTTCCATTATTATTGTAGGGGACTGTAATTTTTCTTAGCCAATAAGGGAGGAGGATGCATTACAAATATTGAATGGGGTGTTAAAATGTGAACTGAGGATAAGAGGGGTTGCAAATAGTGAGGTCATCCTGTACTGTATACCCTTCTTCCCACAGATAGTGCAGCCAGGTGTAGGCTTCACCTCTCCTTGTTAATGACACTGATTGGGATGGCTGGGTGATGGCTGTCACATTAATAACTTGTAAGTATGATTTACTGGGTCATTATTTTTAGTATTTGTTGACTTAAACATATTTACTAATACAGTTTAGTTTATCAGAATAAATAATAATATATATTGCAATGAGGGAGAGTTTATTTGTAAATATTGCTGAAATAATTAAATCTGGATAAGATGCAAGTTTAGATGGATAATGTATATCTATATTATTGGAGGAGGAACTGTATAAAGAAACTGGAATACCTGTATAGCGAACTTGCTGAGGAACGTGAAGTAAGGAAGTTTGAACTACAGTTGACAGATAGGGAAAGATAACATGAGGAAAATTATGTACTGGAGTTAATGTTAAATATGAAGACATACCATGTTGTGACCCCTTGTTTTGTCCGTTAAATATAAATGTAGAAAGTTCACTCGTTGACGATTTTCCTCTTTTCAGATTGGCTTGGAGGTGCAAGAATACGGATCTTCAAGCTTCAGCGGAAGACATGGGACACAGGTTACGTAAGGGTTTAAATTTTGTTCAGTACCAAATTGAAACTAAACTTTGTCTAGGCAAACTTAATCCCCTTGTGTATGTGTCCCCCTCTTGAGCTGAGTTAAATCATCTGGTGTCTCTGTAGTCTAGGGGTTAAAATATGTCATCATTTAGTTTTAGTCACAAGAAAACTTCGAGTGTTGTGAATATTTCTCATCTTTTGTGTACAGTCTTTGTTGATTTTCATTGTGTACTGTATATTATAGTTCTGGTTCAGCGTTGTCAGTGTTTAGGCTTCTTGGCTGCCAGCTGTGTGATGTGTTATTATTTTCTTGTGTCAGTTAATGTATTATGGGAGTTCTGTACAGTATTTGATGGAGTTTATGCCATATTGTGGTTCCTCGTGTGTGTGTGTGTGTTCCGTAATTGAGTATGGTTATGTTATGTTCTGTGTGTGTGTTACTGTTTGTGTATTAGCTGGTCTGTTCTTTGCTGGTCTTCCGAGGACTGTTCGTACTGTCTGTCAGTGCCGTAGCAGTGAGGAGGCAGCACGGGGACCATTATTAGGCGTGACTCTTAATAGATTTGGAAATTTGCTAAACATAAATTATATATTCAGTTCTAGTCTTGATCCAACTAATTTAAAAGAATACTGGCAAAATTTTCCAAGTTTTTATTCGTCTCATGTTGCGGAAGATTCACTCTGTCGGGATATAATGGACTGCCACATGCTGCTTATGAATGGCCAAGATATCGCAGTGCTGACAAATGCCGGAGAACTTTTTTAAGTCATTATCATGTACGGCAGATATGTTTTCCCTGATCTTGGCATAGCACTTGTTTTAATGCCGACTATGGCTGTCTCGGTGGCTTCTTGTAAGGCAACATTTAGCCATCTAAAAATAATTAAAAACCACCTCTTATGATCTATGAAGCAGGAGAGCCTTTCATACCTCTCATTACTCTCCATTGTGTTAACATTTCTAGAGACTGTTTATGCTGACGGGATCATAGATAACTTATTCAGTATAGCTTGAGTTGTAGTCTACTAACATTAACCTATTTTAAATCATTGTATATTTTTCATCAGTAAGTTTATATAGCTTCATGTTGTGAGTTTGGGTAGTGAGTAAAGTTGGGTAATCTTGTATTTAGGTTCTTCATGCCAGACTTTATCAAAAGCTTTTAGACACATCTGTAAGTGTAATGCTGCACTGATCTCTGTTGTTGGCACTATAGGTGTGTTTGGACCTCTGTTTTTGTGGAATCCGTGTTGCCTCGGGTTTTACTGTTCAGTGTTCGTGTTCGAGGTATAGTAATATCTTTGTTAGGCAGAATCCCTCAAACCCAGAACTCTCCGCTAGCCGGAATTGAAATTTTCTCGGAAAATCGTTCCCAAAGCCGGAATTTTCCAGAAATATGCAGCTTTGAGAACGATTTTCCGAGGGACACATTTTCTGGAAAATTCCGAGATTATTTTCCCAGTCTCCGGAAAATTCAGAGGATGGGAGATGAAATGAAAAATTTCTGGAACTTCTGAGAATATTTTTCTGTTACCCAAAAATTCCTTAGGTGAGGGATTTTTTCCAGCTTTGAGAGTCGTCTCGTAATCCGGAAATCTCTCATTCCTGGAAGTGCTCTACACCAATTGTTCCGGCTAATGGAGATATGATTAGTTTGTGAGTCGGTGGTTGATAAGAATTTCCAGAATTTTTCCTGGGATTTTGAGGAATGATGTAGGCCTATAGTTCTCTTCTGGGGTGAAGTGCTTACCTCATAGTTGGTTTAGTTGCCTTTCACTGACTTTTTACCGATTTCAACAAATGTGTTTTAGTGTTTGGTCCTTTCACGTTGTTCATCTTCCTCTTGTTTGTATTTAATGAGTCTTTTTTATAGGACAGAACACGGCCATGGTTGGATGGGTGTGGTGCTCGTCCCCGTTCAGTTTGCAGTTTACTCGGCCTTTGTTTGTGTTTTTACACTGCGTGAAGACATGTCCTTCCTCTGTACAGTTGGAGCAGTATTTTTTTTTTCCAGCGGTCGGTCCTTTATGACTTGTTCTTTAACTTGTAACACAAGAAGCATGTCAGTAAACATGAATTTTTCTCTCAATCTGATTCCTTGGTGTTGGTATAAATCAGGTTCTTGTATCCATTCTTTGATTGATTCTATGTCTTGGTAGTTTATTTCGTCTCAGGTTTACTGTTTTATGGGACCTTTGCTTGCTTAGCTTTCAGTGATAATAGTCAGGGCAGTCTGTGTTCCTTTACTCTCTGTGAAGCCATGTTGTGGGTTTAATTTTTTCCTTTCTGTTCACTGCTTTTTAACTCTGTTGTTGATAGCTTTGTCTTGCAACACATTAAACACTTACTGTACATCTGTCATACACTTGTGCTAATAAACATGTCAACACTTACAATGACATGTACATCACCTTTCTACCCAAAATGACACAGCATATTGATCAACATAGTTATTTCACTTGACACATTCACTTGACACAATATACTGTACTGTACATCCAAGATGCACAATGCCTTACAAAGCATTATGTTCTAGCAAAAAAATCTTGGAACATTAGTTATTTCACTTTTAACACATTACTCACCAATAATGATTATCTTATCTCAAATTATAACTACAATAACATCTACTTTCTTAATTATTTTACACATAACAACAAAATGATGCAACAATATACATTACTGTCACTTCCAAACACACACAGTGTTTAATATTAACACAAATCACCAATGCGCACTCTACAGTATGCAGCAATCTGACAGATGCATCATAAGGAAGCATTCAACACAAAACAACGTACCTCCCTGTACTCTACTGTACTTGTATCATCTCAACCGTCCATAAGCTAAACTACTGTACATAAATTCATCCCATAGTAGTGGATAAAATAGGTACTAGTGGACAAGGTGGTTAACGAACTGGTGGTCGAGGTGTTGATGGAGGAACTACTGGTGGAGGAGGAGAGGTAACAAGAGGTGTTGAAGGAGGAGGTGGGGGAGGTGTTACTCAAGGAGGAGGTGGTGGAGGTGTTATTCAAGGAGGACGTGGTGATATTGAACATGGTGGTAGAGGAGGAGGAATAGCAGGAGGTGGTGGAGGTGTTATTCAAGGAGGACGTGGTGATATTGAACATGGTGGTAGAGGAGGAGGAATAGCAGGAGGTGGTGGAGGTTTTATTCAAGGAGGACGTGGTGTTATTGAACATGGTGGTAGAGGAGGAGGAATAGCAGGAGGTGGTGGAGGTGTTATTCAAGGAGGACGTGGTGTTATTGAACATGGTGGTAGAGGAGGAGGAATAGCAGGAGGTGGTGGAGGTGTTATTCAAGGAGGACGTGGTGATATTGAACATGGTGGTAGAGGAGGAGGAATAGCAGGAGGTGGTAGAGGTGTTATTCAAGGAGGACGTGGTGATATTGAACATGGTGTTAGAGGAGGAGGAATAGCAGGAGGTGGTGGAGGTGTTATTCAAGGAGGACGTGGTGTTATTGAACATGGTGGTAGAGGAGGAGTAATAGCAGGAGGTGGTGGAGGTGTTATTCAAGGAGGACGTGGTGATATTGAACATGGTGTTAGAGGAGGAGGAATAGCAGGAGGTGGTAGTACAGGAGGAGGTGTTTACCAAAGTACAGAGTGTTTGACAGGACATGGAGTGAGCCTTGCCAATTCATGAGTACAAAAGAGTTTATACAAATCTCATAAATGTTACAATAATATGTTCAACACTTTATCACAACATACTGTCACCAACACCGTCACAACATACTGTCACCAACACCATCACAACATACTGTCATCAACACTATCACAACATACTGTCACCAACACCATCACAACATACTGTCACCAACACCGTCAAAACATACTGTCACCAACACCATCACAACATACTGTCATCAACACTATCACAACATACTGTCACCAACACCATCACAACATACTGTCACCAACACCATCACAACATACTGTCACCAACACTATCACAACATACTGTCACCAACACTATCACAACATGTGGTAATCTTTAACATATTTGCTGTGATCAAGTACGACAGTATCTTGTGATAAAGTCTTCAACAAGTTATCAATACTTACCATCACATGTACAACGTCTCCTTTGTCCCCACCATTTGACATTGCTTCTCTTTCATATTTCACTTAAATACGTCAAACATCTCGGAGACGCCATCAAACGCACTGTACAGATATAACCCAACAAACACAATGTCTTACAAAGGAGATTCAATACACCAATGTACTGAACACTGCACAATAAACCCCTCAGTACATAATGCTATTTGACAACTCATCACCATCAAAGGAGATTCAATACACCAATGTACTGAACACTGCACAATAAACCCCTCAGTACATAATGCTATTTGACAACTCATCACCATCAAAGGAGATTCAATACACCAATGTACTGAACACTGCACAATAAACCCCTCAGTACATAATGCTATTTGACAACTCATCACCATCAAAGGAGATTCAATACACCAATGTACTGAACACTGCACAATAAACCCCTCAGTACATAATGCTATTTGACAACTCATCACCATCAAAGGAGATTCAATACACCAATGTACTGAACACTGCACAATAAACCCCTCAGTACATAATGCTATTTGACAACTCATACTGACCAATCATCACCATCTTATATTCTCAATGTTTTTCCAAATAAAAACATCTTACCGTCTTACATTACCAGATGCCAACAAAATGGATAACTTATGTTGACCTTACTATCACTTTAAAACACCTTAGAACAAATTAAGGTATAAAATTATGTATATATAAGACACACATTCTCTTACAATTGACACCATGCACCGAATTACATAATAAATTTTAGTGTGCAGTATATAGTATATTAAACTACCAAATACATCATGGTGCAAATTACATCAACTCTATGGATAAACTCAACACAAAACATCCTGAGATACGTATGTTATCCAGCATCGGATTCTTTTCGGATAAGCTAAAATACACCTTTTCACATATCCGTTGAGACATTGTTACATAACTATTTGACAAATTTCGTAACCGAATGACAGAACACATGTCGAAGACAATCTAAAATAACTGTTTGTGGTCTGTCATTCTCCAGTTGTTACATTCTCAAACTGTGTGTAGACTGTCGGTTTATTGTTCACATCGGTCAACTTCATAACTTATGTCAATCACTTCCGTTAGCATGAAGCAACAGTTATTTTAGATTGTCATTCGAGGAGTAGCGACCAGTAGCCGAGGAGGAACCCCAGTCATAGCGGGAGGAGGAGCCCCCCTCCGGGTCTCAGTGACTCTCCACCACACACTCACTCCACCTCCGCCCATCAGTGAGTACAATACACAATGATTCAGATCATTTATCTTTAGGGTCTATAATATATACTATTTTCAATAAAAATTCCATTGAATTTATGTATATGTCAGGTATTTTATGGGGTAAAGGGAGGCTGGGGAACGTACCTACCGTATTTTAGCTATTTCTTTTGGGGAAAATTGATTCCGTTAACGTTGTGTTTTTCAAGAATGTAACCACGGCATTAAGCGAGGACTTACAGTAGTTAATTATAATAAAGGAACAGGTCTTGGATTGTAGCAAAGTTTCATCCAAATAGCATCCTCACTACAACCCAAGAAAGGTTCATTCATGCCCCGTTTAACTATTAGGAGAGTTGCCGGACATCTGCACAAGCCAGCACAATGTGGGGAACAATATTATTCCCCAACTGTATGTAATAGTTTTTGTGGTAGTCTGTTGCAGTTTCCGGTTACCTGTGGAAACACTAATTAGAGGTGAACTGGAAGCGACATTCGTAAATGTTTATGGTTAAGTTTTAAAACCCAAATGGTCTTTTCCTCATTTATTAAGAAATAAACTATTGCATAATAACTGGGATATCACCGTAATCAACGCTGTGAGCATTAATAATGGATGGAGATGAGGTGTAAATAGCTTCTTAGAGCACACGTCTCGGTGGCTCAGAGACTGGAGTTGAGCTGGCGATGGCCGGCTACTTAATTGATGACACTGCAGTCGGTGTGAGGCACAGTGGGATTACACTGTCACATGTCCAGTTGATGACCACTCACAGCTCATAGGAAAGTTACCATGGGTGATGTAGTTATATAAACCTAATGTATGTAACCCACATTTATATAAGTACAGTATTACTCTCTGTTAGACAGGGGCTCTAATGACACAGATTCTAACCTGTCATTTATATTTTCTGCTTACAGATACAATCAAGTTGAGGTGGGTAAGGCATTTGCACTCTTGAACAGCCACAATGGGTTGTACATCCCATCTGACACCTACATTTTACAAGCTCCCTACAGCCCTTAGAACCCTCTGGTGGCCTTGTCAAGAAAGGTCTCCATGCAACATCCTCTTCCACCCATCCCCACTCTGATGGTGAAGGTGTGTCAGTACTGTATCTGCTACCAACGACTGTCCCCATATGTGTCCAGCTTGAGAGCAGGCTCTCTTCATATGGTGAGTGAGGGCTTCCTTGAGACGGTAAGATAATCATTATTGGTGAGTACAGTACAGTGCTGTATTGTGTTAAAAGTGAAATAACTGATGTGCATCTTGGGTGTACAGTACAGTACAGTGCTGTATTGTGTTAAAAGTGAAATAACTCATGTGCATCTTGGGTGTACAGTACAGTACAGTGCTGTATTGTGTTAAAAGTGAAATAACTCATGTGCATCTTGGGTGTACAGTACAGTACAGTGCTGTATTGTGTAAAAAGTGAAATAACTGATGTGCATCTTGGGTGTACAGTACATTACAGTGCTGTATTGTGTTAAAAGTGAAATAACTCATGTGCATCTTGGGTGTACAGTACAGTACAGTGCTGTATTGTGTTAAAAGTGAAATAACTCATGTGCATCTTGGGTGTACAGTACAGTACAGTGCTGTATTGTGTTAAAAGTGAAATAACTGATGTGCATCTTGGGTGTACAGTACAGTACAGTATATTGTTGTTGCAAAATGTGTCAAGTGAAATGACCATGTTGATCAATCTGCTGTGTCATTATGGGTATAAAGGTGATGTACATGTCATTGTTGACATCTTTATTAGCTCAAGTGCATGACAGATGTGTAGTAACTGTTTAATGTGCTGCAAGACAAAGCTTTAGTCATATTTGGACCTGGACAATTTTCAATGTAAGTCAGAATAAGAATGTTTGACCAGTCAGTAATATTTTCTAGAAAATTGTGCAATGTAAAGTATTTTGTTTTTTCAAAGTCTGTGTAATATTTTTGAAGACAGATATTTCGACATAGAAAATTTTCAATGTACCATACAGTATGTGTTTCATCACTGTACCACACAGTGTGTGTTTCATCACTGTACCATACAGTGTGTGTTTCATCACTGTACCATACAGTGTGTGTTTCATCACTGTACCATACAGTGTGTGTTTCATCACTGTACCATACAGTATGTGTTTCATCACTGTACCATACAGTATGTGTTTCATCACTGTACCATACAGTATGTGTTTCATCACTGTACCTTACAGTATGTGTTTCATCACTGTACCATACAGTATGTGTTTCATCACTAATATTTTCAGAGGCAAAATATAGTCATGTTTGGACTTAAAAAATTTTCGAAAGTAAGTCTAAATGAAAGAAGGGACATAGTCAAACTTTCTTTATTATTTCTGAAGACAAAATACAGACATTGAAAAAATCCAGACAGCAATTTGTGGACTTCGATAAATTTGAGATGTGGAATTTTTCTAAGTCGATTATTCTATCCAGTTTTTATCTCTTCTGAATTCTGCTAGTTCTTCCTTGTTACTTTGTAGATCTTGGTAATGTAATGATGCCAGTTTTGAAGACAAATGAAATTGAGACTCACTAACACACTCTCGGTACTGTATACGACTTTGCTGTTATGCCACGGGTTTCATCTGAATACAGACATTACATTCAGATGATATTGATGGGATTTTCAAGTGATTATGTCATGTCAAAGTCCTCAGAACAAACAATGGTGCTAAACAGCTAGATCAAATAGTACCAAGAGTATATTAGCAAGTCTATTTCACTCTTCTTCAAAACCATCATCATCATCTCAGAATTACAAACACATTACAAAACCAACTCATCAACAAGCAGCATTTAGTGTGTAGCCATAGGTTTTTATGAAGTGCACAAATATTTATAGATCAATATTTTTGTTTCCCACCAATATTTTTACTTACTTCAAATATTAACCCCCTTGTCTTGTTTCCAAATCACCTTCCTCACTGCCTGCCTGTCACATTAAAACACCTCCCTTCCCATACTCCTTTAACACTTCACCATGCCCCATTTGCCTCCACTCAACTTTGCTATTTCTCCTAATTTATTTAATCTCTCCATTTCTAACATTCATACCATGTTTCAATACAATAAACATTTACACACACACACACACACACACACACATATATATATATATATAAATATATATATATATATATATATATATATATATATATATATATATATATATATATATATATTTATATATATACTGTATATATACTAAAATAAAATTTAACCTAACATTTCTTTCAATATTTACAGTATTTTACTTTTAACAATTTCTACATTTCAATTAATCTCTTCTCTTGTGCATCTGCCAAATTTATTCATTTAATTTCTTTACACAATTGTCTATTAAATTAGCCATTTCTCACAACACTCCATTATTGCCATTTTATTTTACAAACAAACCCAACATCTTTATATATAGTGATATCCTTGTTAGCCGGAACAATTGGTGCAGAGCACTTCCGGGAATGAGAGATTTCCGGGTAACGAGACGACTCTCTCTGAGCCGGAAAAAATCCTTCATCCCCGGAATATTCTCGGAATTTTCCGAAAAATTGCAGCTTTGAGAGCAATTTTCCGAGAAAAAATCAATTCCGGCTATGTGAGAGATTGGGTTTGAGGGATTCCGGCTAACGGAGATATTTCTTACTGTACCTAATTTCACGCTACCTCTCAATACTTTAGTTACAAATATACCACCTCCTCAAGTTTACTTTCAAAACTAATATTTAACTCAAATTTAACTCATTAAATAACAACTTTCAACATTTTCACTTTACACACCCAACAGCCTAAACTTTCATAGTCAACAGAAACAAATGAATAACTTACTCAAGGATGTCTCCAGTCCAATAGTAACTGCCACCTCTCAACTATAATACTGTATACTACATAATCTTTCCCAATGTGATTTCTATATACAAACAGTTACAAACATACAATACTATATAACTTTTATCAAACCATTTGCAATATTAAGCTGCTACAGTACATTATAAACTCCTAAACATTACCCATCCTCCATAAACATGTTAACTTACTTTACAAATAAACAGTAACTTTTATAGATGCATTTCTCTACTTTAAAACATTATTATCCCCTTAATTTTTTATACATTATTCAATTTAAATAATATTTTCAGTTTCCTCTTCGTGGTTTGGAACACCTGAGACATCCACGACCTCGTCTCTGCTACGGTCTTACGTCTACCTTCGCTTGTCCGATCAAGATATCTCCGTGGCCCAACCTGGATTATTGACTACTTTTAGCACCACTTTCTTAACCTAACTTATACTCAACATTTTTTTCTACTTTCATACACAAACGGCTACAATCAACACTGCTTTTTTTCCTTCTATTTAACTTAAATTTTTTTTGTGTTAGCAATTAGTAGAACATAATGACTGTTATTTTCAAGATGAGTGAACATATTACTGATACTTCCTACAATATTCTTACTACAGTACTTGATTTTGCTTTTTAGAACGTTTATGTCAAATATTTAATCTCATTATGTAAGACTTCATACCAAACACTTACCATAACAGCAGTGCTATACAGGGCCAGAATCAACTAGCAGCAGTATCTTAACCATTCAGTCTCACCCATCATTATCTTACATTTTCACACACACTCAAAAACCAACAAACACAAACAACAAGCATTCAGTGTGTAACCAATGCTGCTCTGCTCAACTTCCTTTCATAACCTTAAATACAACATACATTACAGTATTCCCTTAAAGCTCACGATTTTTAAGGTTGTGTCCCTCGGAAAATAAGTAAACTAAATCTGAGGCGGTGTGTCAGTGATCAAGAGGGGTCAACACTACACAACAGTACACAGCACCATATTTCCCAGGTCATAAGATGTACCCTATGATTAACAAGGTATAGTCTGGAAAAATAATTTGTGCAGATTTAATTTAGCTTACTGTACCGACAAAGCCAAATCACTGACTACAGTATATGCTATCATGTTTCTCACTACCACAACTAACTATCACTGAGTGGACCTACAGTATTATTTCATGTTTATGTTTATTTATTTATGTTATTTCATTTTAATATTATATTATCTTATGCATGCATAATGTTGTTATACATGTGCATATAGCTATTTATATATGTATTTTGCACACTCCTGGGACTGGCATGAAAAACTCATGGATTTTGCTTTCTCAGGGTCCGTTTTACCTAACCTAGCGAGCTTTTAGGGAATGCTGTATTTACATTTCAATATTTAGACCTCCCAATTTTTTTCACACCAATTATTTTAATTTCTTCAAACATTCTAATTAACCCCTTCTGTAGTCGCCACATTAACACTTCTACATAGTCAACCAATTTATTTCTTTACATTATTTACTTATTATTTGGCATCACTGATAAACTTCATCACTACTACAGTACCACCCTCTCTTAGAACACTCCATTACTGACGATTTATTCAAAAGAACAAACCAATATATTTAAACTTCAACTTTTCATTCGTCATAAACAAACCACCCCCTTAATTTCACTTTCAAACCTCGTAACTTTCATTTTACTCATTAAATAACTAGAATTTCAACATTTTCACTCTACTATACAGCCACATACCCTTTATTTTCTCATTTTAACGAAACCAAAATAAAACAATTTTAAACCTTACTAATACTACACTTTCAATATTCAGCAACATACAGGTTGGACCCAGCTATTCCGGGCAGCTATTCTGGGACCTGATAGTCCGGCAGCTTCGATGGTTCGGGACGCATATAGTGAATTTTTATCTTCTGGGGAACATTAGGATATGTTCCACAACTACTAAAAGCCAACAGTAATGCTATAAAAGTTATGGAAAAATCATTACAATTATCACACCCTGTACTAAGTTAATTACTAAAAAGCTATAATTTTGAACAACATACTGTATTATACTGTACTCACTTTGTACTCAAATGTACTAAGCTAAAGGTCTAAATAATTTATCTCTAGTGCAAATTATGGGATGTTTATCCTCAAATTAATCGCTATCATGCCAAAATTCCAGCAATGCAAGTTATATTCTGTCAAGTCAAGTCGGTGACATTATAAAAGCGAAAAATTTTAACTCTCTCTACTGTATAATCCTGAGTCCCTGACCTCTGCCGCCTCCACTGATAACTACGTACTCGGCAGTCTCCCCGCCTGGCTGTCAACACCTCACCTCCCCTTCTTCCCAGCCAGTAGGGAATAAGGATTTTAGAGGATGAAGGAGGTTTTAGGCTTAAGGTTTTATCTTATAAAATATCACTGACTTAGCAGAATATGACTTGCATTGCTGGAATTCTTGCAAGATAGCCATTAATTTGAGTAAAATAACCCATTGTTTGCACAAGAGATAAGATTTTTAATTCTTTAGCTTAGTACATTTGAGTACAAAGTCGGTAGAGTAATATTCTTGTTCAAAATTATGACTTTTTCACATGGAAGTCTGTATAACTAACCCCAGTGGTCAGGATATTATGGCATTGAATGTTTCAGAGTATTTCAAATAAATTCATAGTACATATATATGCAAATTCCCATATAGTGAAAGCACATAAAGTAAGGGTCCAGTGTTCAGTAAACTTGTGCCATAACACTAACACCTTGTCATAAAGAGGTTCAGTAAGCCTTGGCTAGATTTATGCTGATGTAAGTTGTACAGTTTATGCATTGTTATGCCTTTTTTTTTAACCTCTGCTTCAACGGTTCGGAATTTTGCTAATTTGGAACCTTTCTGGTCCCAAGTATCCCAGATTAGCGAGGTCCAACCTGTATCACACTACCATAAGCTTTATATAAACTTAATGGCTAACTCCTCTACTAACTCGCGGACTTGACTCGTAGATGTTGCCGACTCTACGACCGCACCTGTGATGTTACAACTTCCACTTCAAATACAGTAAACCAAATGAAAAACTGCTTACACTTTATACACAACAGATCTACATCAATAGCTCTTTCAAACAAGCGCCGTCGCTACTTCTTTCCGAGCTGCAACTCTGCCTTCGTGACATCCTCCAACTGCATCTCCTCTGCTCTTTACTCCTCAGTCTGCTACACAGTGCTACTCATCACATATACACCGCAATCCCAACCTGAAATACAAGTAGGCAACAGGAAACAATTACAATAACTTCACTTAAAATATGATTAATTAAACACATACTGTAAATGATACAATAAGCCAGGAGGCCTGAAGTCTTTGACAGTGTCACATTCAATAATATAGTGTTCAAGACTATGCTTTAAAGGTTTATCACAATGTGTACATGCTGAGTGTTCCGTTATGGTTACAGCATCACTAACTTGCCAGATGTATCTGTATCCTTGCCTAATTCTGGCCACGACTACATCATACTGTCTGGTTCTGGCCGGACCGGTACCTCTTGTCATAAAATTTGTCATGTTTACTAATGCTACAACTACCAGGTCTTTCTGTATTTCTCAGTTCTTCTCGGTCAGAGTTCATGATTTTGACTTGTATGTTTTTGAGCACAGCATTGGACAGGCCAAGGTCAGGTCCACATTTTCTTTCTTATATGCCTCATTGGCCAGTCTATCAGCAGTCATGATTCCTAATTCCAACATGGGACGGAATCCACACGAATTCAATACAAAAGTTGTTCTCATTGGCAGTTATTACATCAAACACCCTACACGCGTTCCTGATCGACACGATCAATTTGCTAACATTCTTGATCTTTGTTTTACCTCTAACCCCTCTCACTATTCATACTCAATTTTTGCCCCCTTAGGGTCTTCTGATCACAACCTTATTTCTATTAAATCAAACTGGGCACTACCACCTCCCCCACCCCCCTCTAAACGTCAACTATGGCACTATCGGAGGGCAAGCTGGCAATCCTTGCGTGAATTCTTCACCGACTTTCCTTGGGATGAATGTTGCTTTTCCACTCGGGCTGCCTCGGTATGTGCTGACAGCATTGCTGGGGTTATACAGGGTGGTATGAGTGCATTTATCCCATCTTCTACCAAAACTTTCACATTACAATCATGGTTTGATCGCTCCTGCTCTCTTGCTTGCAGGGTGAGAGATAGGGCATATCGAGCTATGAAACTATCTCCTTCTCCCATCACCCACACCTCTTTCATTACTTCTAGGAATCGGTGTAAGGTTATTCTTCGTAGGGCCAAGCGGAATTTATTAAAAGAAAGATCGCTGTCCTGACTAATTCTTCCTCTAGTAATTCCTTTTGGTCCTTAACTAAAAACATCTATAACAACTTCTGCACTCCCTCTTCCGACCCAATAACTCTATAGCCAACTCTCCCCCTGACAAAGCCAACCTCTTTGGCACCTTATTCTCCTCTAATTCCACCTTAGACGATTCCCACTCTACGCCTCCTACCCCTGCACCTCCTGCTGAACCTATGCACTGTCCTATAATCTCCACTCGCAGGGTTGCCAGTGTGTTATCCAGGTTGGATGTGAGTAAGGCACATGGACCGGACGGAACACCCCCTCGTGTTCTGAAGCCCTGACCCCTGTGCTTGCTCGCCTCTGCCTCAAAACCCAAACTTTTCCTTCTTCTTGGAAGCACGCCTTGGTTCAGCCCATCCAGAAGAAGGGTGACCATTCTAACCCCTCCAACTATCGCCCCATTGCCCTAACTTCATCCCTCTCTAAGATTTTCGAAACTATCTTAAACTCCCATTTTCTCCGTCACCTTGAACGCCTTTCTCTTTTGTCGTATCACCAGTATGGTTTTCGCCGGGCGAGATCTACTGGTGATCTGCTCTCCGATTGCACACATCTTTGGTCATCCTCTCTTAGGGATTATGGGCAAACTTTTGTCATAGCCCTCGACATACTACAGTAGCACCAGCTCTGTAGACCACATACTACAGTAGCACCAGCTCTGGAGACCACATACTACAGTAGCTCCAGCTCTGTAGACCACATACTACAGTAGCACCAGCTCTGTAGACCACATACTACAGTAGCACCAGCTCTGTAGACCACATACTACAGTAGCACCAGCTCTGTAGACCACATACTACAGTAGCACCAGCTCTGTAGACCACATACTACAGTAGCACCAGCTCTGTAGACCACATACTACAGTAGCACCAGCTCTGTAGACCACATACTACAGTAGCACCAGCTCTGTAGACCACATACAGTAGCACCAGCTCTGTAGACCACATACTACAGTAGCACCAGCTCTGTAGACCACATACTACAGTAGCACCAGCTCTGTAGACCACATACTACAGTAGCACCAGCTCTGTAGACCACATACTACAGTAGCACCAGCTCTGTAGACCACATACTACAGTAGCACCAGCTCTGTAGACCACATACTACAGTAGCTCCATCTCTGTAGACCACATACTACAGTAGCACCAGCTCTGTAGACCACATACAGTAGCACCAGCTCTGTAGATCACATACTACAGTAGCACCAGCTCTGTAGATCACATACTACAGTAGCACCAGCTCTGTAGATCACATACTACAGTAGCACCAGCTCTGTAGACCACATACTACATTAGCTCCAGCTCTGTAGACCACATACTACATTAGCTCCAGCTCTGTAGACCACATACTACATTAGCTCCATCTCTGTAGACCACATACTACAGTAGCACCAGCTCTGTAGACCACATACTACAGTAGCTCCACCTCTGTAGACAACATACTACAGTAGCACCATCTCTGTAGACCACATACTACAGTAGCTCCAACTCTGTAGACCACATACTACAGTAGCACCAGCTCTGTAGACCACATACTACAGTAGCTCCATCTCTGTAGACCACATACTACAGTAGCACCAGCTCTGTAGACCACATACTACAGTAGCTCCAGCTCTGTAGACCACATACTACAGTAGCTCCACCTCTGTAGACAACATACTACAGTAGCTCCACCTCTGTAGACCACATACTACAGTAGCTCCAGCTCTGTAGACCACATACTACAGTAGCTCCATCTCTGTAGACCACATACTACAGTAGCTCCAGCTCTGTAGACCACATACTACAGTAGCTCCACCTCTGTAGACAACATACTACAGTAGCTCCACCTCTGTAGACAACATACTACTGTAGCACTAGCTCTGTAGACCACATACTACAGTAGCTCCAACTCTGTAGACCACATACTACAGTAGCTCCAACTCTGTAGACCACATACTACAGTAGCTCCAACTCTGTAGACCACATACTACAGTAGCTCCACCTCTGTAGACAACATACTACAGTAGCTCCAGCTCTGTAGACAACATACTACAGTAGCACCAGCTCTGTAGACCACATACTACAGTAGCACCAGCTCTGTAGACCACATACTACAGTAGCTCCACCTCTGTAGACAACATACTACAGTAGCACCAGCTCTGTAGACCACATACTACAGTAGCTCCTACTCTGTAGACCACATACTACAGTAGCTCCTACTCTGTAGACCACATACTACAGTAGCTCCTACTCTGTAGACCACATACTACAGTAGCTCCATCTCTGTAGACCACATACTACAGTAGCTCCAGCTCTGTAGACCACATACTACAGTAGCTCCAGCTCTGTAGACCACATACTACAGTAGCTCCAGCTCTGTAGACCACATACTACAGTAGCTCCATCTCTGTAGACCACATACTACAGTAGCTCCATCTCTGTAGACCACATACTACAGTAGCTCCATCTCTGTAGACCACATACTACAGTAGCTCCATCTCTGTAGACCACATACTACAGTAGCTCCAACTCTGTAGACCACATACTACAGTAGCTCCATCTCTGTAGACCACATACTACAGTAGCTCCAGCTCTGTAGACCACATACTACAGTAGCTCCATCTCTGTAGACCACATACTACAGTAGCTCCATCTCTGTAGACCACATACTACAGTAGCTCCATCTCTGTAGACCACATACTACAGTAGCTCCATCTCTGTAGACCACATACTACAGTAGCACCAGCTCTGTAGACCACATACTACAGTAGCTCCACCTCTGTAGACCACATACTACAGTAGCACCATCTCTGTAGACCACATACTACAGTAGCTCCAACTCTGTAGACCACATACTACAGTAGCTCCAGCTCTGTAGACCACATACTACAGTAGCTCCAACTCTGTAGACCACATACTACAGTAGCTCCAACTCTGTAGACCACATACTACAGTAGCTCCAACTCTGTAGACCACATACTACAGTAGCTCCAACTCTGTAGACCACATACTACAGTAGCTCCAACTCTGTAGACCACATACTACAGTAGCTCCACCTCTGTAGACCACATACTACAGTAGCACCAGCTCTGTAGACCACATACTACAGTAGCTCCAACTCTGTAGACCACATACTACAGTAGCTCCTACTCTGTAGACCACATACTACAGTAGCTCCTACTCTGTAGACCACATACTACAGTAGCACCAGCTCTGTAGACCACATACTACAGTAGCACCAACTCTGTAGACCACATACTACAGTAGCTCCACCTCTGTAGACCACATACTACAGTAGCTCCACCTCTGTAGACAACATACTACAGTAGCTCCACCTCTGTAGACCACATACTACAGTAGCTCCAGCTCTGTAGACCACATACTACAGTAGCTCCATCTCTGTAGACCACATACTACAGTAGCTCCAGCTCTGTAGACCACATACTACAGTAGCTCCACTCTGTAGACCACATACTACAGTAGCTCCACCTCTGTAGACCACATACTACAGTAGCACCAGCTCTGTAGACCACATACTACAGTAGCTCCAACTCTGTAGACCACATACTACAGTAGCTCCAACTCTGTAGACCACATACTACAGTAGCTCCAACTCTGTAGACCACATACTACAGTAGCTCCAACTCTGTAGACCACATACTACAGTAGCTCCAGCTCTGTAGACAACATACTACAGTAGCACCAGCTCTGTAGACCACATACTACAGTAGCACCAGCTCTGTAGACCACATACTACAGTAGCTCCACCTCTGTAGACCACATACTACAGTAGCACCAGCTCTGTAGACCACATACTACAGTAGCTCCTACTCTGTAGACCACATACTACAGTAGCTCCTACTCTGTAGACCACATACTACAGTAGCTCCTACTCTGTAGACCACATACTACAGTAGCTCCATCTCTGTAGACCACATACTACAGTAGCTCCAGCTCTGTAGACCACATACTACAGTAGCTCCAGCTCTGTAGACCACATACTACAGTAGCTCCAGCTCTGTAGACCACATACTACAGTAGCTCCAGCTCTGTAGACCACATACTACAGTAGCTCCATCTCTGTAGACCACATACTACAGTAGCTCCATCTCTGTAGACCACATACTACAGTAGCTCCATCTCTGTAGACCACATACTACAGTAGCTCCATCTCTGTAGACCACATACTACAGTAGCTCCAACTCTGTAGACCACATACTACAGTAGGTCCTACTCTGTAGACCACATACTACAGTAGCACCAGCTCTGTAGACCACATACTACAGTAGCTCCATCTCTGTAGACCACATACTACAGTAGCTCCATCTCTGTAGACCACATACTACAGTAGCTCCATCTCTGTAGACCACATACTACAGTAGCTCCATCTCTGTAGACCACATACTACAGTAGCACCAGCTCTGTAGACCACATACTACAGTAGCTCCACCTCTGTAGACAACATACTACAGTTGCACCATCTCTGTAGACCACATACTACAGTAGCTCCAACTCTGTAGACCACATACTACAGTAGCTCCAACTCTGTAGACCACATACTACAGTAGCTCCAACTCTGTAGACCACATACTACAGTAGCTCCAACTCTGTAGACCACATACTACAGTAGCTCCAACTCTGTAGACCACATACTACAGTAGCTCCAACTCTGTAGACCACATACTACAGTAGCTCCACCTCTGTAGACCACATACTACAGTAGCACCAGCTCTGTAGACCACATACTACAGTAGCTCCAACTCTGTAGACAACATACTACAGTAGCTCCTACTCTGTAGACCACATACTACAGTAGCTCCTACTCTGTAGACCACATACTACAGTAGCTCCTACTCTGTAGACCACATACTACAGTAGCTCCATCTCTGTAGACCACATACTACAGTTGCACCAACTCTGTAGACCACATACTACAGTAGCTCCATCTCTGTAGACCACATACTACAGTAGCTCCATCTCTGTAGACCACATACTACAGTAGCTCCAACTCTGTCGACCACATACTACAGTAGCACCAGCTCTGTAGACCACATACTACAGTAGCTCCAGCTCTGTAGACCACATACTACAGTAGCTCCATCTCTGTAGACCACATACTACAGTAGCTCCATCTCTGTAGACCACATACTACAGTAGCACCAGCTCTGTAGACCACATACTACAGTAGCTCCACCTCTGTAGACAACATACTACAGTAGCACCATCTCTGTAGACCACATACTACAGTAGCTCCAACTCTGTAGACCACATACTACAGTAGCACCAGCTCTGTAGACCACATACTACAGTAGCTCCATCTCTGTAGACCACATACTACAGTAGCACCAACTCTGTAGACCACATACTACAGTAGCTCCAGCTCTGTAGACCACATACTACAGTAGCTCCACCTCTGTAGACAACATACTACAGTAGCTCCACCTCTGTAGACCACATACTACAGTAGCTCCAGCTCTGTAGACCACATACTACAGTAGCTCCATCTCTGTAGACCACATACTACAGTAGCTCCAGCTCTGTAGACCACATGCTACAGTAGCTCCACCTCTGTAGACAACATACTACAGTAGCTCCACCTCTGTAGACAGCATACTACAGTAGCACTAGCTCTGTAGACCACATACTACAGTAGCTCCAACTCTGTAGACCACATACTCCAGTAGCTCCAACTCTGTAGACCACATACTACAGTAGCTCCAACTCTGTAGACCACATACTACAGTAGCTCCAACGCTGTAGACCACATACTACAGTAGCTCCACCTCTGTAGACAACATACTACAGTAGCTCCAGCTCTGTAGACAACGTACTACAGTAGCACCAGCTCTGTAGACCACATACTACAGTAGCACCAGCTCTGTAGACCACATACTACAGTAGCTCCACCTCTGTAGACCACATACTACAGTAGCACCAGCTCTGTAGACCACATACTACAGTAGCTCCTACTCTGTAGACCACATACTACAGTAGCTCCTACTCTGTAGACCACATACTACAGTAGCTCCTACTCTGTAGACCACATACTACAGTAGCTCCTACTCTGTAGACCACATACTACAGTAGCTCCATCTCTGTAGACCACATACTACAGTTGCACCAACTCTGTAGACCACATACTACAGTAGCTCCATCTCTGTAGACCACATACTACAGTAGCTCCATCTCTGTAGACCACATACTACAGTAGCACCAGCTCTGTAGACCACATACTACAGTAGCTCCAACTCTGTCGACCACATACTACAGTAGCACCAGCTCTGTAGACCACATACTACAGTAGCTCCAGCTCTGTAGACCACATACTACAGTAGCTCCAGCTCTGTAGACCACATACTACAGTAGCTCCAGCTCTGTAGACCACATACTACAGTAGCACCAGCTCTGTAGACAACATACTACAGTAGCTCCAGCTCTGTAGACCACATACTACAGTAGCTCCAGCTCTGTAGACCACATACTACAGTAGCTCCAGCTCTGTAGACCATATACTACAGTAGCTCCTACTCTGTAGACCACATACTACAGTAGCTCCATCTCTGTAGACCACATACTACAGTAGCTCCTACTCTGGAGACCACATACTACAGTAGCTCCTACTCTGTAGACCACATACTACAGTAGCTCCTACTCTGTAGACCACATACTACAGTAGCTCCATCTCTGTAGACCACATACTACAGTAGCTCCATCTCTGTAGACCACATACTACAGTAGCTCCTACTCTGTAGACCACATACTACAGTAGCTCCATCTCTGTAGACCACATACTACAGTAGCTCCTACTCTGTAGACCACATACTACAGTAGCTCCTACTCTGTAGACCACATACTACAGTAGCTCCTACTCTGTAGACCACATACTACAGTAGCTCCATCTCTGTAGACCACATACTACAGTAGCTCCATCTCTGTAGACCACATACTACAGTAGCTCCAGCTCTGTAGACCACATACTACAGTAGCTCCAGCTCTGTAGACCACATACTACAGTAGCTCCAGCTCTGTAGACCACATACTACAGTAGCTCCAGCTCTGTAGACCACATACTACAGTAGCTCCAGCTCTGTAGACCACATACTACAGTAGCTCCAGCTCTGTAGACCACATACTACAGTAGCTCCAGCTCTGTAGACCACATACTTCAGTAGCACAAGCTCTGTAGACCACATACTACAGTAGCTCCAGCTCTGTAGACCACATACTTCAGTAGCTCCAGCTCTGTAGACCACATACTACAGTAGCTCCGTTATTTGTTAAAAAATAAGTTTTTTCTATATATTAAAATTTCAGTGAATAAACTTTAGATTAATCACCCTCATCCAACCTGACCCCAGACATCTTAGGTCTATTACATTATGTACTATATAATAATCTTGTATGTGTAGTTCACACCCTAATGTGTACTTTATTGTATTACAAATATTGTTTCTCTTGTTTTATGGTGTAGTGTATTAATAAAGCCTCCAAGTGCTCAACTCTAGTATCCATGATGTATTTTTCCTGAACTTGTGATAAATTCCCAATAAAGATCAATAAACTGTTGAAATTGTCCCTGTTTAACCTTATTACTTTTATCCTCTTCGCCACTGATTGGCTTGTTAGCCGCTTGGGCGATCGGTCACGTCTCTGTCACGCACTGTTGGCAAATACTGTGCATGCACGGGCTCCTGAATGTACCTGAACCCGCTCCAGTGTTGGTCAAGTCTGGTCTTGAAAGAGCTCACACTCGGTGCCGTCACAACACTCTCTGGTAGATTGTTCCAAAAGTTTACAACTCTCACTCCGAAAAAGTTTGCCCTCACGGTTTTCTGGACTTGTGAGACGTCATGTGTAAATTAATGGACTGACAGCATAAAATAATGACATTGTTAATAAATAATAAAAATACGATCGTTTTCAATATTGTAATTCTCCTAAAAGCTGTTAATAAATAAAGCACATTATATACACAATGAAACTCTTGTTAAAGCGGCTGATAAGGGCTAAGAATACACACATAACCAGAAATAATACCAATAGGAGTATATGACCACCATGAACAGTAAGCAGTACTCTTAACCTCTGAGCTAATGGTTCATCTCTGTATCACCAACCAACCCAACTACTTCACTACTGTTGGCGGCAGTGAAGGACAGACCGAGACTCTCAACATATAAACAAGTTGAATAGAAAAATTATCTATGAGGTCAATATTTAATATATTGGCTGCGACTGAACACTGATTAAATATAATAGTTACCCCTGCTCCGTTTTGTGTGATTAAATATAATAGTTACCCCTCCGTTTTGTGATTAAATATAATAGTTACCCCTCCGCTTTGTGATTAAATATAATAGTTACTCCTGCTCCGTTTTCTGTCATTAAATATCTGCTCCGTTTTCTGTGATTAAATATAATAGTTACTCCAAAAACTGCCGCTCACAGAGCCGTTTTGCTTTGTTTTTGCTTTTCTTTTCCTTCTGGGACACTGTTTTCGTTGTATTATTCCCTTAAAGTTAATGAAAAGTTAAATCGGGCCACAAATTTGACGTTTTTACGTATTTTAACGTATATACAAGTTCGAAGCTTCAAATGCTTCAATGAAGCAAAAAAATGATACAATGAAGCTTGGTGACGTCACTGTGAACCTTCATACATAAGGCCTCGACTAACTCGCCTTCGTCTCTTCCCTCACCGACCACTCGCCACTCACTGACTGCAGCTGACAGGCAGGTAAGCGCCGCTCCTCTAGTCTCCTTTATATACGTGTAAATTTTTTGCCCGACTGCCTACAGTCCAAATGGCCAAGAGAAATGGTTATTCTTTTGGGTAGTGTTTAATATACTTAATTATGGCGTAATAAATGATGATTTAAATCCTAAACTCTCCGGCCGGTTGTTACAGTTCATAGGGTCGTATCCCCAGGTTTCACTGGGCTCTAAGGCCCATGGTACCTACTGTGCAGCTTAAACAAATACATTAGTATTATATTAAGTGGCTCTCTAACGTCTAACCAGTAATTTCTTAATGTTTTAGGCAAATATACCGCCAAATGAGTCATGACAAACGAGCCTAAACTATGAGCCGGTAGTGAGTAACGAGCGTAAACCGTTCATCAGTATTTAGGTAATAATTAACCAGTAAGTGAGTACAATGACCAGATTGGGTTAGATTACCGTTTTATTTATTTTTTATTTCTTGCTTCGAAGCCCAACACACTCATAGGGGAGCCGGGTGGTCATAACTCAACAACTGCGCAGTTCATCACCACCACTGTATTCACCATTGACAACTGCGCCGCATTCACTAGATTTAACACGAATAGAAGTATTTTTGGCGGAATTAACATGTATTTTTACTGGCTAGTTCTTTGCTTACTCTTTAGCTACGATTTCTGGGAGTTGAAACAATTTATTAAGGGTTCTAGCCGGGCGGGGCGAGGGAGGGAGCCGGGCGGGGTGGGGCAAGGTAGGGAGCCTGGCTTGGCGGGGCGGGGTGAGGCGAGGCAGGGAGCCAGGCGAGGGAGGGGGGGGGAGGAAGGGAACGAGCCGGTCTGGGCGAGACGAGGTAGGAAGCCAGGCAGGGCGAGGCGAGGGAGGGAGCCGGGCGAGGGAGGGAGGGAGCTATTTGGGTGAGGTGAGGTAGGGAGCCGGGCAAGGTAAGGTGAGGTAGGGAGCCAGGCAGGGCGAGGCGAGGTAGGGAGCCAGGTTTGGTGAGGTGAGGTAGGGAGCCGGGCTTGGCGAGGGAGGGAGCTATCGGGGCGAGGCGAGGTAGGGAGCCGGGCAAGGCAAGGAAAGGCGAGGGAGGGAGCCAGGCAGGGCGAGGCGAGGGAGGGAGCCGGGCTTGGCGAGGGAGGGAGCCAGGCAGGGCGAGGCGAGGTAGGGAGCCGGGCTTGGTGAGGTGAGGTAGGGAGCCGGGCTTGGTGAGGTAGGGAGCCGGGCTTGGTGAGGCGAGGGAGGGAGCCGGGCAAGGTGAGGTGAGGCAGGCAACAGGCAGCCGGGCCGGGCGGGGGGCCGGGCCGGGCGGGGGGCCGGGGCCGGGCGGGCGGGGGGCCGGGGCCGGGCGGGCGGGGGGCGGGGCCGGGCCGGGCGGGGGGCCGGGGCCGGGCCGGGCAGGGGGCCGGGGCCGGGCGGGCGGGGGGCCGGGGCCGGGCCGGGCGGGGGGCAGGGAGCCGGGCGGGGCGGGGGGCCGGGGCCGGGCCGGGCGGGGGGCCGGGGCCGGGCCGGGCGGGGGGCCGGGGCCGGGCCGGGCGGCCCGGGGCCCGGGCGGGGGGGCCGGGGCCGGGTGGGGGGGCCGGGCCGGGCTAGGCTAGAGGGCGAGACGTTTCAGAATACAGTATATATTAAATCCCGTAACATTAAGGTTCCTGGTAATTTTTTAAAAGTGGACAACCATGGATTTTACAATCGGAAAAACCCATTGGTCAACAACCAAAAAGCACCATAACTAACCTAACAACGTAACGTAACCTGGAGGTTCCTTGGTTGTCTCCTGGTGATAAAAGGTCCATTTGTATGAGCACACAACAATTAGAAAGTAAAACAAAATAATATTAGCGTATTTGTGTTTAGATCGGTTATGACTTCCATTTCCGTCGGAAATTGGTCGTTTTTTTAGATTTTTTGGCGAGGCGTTTCCCGAAAAAAATATTGGTTCAGCGAATGAAAAATGCAAAAAAAAAGAAAACCCCTATAAAGACATAAACCGGACCTAATCTAACCGACTCTCGCCATATGTTGGAATCCCTTATTTCTTACCTTATTGGCCTGGTTCTCGTTGGAGTTACCACAAGTGTTGGTCTTGGCGACACTTACATTCGTTCTTGCACTAAAGACACTTTACGGAGGTCGGGACAACACCATGAGATCTAAAAATGCTATAGTTTTAGTGTGGAGGTAATGGTTTATGTAAACAGTTGGGGACAGTAAGTACACGTGGTGTAGTGGTAGATGGAAGTTGCAAGTTTAATTTTCATTCTACGTAAATTACAACTTTAAGCATGTTGCAGGTGACAGCTGGTGTACTTGAAGGCCAATGGAGAAGTGACAGAACCTTGAGCAACATTTAACACCCAGCATGTTGCTTCAGCCTCATCAGTTAAGTTACTTATATATTATCTTAGCTATTATGGTCAGCCCATAAACCACTCAACACTGTGCTCCTACACTGGGCAGTGGAGGGTGTGTGTGGGACCTGGCTGACTGTGCATGTTGGAGGGCTCTGGAGGACTGTGTGTGTGTGTGTGTAGGAGGGCTCTGGAGGACTGTGTGTGTGTGTTTTGGAGAGCTCTGGAGGACTGTGTGTGTGTGTGTTGGAGGACTGTGTGTGTGTGTTGGAGGACTGTGTGTGTGTGTGTGTTGGAGGACTGTGTGTGTGTGTGTTGGAGGACTGTGTGTGTGTTGGAGGACTGTGTGTGTGTTGGAGGACTGTGTGTGTGTTGGAGGACTGTGTGTGTGTTGGAGGGCTCGGTATTATTGCAGTTTCGGCCAGTACACACCTGACTTTTAACCATCCCCCCAACCTTTAGATCACCTTAATGGAGTATTTCTAACACCATTTTAACCAGGGAGCAAAGAATGTCAGAAAGGAGTTTTAAAGATTTCCATGCTTTTTTTTTGGGGGGGGGGGGGGGGGGATATAATTCTAAAGAGGGTGCTTTCCCCTGGAAATAAAGGCCACATTTCATTGAATCGACCCAAAATACACCGGATAAACGAATTTCTAAACTACGAGGGCATATTCGACGAAACTGCAATTTTACAATGGGCTCTGGAGAGCTGTGTGGACTGTCTAGATAAACTGAGCTGGGAGTCAAATTAAGATTAGCTGTAGAGATTTGGGAAAGCTTAATAAAGTGCTATAAAAATGTACAGGACTAAATGCCAATTAGTTACAGTATTAGTGAGCATTAGTAGTAGTAATGTGATTAATAGTAAGTAAAGCTGGTTGTTAGTAGGTGGGTTTTAACTAACAAATTAACTAGCCTAATCAGCTTAACATAGATTAAATGTAACTAATCTAGACTAACCCAAATTAATATTAAGTTACCTATTATATAGTTTATATATTGGATAACAAATATATTAAAGAATGTAACTTAAAATTTCCACAAGTTAACTGATCATGAATTCAGATAGTAAAGCTCGAAAAAATTTCACTTGTTTAAATTATTAAAAATCAATAGCTTGCGTACTTTGCAGTTTCCTTTTCAAAATCTAATCGTGTACTGTACTGACTTTCTCCTCAGGTTAAGCTGGCCAGAAGTAACATCATACTGAACCTAAGGAGAAATAACTTAAAATGCCAGAACAGGTAAAGTCAACTTACTGAGTTTTATTTAGGCAAGGGAAGCTTGTGGGACTTGTGAAATCATTAAACATTGTGTGGGTGTGGCTTGTTGTAATTAGGGTGGGGGGGGGGGACAATATGGCTTGTGTATTGGCATATGGGGTGAGCAGGTGTGTTGGTAAAGTTTTTCATTCAAGCTAAATGTGACCAAGTTGTCAAGGGGAATACCTAAGGGGGCTTGAGGGGTGGGAGGAAGGGAGGGAGGATTCAGTAGGTGAACAGTGGTAAACTGTTGTGTATGAAGCAGTGTGGAGAGATTTAGTAGTGTAGCAGTATTGGTGATGAAGGCTTGTTATGATTGGCTATACTATTGTTGTGCTAAATGTTAGTTGTTGAGGTATCAAGAAAACTAAAACACTAATGCAACTTAAAATAAGATCTTTTGTAGATAAGGTATTTAAATAAACAATTGGGGACAGTATAAGTACATGTAGTCTGGTGGTAGATGGAAATTGTATGTTTAATCTTCATTGTACATAAATTACAACTTTAAACATGTTGCAGGTGACAGCTGACGTACGTGAATGCCAATGTAGAGGAAGTGACCGACACCTTGAGCAAGATGTAACACCCAGCATGTTACTTAAGCCTTCTTAGGTAAATTACTTATGTACCTTAGTATGGCCATCCCCCAAAAACTAATGGAAGTAAGACTCGAGAGGAGGGACTTACTTTGTGTGAAGGGTTGGAAAGGAGGAGCATTGGGCGGTGGAGGGGCGCTCGTACAGTGCAGGGGCGCTCGTACAATGGGGGGGGGGGCCTCGAGCAGTGGGGGTGGGTGCCTCGTACAGTGGGGGTGGGGGCCTCGTATAGTGGACGGGCGCTCGTACAGTGGGGGTGGGGGCCTCGTATAGTGGACGGGCGCTCGTACAGTGGGGGTGGGGGCCTCGTATAGTGGACGGGCGCTCATGCATGGTTGGTGGTGTGCTCAAGCAATGGTGAATGGAGTGCATGTTAAAAATGTGATGCAAAAAATAGCATGTACTATGAAGGCATGTGGGGGATGATGCCTAGATGAAGACTGTGGCAGCCAAAAGTGAGAAGGACAATGCTCCTGTGTAAGGTGATATAGGAGGGTGTTTGAGTGCATGGATATATCACATATATATAAGAATGCAAGTTTAGATTCCAAGAAATTCTGGAGTAAATGTTGTGTATTGGTAGTAATACATTAAGGCTAATTAAGATTGATCTAAATCCAAACCATGTTGCAGGTGGTTGGTGTACAAGATAGATGGATCAGACACAACAAGGTGACCACTACTGTCCAGCATCCCACACCTTGATGACTACCACCTTACTAAGAAAGAACAGAATTGGTGTTCTGTACACTACTGTTAAGAATAGTGTACTGTAATGTAAAAGTTAAGTACTACTGAAACCTTTTTTATATAATTTAGCAAAACTTGATATATTACTTAAAATAGTGCATTTAAGAACATACAGTACAAGTTAACCTCAATATTGTGTATTGGTTGTGATATAAAATAGCTTAATTAATTCAGATGTAAGTATCCAAAAACAAATATAATCATGTTGCAGGTGGTTGGTGTACAAGATAGAAGGACCAGACACAAAAAGGTGACCACGGCTGTCCAGCATCCCACACCTTGAGGACTACCACCTTACTAAGAAAGAACAGAATTGGTGTTCTGTACACTACTGTTAAGAATAGTGTACTGTAATGTAAAAGTTAAGTATTACTGAAACCTTTTTATATAATTTAGCAAAACTTGATGTATTACTTAAAATAGTGCATTTAAGAACATACAGTACAAGTTAACCTCAATATTGTGTATTGGTTGTGATATAAAATAGCTTAATTAATTCAGATGTAGAGTATCTAAAAACAAATATAATCACGTTGCAGGTGGTTGGTGTACAAGATAGAAGGACCAGACACAACAAGGTGACCACGACTGTCTAGCATCCCACACCTTGATGACTACCACCTTACTAAGAAAGAACAGAATTGGTGTTCTGTACACTACTGTAAGAATAGTGTACTGTGAAAGTTAAGTAGTACGGAAATATTTTTGTTATAATTTAGCAAAACTTGAGAAAATACTTAAAGTACTGTACTAATGCATTCAAGACTGTAGGAGTGAACCTTGATTAAAGCCACACAAAGTATTAAAAATAGCAAGATACATTATGTACAGTAGCATTATTAACTACAGTGGTAGTCAGTTTTGTTGTGGTTGCAAAAAATTTCCATTTTATAATACTGTACTGTATATTTTTCGTCCACAGGTGAAGTATCAGCAAGGTGTACAACGAGATACACGGACATCAATCAAACGGATTGTGAGAGGTTTGAATATCTCGCACGGATCCATTTCTCTTAGTGGTTTGTAAAATTAAGTGTAATATGTAATTGTTGTTCAGTGTGGGAAGGCCTCTGGTGGCTTGTTGAGGGATGGCGTTTGTACCAGGGGGAGGCGTTTGTACCGGGGGAGGCGTTTGTACCAGGGGGAGGCGTTTGTACCAGGGGGAGGCGTTTGTACCGGGGGAGGCGTTTGTACCGGGGGAGGCGTTTGTACCGGGGGAGGCGTTTGTAGTGGTAGAGGCACTTGCACTGGGAGGTGTTTGTAATGGTTTGTACTCCTACAATATCTGTGTATAACAAAATAAATAAATAAATATTGAATGAACTTTACGTTTCATATTCCGGAGTTGAATGATAATGATCTAAATAAACCACAAGTACAGTAGAACTGTAAACTATACCTGAAACATGAACTAAAGTGATCAACTTGGATACACCCACATGATGGCTTCTGGGTAACTTAGAACATATATACATTAATTACATATAATTATCACCAATTGACATCAAAGTGCCATTCATTGTACGTACAACTGTTACAAACTAATGCCCATGTGATGCCCTATTGGGCACATGTAATCAAAACTACTAGATACCCACAGATGGCACAAATAATGCATTTAAGTCACCGACGCCTCGGACAAAGGATTTTGACAACCTTACCGAGAGAACGGGCGTCTCGTGTTCATTTTGAAATTCATCGGCCATGACCGTAAAGAACATTTTTGATTGCATACATACTATTAATTTGAAAGTATTGTATATATACAGTAAATGAAAGTAAAGTACAGTAAGAATTTTACTTACTAAATGTTGACAATCTGGACACTGCACACCAATTGCTGAATGGAAGTGTTTTACCTGAAAATATAGAAGAAAAAATCTTGTAAAATTGTAATAAACAACTTATGAACCCCACCCCGCCCCCTAAAGACTTGGTAACTTGGATAAATTTAGAAATATATCTGTACTGTGCCTGGCCAAAATTATTCACAAAGTACAAGACTTCCATTATTATCTAAAGCTAAATTTTGTGTAGGACCAAAACCTGACAAGATACTTTATAAAACCTTAAGGTCTAGTGAAATAAACTCACCTTATGTGGAGTCTGCAATATAAAGGTTGAATTGTGAAATCCACAACCGCTGGTAATGTGACGGCCTCACCATCACTGATGTATCTGCCGAGAAATAATAATGGTAGTGGTACTGTAATGTGATTTCTTGGGACACGGGAGAAAGATATCTAGTGATGTTGCCAATCATTACAAGTTTTCTCTGATTTTCTTCTGTGCTAATATTTGGTAATGTAGGTTTAAGAACATAAGACTGCAGGAATGGCCAGTAAATTGATATATACTGTACCTAGACAGTGCAGGTATAAAACCAGGCTATATGACCAAGGATATTTTGTATTTCTGTATCAGCTTCTGGACTGTTATTGTATATTGCAATAAATGTGTAGTGTATACATATGAAAATAAAAATATACTGTATATTCAATTCTTTATTTTGTATTACCTATCTACAAAGATATAAAAACATAGTACACAATGTACAGTACATGTGTAATTTTTTTCTATGTTGCTGACAGAACACATTACCTTTTTCAGAACAATTTATAATGTAAGTTTGTTAGGTGGCGATGGTAGATACAACACTGCAGTAGCCCTCCTCCTTTATCCGGGCTTGGGACCGGCATGTTCGACTGAACAAGGCGGAGTTACTACTGTGCATTCTACGTCTAACTACGGTGCTGTTAGTGCTATCAACTATAACTTGAAAAACTTTACCTTTATTACCTGCAAGAAGCACCTTGTAGTAGGTCCAGTCAGCCACACAAACAAACCTGGAATACAAAAAACTTTAAAACATAACATTCATAAATACTTGCATATAGACATTATATATTGTCATAAGTACTTTACCTGTTTGGAGGAGTTCTGGACCAGTCAGACGTTCACCTCGGAGGCGCACAATCTGAAGGAAATGAGAAAACCTTAGTCCCATCCACACACATTAAAGGTGGGAGGTTGGGTGTGTGAGAGGGTGAGTGTATGGATGGGAGTGAGGGTGTGTGTATGGGAGGACCTCCCCCCCACACCCTCACTCCCATCCATACACTCACCCTCTCTCACACCTTTCCTTATACCCAACACTCCCTCACCCACCAACCCCCCCCCCCACCCAACCCTCCTCCTACACCACCTCCCCTCCAACCCAACTCACATACCTACCCATCCCAACTCCCTTCCCATCCACCCAACCTTTTGGGTGTGTGGATGGGAGGATGTGCATGGGAGGAAGAGGGTGTGGATGGGAGGAAGAGTGTGTGGTTGGGAAGAAGGGTGTGGTGTGTCATGGCCTCCTCCATGCAAACACAGCATCGAAAAATATTCTGAAGAAAATTGGTTTGTATTGGTGTAATATTGTATTGTGAGGACTCATTTGTGTTTTACTATGAATGATAAGTGTGCAGGGATTATGGTGGTGCAAGAGAGAGAGCCTTATAATAGTTGTGGACAAAGTAAGAGACTTGGCAGGAGCAACAGGTAGGCACGGCTTATAGCACTATTTTACCCTCACTTATATATCATATTATTGTATGCCAATAATTATTATTCAATATATTTAGCAGTGGTTTTACTGTATCAATTTGACTAACAAATTATAAATATAATATAATATCTTGAAGGTTCTAAGGTTTTTGTGGCCCCAGAATATACTACATATTATTTTATTGATAACTTTAAACTATTGTAACACAGTAGAGATAGGAACACGTAAAGGAAGATAGAACATGATTAAATTATAAATCTATCAACCAACAGCTCAACGTTTAACAGTTATGACACAGTTTAGGTATAGACTAAAAAAATGTTTATCAAACCTAACCCAATTCAACCTACATCATTATATGTCCATAAGAGAAGTGGGACATCTTGGAGTATCACAAGGGAGATAATGATTAAGCATTTCTTATGTAATGACTAGTGTAATAATGCCCACAGCCATCCTGTCCACAATCCCATTAAAATCATAGACAATCTCCGCAGCTAACGGTCAAATACCCTTTGGATATTTGGCCAGCCAGCACAGTCAAATAACACCTTCATAACTTGTACTGAGCCATTATTGGGTAGTGGTGGTGGAGTCCCTTAGTACCAGAGTACTGTGTTTATATTTGATTCATATTATCCACAGTTGTTCTGTGGATGATGTAGTATTAATGGTAAAATTTCACTTGTTACCACCAAGCATTTGGAAGTTGAAATTATGCTTGATGGATGTAAAATGTTATATAGATTTGATTCTATTGTTTGAAATTTTTTGGTACAAATTTATAAATTAAAAAGTTTTGATTTTAGGGGAAAATTTGACATTTCCTACGAACATATAGGACAAGAGTGTACAGTGTATGTAATTAATTTGCATTAGTATATAAGTATACTGTATTGATTGCACCAGTATAGAATATATAACCTAATCTAAACCATACTAGCCTAACAGATGGACTATGCCAAGATCTGATTGGTTAACAAACCAGCAACTAAAATGTAAAATATCTCACTTATACAGAACTTAATTTGTGACAGAAATGCCATAGAAGAAAAGTGTTTTAGAATGATCAAAACTACTGATTGCAACCATAAAATTATCAAAAAATTTTGGGTGGCAACAAATGACATAATATCATATTAACTAATAAAAATTAACACAACTTTTTATTTTAATTATAAATACCAGTATTTTTTTATATCTTCTCTATGAACATAAATCACCTGTAATGGGCAGGACATGAAAGATGACGGAGAGTACGGGGTAAAACACGGTGAAGAACTGATCATGTGACACTAAAATGATGTCTCCACGCCCTTTGACACAGAGAAATTAACAATTTACTGTAAACAATCTACCAAAAAATATGACGTGGCAGCCTGTGTTGTTGTCCGCTCTTAAACCAATAAACACTGACTCCGGTAATACTGTACTTAACTTGTCAATAAATGACAGACCCTCACATTGGTGGTTTTATTACCATATACCTGTATATAAAATTGATTGTTTTTTTTCTTTTAGGCTTTACTATCCAGATTCATGAGTCTATTATCTCCACAAATCCCTTATTTATTTTTTCGTTTGGTTAAGTAGGATCTTAAACCTATTCTATGCACATTATAAATTATGAGAATTATATTGTTAGAATCAAATCCCATAATAATGAGTTTAAATACATTTCCAATTTCTTTTGAGTAATATTGGTTAATGAGTGAAACTTATGTTCTTATATTTCATTTTCCCTCCGTAGTTATGACTTCTTGTTGGCGTTGCTGTTTATCAAATCGTAAATTATCTGCAAGACCCATTGTCAGATTTATAACCGAGTGGGGGGGCCCTGTTCAACGACCAAGAGGGCCAAGATTATTTATTAACGACTGCCATATATGACATTATTAGGTGTAATTTCTATAATGAAACCATTTGGAAATAAAACCAATTATACAACAGAACACTAACTTTATTTATGACAACTAATGAGTCAGCTCACAACATTTTATGTATACTGTATATGAATTCATAAATTATTAAACTACACACACACATATACGTAATGATAGTTTAAGTATATAACATTTACAGGAAAGAATTATATAAACTGAAGTACAGCAACGAACAACTGAATGTAAATTAATTTTTCTCAAATAACCACCAAGACAATAATGAAAACTGATTATGTTTATGAAAAAATGACAACAGAGAAATAATGAGAAAATATTCCTTCCATTAATAACGTCCATATACACAGTACTGTACTCATTATGTGATAGTGATAATTAACTCAGTACAATTTAATTTTCCTGCTTTTTCCTCCAAGTTCAATTTCTGTGTAAGGTCTGCCCAAAATACAGTCAAGACCAGCTTACTTTTTCTACGGTGAGTCATTGAATGCCTATATTGTGTAAGCATGTGACAGTTGAGAAGGAGTGTTCACATATTGCAGTGCTTGTACCAAATGTGAGGGCAGCCGCATAAAGCTTGTGTATGTGAGTTAATCCATTTCAGAAAGGATATGATATCTTGAAATTTTCACCAATGTTTTTGAGAACTGGGCAATAAAATTCTTCAATAAGTCACTTAGCAACATGACATTCACTTACCAGAAGAGACGACTCAGTGTCGACACCTATGAGTTTAGCCAATGGGACAAGATTTTCCGGAAGTAATAAACAAGTCTTGGATTCTGGCCAACGACTAGAAATGACTAAGTAATCTCATATTATGTTCACCAAACTCAGCATTGAGTTCACCAAGGCAGTTATCTAAAATATTGTAGTACAGTTGATGATGTAAATCAGCTTCACTATCAAAACCATGAACATTAGAATGTCTTACAGTTGTTTCAGTCACTGTTAAGTATTGGAGCAGTTTGTGTTTATACCAACAGACCCAAAGGCAGTCCTGGTGGATCAAGTTTCCAATCTAGATCATTGGAACAACTCATTGGTAGGGGTACCCGCTCTATGGCAGTTCCCAGGAATATAAAAACATTTTCACTCTCCAAATTTTTTTACAGCATATTGAGATAGAATATATTCAAAACTTATGAAATGACTTTGTTGATAAAAGTCTTGTTTCCATATAAATTAAGACCGTCAGTTATTTACAAATGTGATCATGAGCACACAGCCATGCATCAGCCAACACAGTCCCACCAATACTGGAGTCTCGAGTACAGCAGACAGTGTTTTAGAGAAGAAACAACAGCATATACTTATAGAAAACCTCTACAAGTAGATGGTGCCTGTACTGTATTGATAGAGATAACACCAGAGAGAGAAAAACGAAGGTTTACATCTGTATTCCTTTACTTTGCTGGAGACAAACTGGGTCATGATAAAAAAGGAAGTGGCTACTTAACCAGGAGTTCCTGGCTGGTCACACTGGAGGTTATGTGAGAGGGTTATGCCTCCCAGTCATTGCTGACTTCTTAGAAGCGCCACACAGTCCTCAGCCTCCCTCACCTTCGGTGACTGGAGACAGACAAAACAACTTAGCAACGTTTAATGTCATCGATGACGGCCCCGTTAAGGTGTGGGAAGCTATTTCCCACGCCAAAGTATAACATATGAACAAGAATGATATTAAAGAACTCATAGAAGAAGAAATAGACGCGCAGAGAGAAATTAAGAGACCCGACGGAAAATCCACCTCGGCTCTAGTTGGATTTTTCCACAAACTTCCAGAGACGGTCACACTGGGATGGGACATCGTCTGAGTGAGATCTTACGTGCCATGACAGACCAGATGCTTCAAGTGTCAGCGGTACAGTCACCCACCCAAAAAATGCAAGGCCCCAGAAGATGTGTGCTACAGATGTGTGTCTTCTGGACACCAGGCGGTCGAATGTCCAGGTGGTCGGAGGTCGTAAGTCGGGGAGGAGCTGTAATCTATATGATGAAGAAAAAGACCCCACCACTAACACCAATGGTAGGAGACTTATCTCACTTTTCAGTGCAAATGAAGATGTTAGGTTATGATCAACCTAATGGAAATGTAACTGAGAAAGGAATTAGAATTAACAAGTGGGCATCCATTCTACAAACAGAATTAGTTGCCATACTTTCAGCCATTAAATTTATTTAAATCACCATCACCGACAGTCTCGTCATCACTGACTCTCTATCCTGCTTGCTCTTAACTTAAGTTGTCACGCATTTGTCTGTGAAGCCAGACACAAATGTGGACCTTGTTGATGGAGGTGTCAAGATCAAACTGTTGTTGATCCCTTCTCACACAGGCCTCAAAGAACATGACAGAGTTGATGCCCTCGCCAAACTCGCGTCTAACAAAGACACTGTTAAACACAATTTGGGCCTGTCAAAAAGAACCCTTAAAACTGTTACTAGGCAAGAACAGATTGATGAATTTGATGCAAGCAGACAAGTGCAAACAGGCATTAGTCAATACAGTGTTTACCATGATGAGAAGTATCAAGTGAAACATGTATATGGAGCAAGGAACTAGATCACTAGATTACAAGATAATGGAACTGCTAAAGTAAGATAAGGATATAAGTACCTCTGGCAGTATATACCTCAAGCAAATGTGAAAAAAAACGAAAGGCAAAGTGTGTGATCAAACAAATGACCACAAACTGGAATACCACGTCCTTGACTGTGTGAAGACAGAACCTTTTACGGACAGGTCCAAATACACTGTGTGTGAAATGGACAACACTTTATCTCTAAATGGCAAGATAGCCGATATATTAAGACTGCATCCACTTTTTTGAACTCAGTTGCTATATCATTTCCCATCTATAGAACCAAACACACAATATGCTTGAATACTTCTCATGCAAATGCGAATAACAAAGTGTGTGGCCAGGCATATTGCCTCACACTGTTGTACTCAGGCAGTTGTGAATAAGTTACCCTCGATGTACAAAAATTAAACAAACAATGTACAGTATTTGAAATACTCTCTAACATTCAATGTCATAATGTCCTGACCACTGGGGTTAGTTATCCAGACCCCTTGTGACCTCAACTCTGTAATTCTTTTGTGCTACTGCTCACAGGATAAGTATGGGGTGCACAATAATCTGGTCACTGTAAGTGGCAAAATTAATTAAATTTTAACCATCCGCTACATTTGGTTAACAGTAGTGCATACTATTGGAAAGCAAGCAGTGGTCAAGTCACCCGGCCACTGTGTCAGCAATTATAGCTAACCACAAAAAGTTGGTGGATGTACTTGATACATGTGAGGAAAATGAGTGTGATGCAGCAGTGTGGCAACTGGATTATTGAAACAGATAAAATGCAGAAAAATTCATGTTTACTGCATACAGTGTGAAGGAATTTCTGCCGACACTTGGACCTGCAGATCAGCTTTTACAATCACATGACTGACTTCATGACAAGAATTCACCTTATTGAATCTCTTGTCAGTAGTGTTAAAGACATCTGGAACAACACTGGCAATGAGAATATCTCATCAAAACTTGATCATCACGACCTTACAGAATACCATCAGGAAAAGCAAAAGCATAACACACTGCCCCAATACTTAACAGACTAAAACAACTGTAAGACATTCTAATGTTCATGGTTTTGATAGTGAAGCTGATTTACATCATCAACTGTACTACAATATTTTAGATAACTGCCTAGGTGAACTCAATGCTGAGTTTGGTGAGCATAATATTAGACTACTTACAGTCATTTCTAGTCATTGGCCAGAATCCAAGACTTGTTTATTACTTCCGGAAAATCTTGTCCCATTGGCTAAACTCATAGGTGTCGGCACTGAGTCGTCTCTTCTGGTAAGTGAATGTCACGTTGCTAAGTGACTTATTGAAGAATTTTATTGCCCAGTTCTCAAAAACATTGGTGAAAATTTCAAGATATCATATCCTTTCTGAAATGGATTAACTCACATACACAAGCTTTATGCGGCTGCCCTCACATTTGGTACAAGCACTGCAATATGTGAACACTCCTTCTCAACTGTCACGTGCTTACACAATATAGGCATTCAATGACTCACCGTAGAAAAAGTAAGCTGGTCTTGACTGTATTTTGGGCAAGCCTTACACAGAAATTGAACTTGGAGGAAAAAGCAGGAAAATTAAATTATATTGAGTTAATTATCACTATCACATAATGAGTACAGTACTGTGTATATAGAAGTTATTAATGGAAGGAATATTTTCTCATTATTTCTCTATTGTCAATTTTTTCATAAACATTATCAGTTTTCATTATTGTCTTGGTGGTTATTTGAGAAAAATTAATTTACATTCAGTTGTTCATTGCTGTACTTCAGTTTATATAATTCTTTCCTGTAAATGTTATATACTTAAACTATCATTACATATATGTGTGTGTAGTTTAATAATTTATGAATTCATATACAGTATACATAAAATGTTGTGAGCTGACTCATTAGTTGTCATAAATATAGTTAATGTTCTGTTGTATAATTGGTTTTATATGCAAATGGTTTCATTATAGAAATTACAACTAATAATGTCATATATGGCAGTCGTTAATCAATAATCTTGGCCCTCTTGGTCGTTGAACAGGGCCCCCCCACTCTGTTATAAATCTGACAATGGGTCTTGCAGATAATTTACGATTTGATAAACAGCAACGCCAACACGAAGTCATAACTACGGAGGGAAAATAAAATATAAGAACATAAGTTTCACTCATTAACCAATACTACTCAAAAGAACTTGGGAATACATTTAAACTCATATTATGGGATTTGATTCCAACAATATAATTCTCACAATTTATAATGTGCATAGAATAGGTTTAAGATCCTACTTAAACAAACGAAAAAATAAATAAGGGATTTGTGGAGATAATAGACTCATGAATCTGGATTGTAAAGCCTAAAAGAAAAAGTCAATCAATTCTATATTTATGGTAATAAAACCCCCAATGTGAGGCTCTGTCATTTATTGACAAGTTAAGTACAGTATTACCGGAGTCAGTGTTTATAGGTTTAAGAACGGACAACAACACAGGCTGCCACATCATATTTTGGGGCAGATTGTTTACAGTAAATAGTTAATTTCTGTGCATACAAAGCACGTAGAGACATCATTTCAGTTTCACGCTATCAGTTCTTCACTGTGTTTTACCCCATAATTGCCCTCATCCTTCATGTCCTGTCAACTACAAGTGATTTATGTTCGTATTTACAGAAGAGCGAAAAAAATACTGGTACTTATATCTAAATTAAGAAGTTGTGTCAATTTTATTAGTTAATATGATATTATGTCATTTGTTGCCACCCAAAATTTTTTGATAATTTTACAGTTGCAATCAGTAGTTTTGATCATTCTAAAACACTTTTATTATATGGCATTTCTGTCCCAAATTAAGTTCTGTATAAGTGAGATATTTTAGTAGCTGGTTTGTTAACCATCCAGATCTTGGTATATTGCATGGGTTAGGTTAGGTTGGGGTAGGTTAGGTTAGGTTTTCCTAAATTAATTATATACTCTATATCTAATACACACAGTGCACATATATACTAAATACAAATTAATTACATACACTGTACACGCTTGTCCGAGATGTTCGAAGGAAATGTCAAATTTTCCCCTAAAATCAAAACTTTTTAATTTATAAATTTGTACCAAAAAATTTCAAACAATAGAATCAAATCTATATAACATTTTACATCCATCAAGCATAATTTCAACTTCCAAATGCTTGGTGGTAACAAGTAAAATTTTACCATTAATACTACATCATCCACAGAACAACTGTGGATAATATGAATCAAATATAAACACAGTACTCTGGTACTAAGGGACTCCACCACCACTACCCAGTACAAGTTATGAAGGTGTTATTTGACTGTGCTGGCTGGCCAAATATCCAAAGGGTATTTGACCGCTAGCAGCGGAGATTGTCTATGATTTTAATGGGATTGTGGACAGGATGGCTGTGGGCATTATTACACTAGTCATTAATGCTTAATCATTATCTCCCTTGTGATACTCCAAGATGTCCCACTTCTCTTATGGACATATAATTGGGTTAGGTTAGATAAACATTTTTTAGTCTATACCTAAACTGTATCATAACTGTTAAACGTTGAGCTGTTGGTTAATATATCATGTTCTATCTTCCTTTACGTGTTCCTATCTCTACTGTGTTACAATAGTGTAGTATATTCTGGGGCCACAACAACCTTAGAGATATTATATTATACTTATAATTTGTTAGTCAAATTGATACAGTAAAACGATTGGTAAATATATTGAATAATAATTATTGACATACAATAATATGATATATAAGTGAGGGTAACATAGTGCTATAAGCCGTGCCTACCTGTTGCTCCTGCCAAGTCTCTCACCTTGTCCACAGCTATTATAAGGCTCTCTCTCTCACACCACCACACTTATCATTCACACTAAACCCAAATGAGTCCTCACAACACAATATTACACCAACACAAACCAATTTTCTTCACAATATTTTTCTCCGCTTTGTTTACATGGAGGAGGCCAGGACACACGGCTCCCTCTCACCGTCTATAAAAGGAACAGCTTTTACATTAAATTTAGTTTTTAAATGATCTAACAATTATAAAAATATTCTATGATATTATTAATTATCTTAAATTGTGTAAATTTTGTCACTGTGTGTACTTTGGCAATAATGCCTTGATGACTTTATATAAGGCCTCCCTCCAGCACTTGTTTCTTCCATCTATCTTGTGTTCTTTCCTTGTGGCTTGATGAGAGGAAGAAGAAGAATAAGAAGGATTGGGTTTTGATGAGAGGAAGAAGAAGAATAAGAAGGATTGGGTTTTGATGAGAGGAAGAAGAAGAATAAGAAGGATTGGGTTTTGATGAGAGGAAGAAGAAGAATAAGAAGGATTGGGTTTTGATGAGAGGAAGAAGAAGAATAAGAAGGATTGGGTTTTGATGAGAGGAAGGAGAATAAGAAGGATTGTGCTTTAATAAGAGGAAGGTTTTAGGGGTAACTATTATATTTGATCACAGAAAACGTTCCTGGGGTAACTATTATATTTGATCAGTGAACTTGGAGAAAAACGCAAGCGTTAAGTCGCAGCCAATATAATAATTATTGACCTCATAGATCAATTTTATGATTTTCCTATTAAACTAGGTTATATATTGACAGTCTTGGTCTGTCCTTCACTGTCGACAAGAGTATTGAAGTAGTTAGGTTGGTTGGTGATATAGAGATGAACCATTAGCCCTGAGGGTGTTTTCTTGGGGCTGTAGTGGATTTCTCCCCAACAAACTGTTTGTCGCTGAGTAGCCGACCCCACGAATTCCCCAGTGTGTGCCTCGTGGTCTGGGTCAACCAGCGCCGCCATACATCACGGAGCGGGGGTCAACTACTAAGCCACGCCAACCCCCGCTATTTAAGACCTGACCTCGTGGTCATCTCTCTCTTAATACCTCCACCAACCAGCCAGTAACACCTTCTCCTCCTCCGCCTGGCTGGTGGTCCTCGCTCCCGGCGGCGAGCATGGCGACCCACAAGCTGGTCCTCCTCTGAGCATCCTCACCAACCAGCTCTCTCTACTCAACGCTTGTAACCATGCTGCCTTCCCAGCACCAAGCTGCATTGTACATCCAATACAACATGTATACAGAGAGCCCATTGTGAGTTTCCTTTCTCCACCCCATCCTGAGTGTGAACCAAACATCTCATACCCCACAGGGCTTTTTATGTTAGGGGAGTCCCTCCATGACCCTTGTGTCACTAGAAGGATGATCCCCATCTTTTTTTTCTAGTTTTTATTGTGGGTTTTTATTATAGTTTTGGTAATATTGGATATTTTTGTTATTTCTCAATATATTTCTATTTTGGTTTATTTATTTTGTTTAATTTGTATTTGCTAATTACTAGTTAAAAATAAATAAAAATTTACCAAGTGTTCACTCAATTATTTAAATAAATGTATAAGCATTTAATATTTAAGAGAGTGTCACTTTGGTAAGGGAAACTATGTCAAGTCCTGTAAGTGTATTTTACTCTCTCCTCTTCGTCACAGATCGTCTTCTTACTTCACACTCTAGTGCCTTATATTTCCTCTTGAATTATTCTAAAGGTATAAACTATATTTACTGTGTTATTACCGTACATATGGTGGTCCTGTACATCAGTTGTAACATTAATGAGGGACATCTGTACTGTACTATACTATACGTACTGCACTGTACATCATATGTAACATTAACGAAGGACATCTGTACTGTACAGTTCTGTACTGAACTGTACTATATATACATATATATATATATATATATATATATATATATATATATATATATATATATATATATATATATATATATATATATATATATATATATATATATATATAAAGAGAGAGAGAGAGAGAGGTGCTCCCCCGACTTACGAAGGGGTTCGGGACCCAAATCCAGGTCGTAAGTCGGAATGGTCGTAAGTAAGACATAGAGACATAGATTTAAAGAAAAATAAAATAAATATATAAATAAAAAAAAATCTACAATGAAATACAGTACAGTACAGTAAAAGCAATAAATAATGAGGAATCGATACAGTCTGACTGAGCACTTACCTTTAATGTAGTCAGCTGAATGCACACACGGCCCCCATAATTTTTTATTTACAGGTATACATTAGGGTGTGATAGTTGCCCCAACTGTCCTACAATACTGTTCAAAATTTTGGTGTTGCATATTGACATAAGAAATATCCAAGTGCAATTTTTGGAAGATTCATGCATATTTGAGTGAGCACCAGCAATTTGAAAAATAGCGATTTTGCTTATACGGCATACGCGCCTATATATGAGATTACACAACCATCATAAGGGATATTAACACATCATTTGCCTGTCTTAATTAAAAGCTATTATCACGAACACAAAAAAGTTAATCATTCTTATTCTCTCATGGTACATTAAGGGGTTTTATCATATATTCACAAGGTATTATTTCTCTAGAGTAAGAAACCATGATTTCTGTTCGGAAACAGATGATCGTTTGCGCTGATTAGGAACGCGGAGTCTGTCATTTTCAACTACTTGCAGGACATCTTGAAAGAGCTCCTGATCCCTGGCAACATTAAGAAAGTCATGGCAAAGTTTTACACCACGCTCTGCAGCCTCATGACGACCTGAAGCTTGTCCACAACCCGTTTCATGTTCAGGTAGTCGTCATGATCCGCCCATTCACTGGCTGGACTGTGGAGAAACTGATAGGGCGGCATGCCTAAATGGTGAAGAACCGGCTTGAGTCAGGCCCAATTAGGTCCACCAGGGCAGTGCCACTTTATGGGACAGGGGGAAGATATGGCTTTCCATAGCCCCCATGATTGAGCCCCACTCTCTTAGTAACTTCATTGCCTTCATGGCAAAGAAGGGCCTTCCTCATCTCCTCTTTTGTCCTTTCTTGTACTTGGGACGAAAACAAAGCCAGTGGAGCCAACTCCTCAGTTAGGTACCAAGTGTGTCTACCGAGTGCCACACGTGCTGTCAACTATTGTGGCGTCATATGGGGCACATTCAGCCAAAGTTTCGACCAAATTCAAGTCATTCAGTGGCGCACTTGCTGGAACGGGGCAAACAATCCACCATGGGACATGAACAGCGACTGTGAACACAGCAAACCGTTCAAACTTGCTGATTTGACTTTTAGTCACAACTCGGCTTTGAGAAACTGCTCTTTGATCTGGCCTGACAAAAGAACAATCTTGAGGGAATAGAGCAGTTTAGCCATCCACCTTGTTTTGTGAAGTGCGCCGGGGTAGACCATCGTGAAGTTCACTGGCTCGGATCCTTTAGTTACAAGCAGCAGACAAAGCTCTACCAGCTGCTTATAGTCGCCACGTGTAAATGGTTGGGCTAGAGATTCACGGAAGAAGTCAGCCATCTCCTGCTGGCGCTCCTCAAACACTCCAGGCATTGCGGGGTAGTAGTATTTCTTTTTTTCATTGTACGCCAATTGAGAGAAATGGGTCTTGAACCTAGAGATGCAATTATTGGGATTATTGTATTTTGTACTGATCTATAATATTGTTTTAGGGGTATTAAGATTGATATGATCGATCATTTGCTTGGTGTTAGTTTATCTTATAAGTCTAATAAAAGAAATTCCACTAAATTTGTTCATTAGATAATAATATTCCTTGTTATTTTGTAAAGCCGACGGTGCTAGCTCAAACATGCACCGATCTCCAAGAAAATTTACAGGGGTGTTTCCTAGATAAATACACAACACTAAAACATTGAACAGCATTGTAGGACCATTTTTTATTTTTGGAGGGCAACGGTCACACCTTAGCATACATGGAGACTATATTAATTGGATGAAGCAGAGGTGGAGACAGGGCTGGGTGGGTCATCAATGTCGCTTTCTTCAGACAGGTTTATGTGCTGTGGAAACTTGCTGGTTGAAGGTATTGGATCATCTTGAGGGAGTGAAGAGGCAGCACTGGTGGGGCCTGAGGAGAGAGCACTGGGGAACTTCTTAAAATATGTCCAATTTAGACTGCACAGTTTGCTTTTTCTTTTCATTATAAATTTCTCTGTAGCAAGCAAGTGCATCTTGGATCATTCTGTCAACTTTGGCATAACGCTCATAATTTTGATCCATGCCATCAAACATTTGCATTCCTTTATTAATTGTAGTAAATGCCTCTGCCATTTGTTTCACTGAAAACTTTTTGGGGGGTGCAGGTCCTTCTTCTACATTTAGACTGGCTTCTTCCTCTGCATCTTTGTGTGCTTCCAGTTCGATGAGATCTTCGTTACTGAGCTCTTCTGCTACACTTTCAACCAACTGTTCAACATCTTCATTATCAATTTCTAACTGAAGCTGTTTACCTAACTCCACTATCTTGTTACTAATATCAGAATTAACTTCATTTTCATTAAATCCTCTAGAACTGTTCACATACCTTTTCAGGATTTTCTTCCATATGCTATTCATGCAACGTTTTGTAACCTGATCCCATGCTGCACTAATGTTCTTTATACATGACAAAACGTTGTACTCCTTCCAAAACTCTCTGAGCGCTTTCTCACCTTCAGTAGCAGTAACAGCCTGAGCGAAGGTCGTACGTAAATAATACGCTTTAATGGCAGCAATGTCACCTTGATCCATGGGTTGGATGACAGAGGTAGTGTTAGGTTGAATGTACACTACCTTAACATCAGGGTGCATGTCGTCCAGGTGTGGTGGGTGTCCCGGAGCATTATCCAAAATCAGCAAAATCTTGAATGGAATCCGTTGTTGCAGACAATACTCCTTGGCTCGAGGAATGAAACAATTCATGAACCAATCCTCAAACGGTACAATGGTCATCCAGGCTTTCTTGTTACTGCAATAAAACACTGGCAGTATGTGCTTGCTGACATGTTTAAAAGCCCTGGGGTTCTCTGAATGATAGATCATGAAGGACTTTAGCTTGAAACCAGCAACATTCCCCCCCAACAGAAGAGTAATTCTGTCCTTGAATGCCTTGAATCCTGGTATTCTTTTCGCCTCTTTGTGGATGTGTGTCCGCTCAGGCATGCGCTTCCACAATAATCCAGTCTCATGCACACTAAATATTTGCTCAGGCAAATAATTCCCTTCCACAATCACATCATCTAACTCCTCCTTAAAAGCTTCGGCAGCACCAACATCAGCACTAGCTGCCTCTCCACTCACCTTAAAATTGCGTAAACTGTAGCGTTTTTAAAATCTATTAAACCACCCATGACTTGCTGTACGGGTTTGCTCACATTCATCTCCTGCCTGCACCAGTCTGCCCACAGTTACTACTTGCAGCACCACCTTGTTCACAACAGTTCTATGTGCCCTCCTTTCATTCTCAGGTACCTACTGCTCCTGATGAGGATCATGCACTTAGCCCTGTGAACCCAGACATCCCACCCAGCGCCCCCAAGGACTGTGCACCTGCTGCCAAAAAAACACCACATTTCCCCCAGCAAACCATGCCTGCGCCCCCTTCACCTGTCTGGTCACCATTGCTGCCCGCAGCACCCTCTTTTCTCCCTCAGGTAATTACTGCTCCCGATGAGGATCTTGCATCCGGCCCTATGAACCTAGACACCCCACCCGGCGCCTCTGAGGACTTTGCACTTGCCGCGAGAGAAGCACCACATTCCTCGCCTGTTCAACCTTCTCTTATCTACAACCCTCCTTCTTCCTCTGCTTCTCCCACAGATTTTGTGTCACTAGACTGAGTCGCCACCAATGGCAGTCGAGTGATTCACACCCCCGCCCATTATGTCTCGCATGTGGGATACAACCCTGCTAACAACAAGTTTCCTGCAGCGCTCGGAGGGGAGGGGGAGTAGTGTAGTGGATACTGTAGTGGACGTCTCCCCTACAACTGCGTGGCCGCATGCCACCTGCTACGTCTTCCCTAGCAACCAAACGAGCGGCCCAGGGGGGGGCGTCACCAGATGCCACAGTATCCTAGCAACGGAGTCAAAAGACCGGGACTTCCCACGGTTGACTCACGGGTGACTCACGGCTGCTGTGTATATAAGCTCTATCTCTCCATCGAGTTTCATTCTGGCCTCTCTTCTTGAACACGCAACACCTCCTCCTCCGCCGCTGCCTGGCGGCCCTCACTTCTCCTCCGCCTACCTGGCGGTCCTCGCTCTCGCCGGCGAGCATAGCGACCCACCAGCTGTTCTTCTCTGAGCTTCCTCACCAACCAGCTCTCTTATTCTGCTCTCGGTTCCTGAACACGCAACACCTCCTCCAAGCAAGCTCCTCGCTGTCCCGTTCTCATTCAACCTGGAGGCCAGCAACAGGCAACATCTTCTCTAACGAAGCTCCTGCACATCTACCTCCTTCAACACGCTACTCACCGAACGTGTCTACTGAGCAGCTCCTCACCACACGGCACCTCCAGCACCAGACTGTCTACCATATAACTTATATTATATAAGAAAACCACCTTAGAGTTTCCATCCATCCTGAGTGCTGGACAACATTATATCACGAAACCCTCCAATACACTAATAGTCGATTTTCTTAAAGGAAATAAGAATGAAAGAATTATGGAGTTTATATAGTGAAATTCGTGTTAAATTCTCTTAAATAACAATGAATTTGGTGAATGGAGTTATATATTAGAGTTTAATAGGTGGTTATAATTTGTGTGTCTTAGAGGTTTCATTATTAATTCTTTGGGAAGATACGGTATTTAAGAGACATTTTTAAGACATTTTCGCACCATATTTATACAACATTACGGGCGTTAATTTCGTGTTATTCAAGTAGATTATTTTATAGGTATTATTATCGCGCTAGTTTTATTTAGTGATTGAAAGATATTATTTTCGCGACAACTGGATTATTGTTAGCGAGACATAATCTTTGCGCCAATATACTAGATATGATTATAAATGCAATATTTTCTCGCCAACGTAGGTGATTGAATTTGTTTTATTACTATTATTATTATTATTATTATTATTATTATTATTATTAGTATTATTATTTTAGTGCCACCATTATTGACTGTATGAAAGAAATGGGATTCACGCTCGAGTTAATAAGAATTTATTTTCACGTGAGTCCAAATCCCGAAAACTTCATACACTCCTCCAACACTTTATACACTGCTCCAACACTTTATACACTGCTCCAACACTTTATACACTCCTCCAACACTTTATACACTCCTCCAACACTTTATACACTGCTCCAACACTTTATACACTCCTCCAACACTTTATACACTGCTCCAACACTTTATACACTGCTCCAACACTTTATACACTGCTCCAACACTTCATACACTGCTCCAACGATTCATACACTGCTCCAACACTTTATACACTCCTCCAACACTTTATACACTGCTCCAACACTTTATGCACTCCCCCAACACTTTATACACTGCTCCAACACTTTATACACTCCTCCAACACTTTATACACTCCTCCAACACTTTATACACTGCTCCAACACTTTATACACTCCTCCAACACTTTATACACTGCTCCAACACATTAAACACTCCTCCAACACTTTATACACTGCTCCAACACTTGATACACTCCTCCAACACTTTACACACTCCTCCAACACTTTATACACTGCTCCAACACTTGATACACTCCTCCAACACTTTACACACTCCTCCAACACTTTATACACTGCTCCAACACTCTTCTTACCACTCCCTTACCCTTCCTACCACTCCCTTTCCCTTCCTACTACTCCCTTACCCTTCCTACCACTCCCTTTCCCTTCCTACCACTCCCTTTCCCTTCCTACCACTCCCTTACTCTTCCTACCACTCCCTTACTCTTCCTACCACTCCCTTTCCCTTCCTACCACTCCCTTACTCTTCCTACCACTCCCTTACTCTTCCTACCACTCCCTTTCCCTTCCTACCACTCCCTTTCCCTTCCTACCACCCCCTTTCCCTTCCTACCACCCCCTTTCCCTTCCTACCACTCCCTTACTCTTCCTACCACTCCCTTACTCTTCCTACCACTCCCTTTCCCTTCCTACCACTCCCTTTCCCTTCCTACCACTCCCTTTCCCTTCCTACCACTCCCTTTCCCTTTCTACCACTCCCTTACTCTTCCTACCACTCCCTTTCCCTTCCTACCACTCCCTTACTCTTCCTACCACTCCCTTTCCCTTCCTAACACCCCCTTTCCCTTCCTACCACTCCCTTTCCCTTCCTACCACTCCCTTACTCTTCCTACCATTCCCTTTCCCTTTCTACCACTCCCTTACTCTTCCTACCACTCCCTTACTCTTCCTACCACTCCCTTACTCTTCCTACCACTCCCTTACTCTTCCTACCACTCCCTTACTCTTCCTACCACTCCCTTTCCCTTCCTACCACCCCCTTTCCCTTCCTACCACCCCCTTTCCCTTCCTACCACTCCCTTTCCCTTCCTACCACTCCCTTTCCCTTCCTACCACTCCCTTTCCCTTCCTACCACTCCCTTTCCCTTCCTACCACTCCCTTACTCTTCCTACCACTCCCTTTCCCTTCCTACCACTCCCTTTCCCTTCCTACCACTCCCTTACTCTTCCTACCACTCCCTTTCCCTTCCTACTACTCCCTTTCCCTTCCTACCACTCCCTTTCCCTTCCTACCAGCCCCTTTCCCTTCCTACCACCCCCTTTCCCTTTCTACCACCCCCTTTCCCTTCCTACCCCCCCCTTTCCCTTCCTACCCCCCTTTCCCTTCCTTCCACTCCCTTTCCCTTCCTACCATTCCCATAGTCATTGTCATCCCACTACCCACCCAGGCAGTAGGTAGTAGGCAGCTACCAAACAGGGAGGTACTCTTCCTACCACTCCCTTTCCCTTCCTAACACCCCCTTTCCCTTCCTACCACTCCCTTTCCCTTCCTACCACTCCCTTACTCTTCCTACCATTCCCTTTCCCTTTCTACCACTCCCTTACTCTTCCTACCACTCCCTTACTCTTCCTACCACTCCCTTACTCTTCCTACCACTCCCTTACTCTTCCTACCACTCCCTTACTCTTCCTACCACTCCCTTTCCCTTCCTACCACCCCCTTTCCCTTCCTACCACCCCCTTTCCCTTCCTACCACTCCCTTTCCCTTCCTACCACTCCCTTTCCCTTCCTACCACTCCCTTTCCCTTCCTACCACTCCCTTACTCTTCCTACCACTCCCTTTCCCTTCCTACCACTCCCTTACTCTTCCTACCACTCCCTTTCCCTTCCTAACACCCCCTTTCCCTTCCTACCACTCCCTTTCCCTTCCTACCACTCCCTTACTCTTCCTACCATTCCCTTTCCCTTTCTACCACTCCCTTACTCTTCCTACCACTCCCTTACTCTTCCTACCACTCCCTTACTCTTCCTACCACTCCCTTACTCTTCCTACCACTCCCTTACTCTTCCTACCACTCCCTTTCCCTTCCTACCACCCCCTTTCCCTTCCTACCACCCCCTTTCCCTTCCTACCACTCCCTTTCCCTTCCTACCACTCCCTTTCCCTTCCTACCACTCCCTTTCCCTTCCTACCACTCCCTTTCCCTTCCTACCACTCCCTTACTCTTCCTACCACTCCCTTTCCCTTCCTACCACTCCCTTTCCCTTCCTACCACTCCCTTACTCTTCCTACCACTCCCTTTCCCTTCCTACTACTCCCTTTCCCTTCCTACCACTCCCTTTCCCTTCCTACCACTCCCTTTCCCTTCCTACCAGCCCCTTTCCCTTCCTACCACCCCCTTTCCCTTTCTACCACCCCCTTTCCCTTCCTACCCCCCTTTCCCTTCCTTCCACTCCCTTTCCCTTCCTACCATTCCCATAGTCATTGTCATCCCACTACCCACCCAGGCAGTAGGTAGTAGGCAGCTACCAAACAGGGAGGTACTACCGCCTGGGAAGATACTGGAAGCATAATAAGAACATAAGAATGGAGGAAACTGCAGCCGGCCTATTGACCCATACTGGGCAGTCCCGTTTACACCCAACCCCTATTGCTCATATAAGCATCCAACCTATGTTTGATGCTATCCACCGTATTCGAGTTAATGATGATATTTGGTAACGTGTTCCATTCATCTACTACTCTGTTTCCATACCAGTGTTTACCTATTTCACGCCTAAATCTAAATTTGTCTAATTTAAAACCATTGTTACGAGTTCGCTCCTGGTTGGATAGTTTGAGTACCTCTGTAATGTCCCCTTTGTTTAGCCCTGACCTCCATTTATACACCTCTATCAGGTCGCCCCTCGCTCTACGTCTCTCGAGGGAGTGCAAATTAAGATGCTTTAACCTGTCTCTATACTCAAGGTTCCTAATGCCCGGGATTAGTCTTGTCATTCTCCTATGAATTCATTCCAAGGATTCTATATCCATTCTGTAATACGGTGACTAGAACTGAACCGCGTAATCCAGGTGTGGTCTCACAAGAGCAAGATACAGTTTTAGGATGACCTCGCTAGTCTTGTAACTAACACTCCTTTGTATGAACCCAAGTACTTTATTAGCCTTGTTACGAGCAAAAACACATTGTTTCCTTGCCATTTTTCAGACCATTCGAAGAATTTGTTTAGATCTTCCTGCAGTTTTGCGTGTTAGATTTATTAACACGTCCTATTTTAGTGTCATCAGCAAATTTACTTATGTTGCTGTCTATGCCGATATCTATGTCGTTTATGTATATAATAAATAATAATGGTCCAAGTACTGAGCCCTGGGGAACTCCACTAGTGACGTTGCTCCAATGGGACTTAGTGCCGTTAATGCTCACTGGCTGTTTCCTGTCCTGTAACCACGCCCTAATCCATTTAAGGATATTACCTTTGATGCCATGTGCTTCTACCTTTCTAATTAGTCTTTCGTGGGGGACTCTGTCGAAGGCTTTGCTAAAGTCGAGATATACCACATCATAATTGTGCCCCTCGTCCACCGATTCGAAAACTGATGAAATGAATGTTAATAGATTAGTTTGGCAAGAACGGCCACTTATGAAGCCATGTTGGGAATCATTGATCAACTTGTGCTTCTCCAGGTGATTTCGAATAGAGTTTGAAGTGATTGCTTCCAGTAATTTGCCTACAAATGATGTTAGACTGATTGGACGGTAGTTAGAGGATAGTGAGCTATCCCCCTTCTTGAAAATCGGTATGACATGCGCTATCCTCCAAGATTCTGGTACTACACCTGTTTTTAAGGACATGTTAAACAACTTTGCTAAGGGCATACTAAGCTCTTCCTTACATTCCTTTAATACTCTGGCGAATATCTCATCGGGACCAGGTGACTTATTAGGCTTTAGTTTGTCTATTTGCTTACTAACATCGTTACTAGTCACGACTATCTCGCTTAATTTGTTTTCTTCACTAATAGAGTCGGTGCCCCGGGTATCATGTTTACATTTTCGGTGGTGAAAACTGTTGAAAAATATTTATTCAAATTATTGCTCATTTCTCCGTCGTTGTCAGTGAGCTCGCCGGTCTGACAATATTGGTCCAATCTTTTCTTGTGTTTTAGTTTGATACATTTGGTAGAATCCTTTGGGGCTTGTCTTCGCCTCCCTTGCTATCCTTACCTCATTATTCCTCTTGGCTTTCCTTATCTCGGTTTTAATCCTACTCGCCAATACCTTATAATAATCCTGGAGGTAAATTTCGCCATGATTTATCCTTCTACCTATAGCCTTCCTTTGGCCAATGATGTTTTTTAAATAATTATTTATCCATTTAGGGTCAATGTTGTCTGATCTGAGTTTTTTGTATGGTATGTTCTGCCTTTGTGCATTAAGTAACTCATTATTTAAATTGTCGTGGAACTCAGCTATCTCAGATCTCGTTATCAGGTTGGTGTCATCTGTCAGGTTCACGCCCAAGCGCGACACCCCTTCTCTCAGCTGCCTCTTTAAACTGTCAAAGTTTGCCCTTCTGAAATCTGGGACTTTAGTGGAATTTTCTTTACGTCTGCTCTGAAAATCTAACTGGAATCTAATTTCTTTGTGATCGCTGTTTGTAAGTTCGTTCCCTACCTCGACATTGCTAATGAGGTTTTCTCTGTTCGACAGAACTAAATCGAGTATATTATTACCCCGGGTGGGTTCGGTTATATGTTGACTTAGGAAACAGTCCTGGATCGTTTCGAGAAAATCCTCTGATTCTGAGTTTCCCGTAAGGTCAGTCCAATCTATTTGGCCAAGGTTAAAGACGCCTACTGTACAGACTTTGTTGTGGACGAGGGGCACAATTATGATGTGGTATATCTCGACTTTAGCAAAGCCTTCGACAGAGTCCCCCACGAAAGACTAATTAGAAAGGTAGAAGCTCATGGCATCAAAGGTGACATCCTTAAATGGATTAGGGCGTGGTTACAGGACAGGAAACAGCAAGTGAGCATTAACGGCACTAAGTTCCATTGGAGCAACGTCACTAGTGGAGTTCCCCAAGGCTCAGTACTTGGGCCATTATTGTTTATTATATACATAAACGACATAGATATCGGCATAGACAGCAACATAAGTAAATTTGCTGATGACACTAAAATAGGACGTGTTATCAAATCTGACGAGGAGTCGGCAAAACTACAAGAAGATCTAAACAAATTTTTCGAATGGTCTGAAAAATGGCAGATGAAATTCAACGTCGACAAATGTAAAGTACTCAGTATAGGAGATGTAAAGAGGGAAACCAGATACCAGATGAACAACGATGCCATAGAGAAATCCGACTGCGAGAGAGATTTAGGAGTAATGATAAGTAGGAACCTTAAGCCAAGTAAACAATGTGTTTTTGCTCGTAACAAGGCTAATAAAGTACTTGGGTTCATACAAAGGAGTGTTAGTTACAAGACTAGCGAGGTCATCCTAAAACTGTATCTTGCTCTTGTGAGACCACACCTGGATTACGCGGTTCAGTTCTGGTCACCGTATTACAGAATGGATATAGAATCCTTGGAAAGAATTCATAGGAGAATGACAAGACTAATCCCGGGCATTAGGAACCTTGAGTATAGAGACAGGTTAAAGCATCTTAATTTGCACTCCCTTGAGAGACGTAGAGCGAGGGGCGACCTGATAGAGGTGTATAAGTGGAAGGCAGGGCTAAACAAAGGGGACATTACAAAGGTACTCAAATTATCCAACCAGGAGCGAACTCGTAACAATAGTTTTAAATTAGACAAATTTAGATTTAGGCGTGAAATAGGTAAACACTGGTTTGGGAACAGAGTAGTAGATGAATGGAACAAGTTACCAAATATCATCATTAACTCGAATACGCTGAATTGTTTCAAACATAGGTTGGATGCTCATATGAGCAATAGGGGTTGGGTGTAAACGGGACTGCCCAGTATGGGCCAATAGGCCCGCTGCAGTTTCCTCCATTCTTGTGTTCTTGTGTTCTTGTGTGTATGGAAGCCCTGCGCATTTCATCCCAGATAAGTCTATCAAGATTGGGGGGTCTATATATTACTCCTGTGATTAATTTTTCCCTACCGTCGATTAATTCTATCCAAATTGTTTCTGTATTCCGCTCACTTTTTATTTCCTTATTTATTTCACACTTCAAGTTATCCCTAACATAGATTGCTACTCCGCCTCCTTTCCTGGTCTGCCTATCGGTATGGAACAATTTGTAACCCGCAATTTGGTATTTGATGGGTAACTCACGTGAGTCAAGGTTGATCCATGTTTCAGTGAATGCTATTATGTCAATTTTTTCGGGACATACTAAGGCCCTAATATAATCCATTTTGTTTCTCATACTTCTACTGTTCTCGTAGTAGACATTTAAGTTAGTCGTGTTCTGAGTCCTCCCCTTACCGCGTTAGTTTAAACTCCCTGTCTGCTTTAGTTTTGTCGTCATTCCTAACACTATTTCCCTGTAATCTTTCACTTTGTTTACCCGCTCCCACTGCAGTCTCCTCCTGTGTTGTCTAATGGTAGACCCTGCTGCCATATGGTTTCACAAAATTGTGACCAAGTCCCAGGTTGCTGATCTGACTTTCTGCCTCATTTACACACAATTGCAGGGTCTCAATTGTTTCTCTTACTTTTGACAACACAACATACATATATTGTTTCTCACTTTTGATTTTTTTTAAATTTTTGTATGTCTTTATTATTATTATTATTATTATTATTATTATTATTATTATCATGGGGGGAGGAGGAGGAGGAGGAGGAGGAGGAGGGGGAGGAGTAGGAGGAGGAGTAGGAGGAGGAGGAGTAGAAGGAGGAGGAGAATAAAAAATGATAAATATAAAATAACTATAATGTATAATAGATGTATGATGAATGATGTATGTTGTATGATGAATGATGTATGATGTATGATGAATGATGTATGTTGTATGATGAATGATGTATGATGTATGATGAATGATGTATGTTGTATGATGAATGATGTATGTTGTATGATGAATGATGTATGATGTATGATGAATGATGTATGATGTATGATGAATGATGTATGTTGTATGATGAATGATGTATGTTGTATGATGAATGATGTATGTTGTATGATGAATGATGTATGTTGTATGATGAATGATGTATGATGTATGATGAATGATGTATGATGTATGATGAATGATGTATGTTGTATGATGAATGATGTATGATGTATGATGAATGATGTATGTTGTATGATGAATGATGTATGTTGTATGATGAATGATGTATGTTGTATGATGAATGATGTATGTTGTATGATGAATGATGTATGTTGTATGATGAATGATGTATGATGTATGATGAATGATGTATGTTGTATGATGAATGATGTATGTTGTATGATGAATGATGTATGTTGTATGATGAATGATGTATGATGTATGATGAATGATGTATGTTGTATGATGAATGATGTATGTTGTATGATGAATGATGTATGTTGTATGATGAATGATGTATGTTGTATGATGAATGATGTATGTTGTATGATGAATGATGTATGATGTATGATGAATGATGTATGTTGTATGATGAATGATGTATGATGTATGATGAATGATGTATGTTGTATGATGAATGATGTATGTTGTATGATGAATGATGTATGTTGTATGATGAATGATGTATGTTGTATGATGAATGATGTATGTTGTATGATGAATGATGTATGTTGTATGATGAATGATGTATGTTGTATGATGAATGATGTATGTTATGATGATGTATGTTGAATGATGAATGATGTTGTATGATGAATGATGTATGTTGTATGATGAATGATGTATGTTGTATGATGAATGATGTATGTTGTATGATGAATGATGTATGTTGTATGATGAATGATGTATGTTGTATGATGAATGATGTATGTTGTATGATGAATGATGTATGGTATGATGAATGATGTATGTTGTATGATGAATGATGTATGTTGTATGATGAATGATGTATGTTGTATGATGAATGATGTATTGTGTATGATGAATGATGTATGTTGTATGATGAATGATGTATGTTGTATGATGAATGATGTATGTTGTATGATGAATGATGTATGTTGTATGATGAATGATGTATGTGTATGATGAATGATGTATGTTGTATGATGAATGATGTATGATGTATGATGAATGATGTATGTTGTATGATGAATGATGTATGTTGTATGATGAATGATGTATGTTGTATGATGAATGATGTATGTTGTATGATGAATGATGTATGTTGTATGATGAATGATGTATGTTGTATGATGAATGATGTATGTTGTATGATGAATGATGTATGATGTATGATGAATGATGTATGTTGTATGATGAATGATGTATGATGTATGATGAATGATGTATGTTGTATGATGAATGATGTATGTTGTATGATGAATGATGTATGATGTATGATGAATGATGTATGTTGTATGATGAATGATGTATGTTGTATGATGAATGATGTATGTTGTATGATGAATGATGTATGATGTATGATGAA